>JAIEZT010000054.1:42361249-42753610 GCA_019594935.1 Periophthalmus modestus
ACCTGACACACTGCTCTTACTTTACACTGGGTAAGACCTGACACACTGCTCTTACTTTACACTGGGGTAAGACCTGACACTGCTCTTACTTTACACTGGGTAACACTGGGTAGGACCTGACACACTGCTCTTACTTTACACTGGGTAAGACCTGACACACTGCTCTTACTTTACGCTTTAAGACCTGACACTGGGTAGGACCTGACACACTGCTCTTACTTTACACGGGGTAGGACCTGACACACTGCTCTTACTTTACACTGGGTAAGACCTGACACACTGCTCTTACTTTACACCGGGTAAGACCTGACACACTGCTCTTACTTTACACTGGGTAAGACCTGACACACTGCTCTTACTTTACACTGGGTAAGACCTGACACACTGCTCTTACTTTACGCTGGGTAAGACCTGACACACACTGCTCTTACTTTACACTGGGTAGGACCTGACACACTGCTCTTACTTTACACTGGGTAGGACCTGACACACTGCTCTTACTTTACACTGGGTAAGACCTGACACACTGCTCTTACTTTACACCTGACACACTGCTCTTACTTTACACTGGGTAGGACCTGACACACTGCTCTTACTTACACTGGGAAGACCTGACACACTGCTCTTACTTAGGACCTGACACACTGCTCTTACTTTACACTGCGTAGGACCTGACACACTGCTCTTACTTAGGACCTGACACACAGCCCTACCCGCGCACACAGACGCCCCCCTCTGGACAGGACACGCTGCTCCACCACGTGCACCACGCGTCATTTCCAAAGTAGCGCCACTTTTGCCCACGATGGTCCTCCTTCTGTGCACTAAATCAGTAATCCAGGTTGAGTGCCTAAAATAGCCCGTGCTCCTGCCCCCTGCACATCCTCCCCGATGACCACAGGGCTCATGTCTCTCACTTCTGTATCGGATTATGTTTGAATTAATATAAAGCAGGATTTTCATGCATGTCCATAAAACAGGAGCCAATCAGGAAAAGCAATTTAATATGTAAAGAGCATGAAATTGGCCCTTTCCCCTCTCACTTATGCACTAAGCCTCACTTGTCTTTACAGAAATGTGGCTCTTGTAGGTTTTACTTTACAGCTCACACTCTTAAAGGTGCACTGTGGAGCTTTTCTGCTGCTTGTCTCCATGGAGATACTATTGTTTAGCCCGAGATGCTCCACAGAGGTTTTTGCTCTGATTTGTCTTGCGTTAACTCAATTGCACGAATAAACTGCTCTATTATTGCACATGTAACAGCTCCTATGTTTACACTTCCTGTTTGCACACTATGTCAGCCATCTTTGCACATGTTTTTACTTGCACAAAAACTGATTGCACATTATCTGCGATCTAGATTTTTCACTGTCTATATTCTGTAAAGATTGTGTTCTATTTGATCTGATTATTGTCTATTTTATACACATTTTTTATATACTCTTGGCGTCCAGTGTGGGCAGCAATGGAAGAATGTCACTGTAGAGCAGGGCCGGTTCAGACTATAAGCAGAATGAGCAGCTGCTTAGGATCCTGAGGCCAGCAGGGGGCCCCCAAGAGCCCACACATTTATATTGAAAATAATATATCGAGTTTTATTGGACACGGGGCTTGTGTGTGTAAATTTAAGCCCACTGTCGCACAACTGGAACACATTAAAGTCTACTAGAAATGAAGGAAAAATGTCTAGAATTAAAAAAGTCTTGCCCCCCTTATATGTTTGTGTTCTGTTCTTGTGACTTTAGTTCAGTAGTTGTGACATTCTGGATGTTTTCAGTCTGATGTTGGTCTTAAAAACACAAATACAACTGGTCAAAGTGACGAGAGCAGAGTCAGAATGTGTCAAATGTGAGTCAAGAACAGCTGAGCCAGGAGGGGGCCCCACAGACAAATTGAGCTTAGGGCCCCCTGAAAGCTAGAGCCGGCCCTGTTGTGTTTCTTGACTGTGCACGTGACAATAAAGCTTTGAATCTTGCAGGTTTATTTTGCCTTGAAAACCTGCATTCTGACTTTGAACAACAGTAATTATGCATGATGGTCAATGCGTCACTTGAGATTAAAGCCAAACTGTGTAACATTCCGAGCAAAACAGTAACATCTTTGAGCAGACCAGGTTACGCAGTACATCTTTAAACTCAAACAGGGCTTTCGTAGACTTGACTTGAGTGACATTGCCTAAAAATCACTCACACAGAAATTGGTTTTGGGCCACAGAACCATCGACTGGATAAGTACATATGGAAAAAAAACGAGCGCTGTTACTGCAGGAGTGAATGTCAGTTTAAGAGTTGTACAAGTTATGTGTTTTACTTCAGAAAATAGTAGTTTGAGTTGTTAAGTGAAAGGCTATACTTGTTGTACTGCACTTTTCCAGTCGTTTTGGGCCAAATGTTGTGCGATGGTGGGGAGTTGTGATAAAAGAAGAAGACACAGTACCTTGTGGAAGACAGTGACGACTATGCGGATCCACAACTACATGTCTCATTACTTCTGTTTTCAGACACTGCCCTGAGTTACTCCTTTTATTTTTTCCTTTCGCCTCGTCTCGGATTCATCCACTAGCTGTGAAGAGTGGAGGCAAAAGTGGATGCTGAAAGAGCAGAGGCAGACTGAGGACTGGAGCATTAGGCTAGTAAATCACTTTCTATTCTCATTAAGGACAGCCGTTGACTGGTGAGAAAGGGCCCTCTGTCCTCCCAGTCAGCCAGCTAGCAAATTTGCTGCTTTGCCGTGCCAGTGCTTGGCTGCGTGGATTTGTGGGAGGGGTAGAATGTTCTTAATAGATTTCTGTACCAAGCATTATGTTCTGTAGCTGTAGCTCCTTTTAGAGAAGTTTAAAGCAGTATTTTTGAACGTGTAGTTTACTTACGGTGTAAAAAAAACACAGATTTCCAACAATAATTAAGTTAACAGGACCTCAAAGTGTGTTTATCCACCATCTCAGCATCATATATTACACATATTTTAGAGGAAAGGTGCTCTGAGGTCTGTATTTTCCTCCAGTTTTTCATTTCTATGGTGTATTTTTTTGTTTCTGTTTAATTGAGTCATCGGCTTGTTAGTGTTGCCAGATATGAAATGCAAATGTTTGTGCAGTAAACACACAGTAAAGACGGTAATCTGCTGTAGACCGGTCCCTTTCATGTGGACACTGCTGAATTCTTTGTGTTTCTTATAGGTTTCTGGTCCTGAAGCTTCAGTCAAACGTCATGTAGCGTCTGTAGTCATTAGACAGACGGCCACACGAGTCTCAAATGGACCAAACTGTGTCAGTGCTTTATTAGCTTCATATTTTTGAAAACGGTTTTGTGTTTTGGGTGTGAGACGTCTGATTGGTTTGTCAAACGATTGTCAAAGGTTAGAAAAAGCAGGAGACACGAGCGTGAGCGAGCCCCCCGCAGAGCTGACAGTTCAGTGTTGATTTATGACTCCCAGTGTCATGGAGAATAAATGAGCTGAAAGGGCAGCGGGCAGGAAATGCACGGCTCTTTTTTTGACTTTCAAACTTTTCCGTTTTATCCTCAGTGAAAGTGCGGTGCTTTGTCCATCATCATCTCCACTGGTCGGGTTCCTTCCTGCAGGAAAATCTTACCCTGTGTTTAGCGACTGCCGCGTTTATTCCAAAGTTTTGAACCAGTTTTTCTTTATGGGAGCCAATGAAACTGTGTGAAGAAGTGGACTGAGTGAGTGTGACGTCGCCCACAGCGTTCAGCTCGTCGAGGCCAGAGCAGTTAAAGCGGCGAAACTGGAGCCGACTTCCATATTTGTAATGCCGACCGCGAGTATCATAGCAACCAAAGAGCCAATCAGGAGTGACGCTGTGGAAGATAACGCCCCTTTCGCTCGCACAGCTGGTTTAGCAGTGGGCGGGCACTTAGCAACGCTGTCAATCAAACGCTAGGAAAGAACGCAGCTGATTTGTCTGCCGTATGTGAGGGGCGAGTTTTGTGTTCGATGTATGTACCGTATGTTTACAGGTTTTTCTGTTTGCTCTTACTTAACATCAGCCTGTCCAGGGACGACACGTGGACATTAGTATTTACGCTATAACCTGGCAACAAACTGTACATTTTTCCTGTTTTTTAAGGTTAATGTAATGTCGTGCACTGTCCCTCATGTCATTAATGTTCATATCTTGATTTACAGACACAATAGTGAAATAAAAACACCAAGATCATGTAGAGTGAGTTAATACCAACGTTTAAGACCAAAATGTCGAGTCTGACAGCAGCAGTTACACAGAGAGGATGGTCACTTCCTGTTGGGAACGTGGCGGCGAGCAGGTTCACTATATCCATTTGTATATACAGTCTGTGGGTCAGACTGAGCACTGGGTCGGGATACTTCTTCATCTGGTTTGGGATACTTCTTAATCTTTGTTGCTCGGTTCCATCCTTTGTCCAGCGGTGATGATAATGATGATGATTTAGCATGAATGTAGCAGAACTGAATGTCTTTTCTGATGCAACTCTCTTCAGTTTCAGACACCACCTCGTTTTTTTTGACCCACATGTTTAAGCTCATTTTCCCGTTACGCGTTTCAACACAGTGCCTGCTTTTGTTTGTCACTTGAATCTATGACATTTTTGCATTTTGTCTAAGTAGAAAGACATGTTTTGCCTCCCCGTGAATCATACATACCAAATGTTCTCAGTGAAGTGATGCTGAGGGACATGGAGGGAATCAATATGTTGAGCAACATGGCTGACTCTGTAAACACCTCATTAGCAGCCTACGTTTTTGCAAACCTCAAAGCACTTAGCTCCTTCAATTCTATTGCTTTGCTTCACTTATTGGACTGTTGGCTTAAATCTTTCTCCTGCCTCCTGCACCAGTTCACTCTGCGTTTTATTTAGCGTGGAGGATTTTATCACATTCTCCGAGACCAAGTTACAATAAAGCATATGCTGACGGATTAAAAGCAGCACTGCATACACTGAAACTGGGGTAACCTGAAGGAGTCACTTGTCCTTAGCGCTCACAGTGTACTCATATATAAGCCAGCATCCAGCAGTAATCTGACCAGAACTGAAGAAGCAGCTTGTATGAGCAGCTCCTACAATGTTTCGTCCCGCTGACAGATTTGCTTTTGAATCCTTAAACATATAATTCCTAAAAAACTTGACCACTGACCCTTTGACCCACTGTTTACAATTGCTCTAGTCGCTATAAAACTTTGTCGTTCTCCGCCAGTTGCCTCTGTAGACGCTCGTTCTAAAGGTGTCATTCTGAACTTTAAAAACTACACATTGTGCATATAAAAACCGCGTCTGGTGAAAAAGAACTTAGAAGAATTCCCGACAGATTTGCGGGCGTTGTAGTTGCATGCTGCTATAGTTTGGTTTAAGCTGTGTGCTGAATGCATAATGTGACACTGATTTATAAAAGCAATTCCATTTAGTTGGTCTCTGTGATCTTCGGGGCCTCGGTGGCACTCTGTCCACATAATAGAAGGCCTCATGTGGTCGGAGGCGTGTAATACTGTCTCCAATTCCAATACTATTTACAACACGGGTCACATGTAGGAAGCCCAGAGATTTATGCTCATATCCACTGCTTCACCTTTCCTTATGGGGCAAATCTAAACCCTGCTCTGCTGTTATGTGCGTGCTGATTTGGGAGAAGTTTAAGCTGTGTTGGTTTCTCGTTTCATCCTTCTTCATGAGTGCTAAAAGTGTATATTTGAGCAGTGCTTGGCATAATCAAAACTCACCTAAAAAGAGCTTAAACGTTTTGCATTTCTCATCAAAAAAAAGAAATGCATTATCCTTCACTCTGCTCTGCACATCTCTGGGCTTGTTCTGGAGCAATCCCCTAAAGTGAAGCGCTCTACCTCTGCTGTACATATAGTTTTTTATCTGACTGCAGTTGTAACGGAGCTGAGTTTACACCTGCAGTGCTCACACTCACACTGTGCCACTGCAGCCCACAAAGGAAAACTCTGGGTTCTACTCTGACCTGAAGAAACCTCAGGAAACTTACTCGCTTTGTGCATGTCTGTACGTTTCATAAAGGCTTTCTCTTTCTCTCTTTTGTTCAGACTGTGATCTATAGACCTTTTAAAAATGTGTAAACAGCCTCTGCTACACGCCACAGACCCCAGAGCTGCTTTAAATACTATTATAATTGTGTCTTACATGATTTATTTAATATGACAGACACTAAGCATTTCTGATAGATGCTTGAAGGTGAAATGCTGAAAATCCACACTGATCTCTGTGTTTTATACAGATTGATATCAGTCTGGTCCCCGAGTCGTCAAACGTGATGGTGCAATCAGATTAGTTTGTTTCAGCGATGCATGTGAAGCAAAGAAGCTCATGGGTCAGCTATGATTTACAAAATAACATCAAAACCATCTCACCTCAGATTAGTTTAGTCTTGGCTCATTGATTCTGCAGAAACCCGCCGTGTTTTTCAGCCCCTGGACCACGCCTGTCCCTGATTGGCTAATCCACCTGTCAATCATGCCCAATTTGAAAATGAGGGAGATTAAACGATGATTAGACTCTTCATGTGTTTGTAAAGTGTTGAAAAAGTGTGTGTTCTGGATCCCAAGCACCTGTTTTTTATGTTTTGCTCATACACTCATACACAGGTTGGTTTTCAGATATGTTACACATTTCAGCATAAATTTGTTTTTTTGTGAAACTCAAATGCAATTTTGAAGCTTGAAAATAGTATTTTTCCACCTTTATTAACAGAAAAGTTAAGTAACATTTCTACCATGGAAACCCAAAATAGTGTTTTAGATTTTTTCGTTTGTAGATCTGTAGCAGAACAGTCGGGTTCGTAGAAAGTCCGACTTGTAAAAATAAAATGACGTTCACTTCTCCAATTCATTTATTCCAGAAAATTACACTCACCACAGGAGCGACTTCAACAGGGAGGCCAGTCAAAGTCCCCAAAGACTTGACTTTTAAAACTGAAAAATACTTGTAAAATGTAAATTGAAATCACTCTTGACGATTTGAGTGTGTATAAAATGTCTTTCCCAACGTCTTTCACATGAACTCTGAGCAAGAAATGAAAAGACTTTGAGACGGACCATCAGACGTTCCATGTATTTTTCATTCACTTCCTGGGATTCTGCTTCTTCCTCGGGATTCCAGTCCGTTTTTCAGCTGCTCCGAGCCTTCAAACACACGGCGCGCTCTGTAAACGTCCCCCACTGCCTGACAGGTCGGAGAAGCAGATCACACGCAGGATGAAGGCCCGGTCCCGTTCGGTTTTCTGCCTCGTGCTGCTCCTCCCTCTTCTGCTGAATTCTTCACAAACCTTTACTTTAGTTCTGCTCTTGTCACAGTCCCTTTGTCCCTTTTAGTAACAAAACTACTACACAAAGGACCAGGTTCAAAGTAGCCGACAAGACAGGTCTGAAATGTAGAAATGTTACTGTTACAGCCTTTACTTTACTGCTCATAAGTTGTTTAAATGTTTAATTGCAGTTGTTTATAGCTATGGCGTAACAAAGTCGGATTGTCAGAAGTAAAATCAGATATAAACCAACAAAAAAGGAGGAATGAGACTAGTTATTCATTTGAATCAAGTATCAAAACTAAAAGTAATCATCACAAAAAACCACAGAAAACAGAGGAAACAGAGAAAACAGTAGGGTTGGCCTGGATGCTACAAGATGTGAAATCACACATTAAGAGCTGCATGATTATGTTAAGTAGGACTCAAGCACAGCGCACACTTAATGTAGCTCATTAGTTAGCGCCTCCTTCAGACAGATATGAGTCAGTGTCCAGCAGTAACCTGAGCAGAACTGAAGCAGCAGCTGAGACGAGCAGCGAAACGTCTTCACTCTAAAAATGTTTTGTCCAGTGACAGATTTTAATTTTGGCTTTTACTATAATCGTCACAAGATTAAAAGAGCACATATTCATGCATTTTCTGATCTCTGTCATGATGTTGTTTCCTCTCAAACACACCTGGAGCTGCGTTTTGTTTCATTCATTCTCACATTCACATTATAACACGACTATAAGCGAAAAGAGTCGATTTTGTATTATATAAGACTTTAAATTGGACCTTTCCTGAGCAGTTTTACAAAGCTATTGAGCTTTTCAGAACTCGTGTTAGTCCAGAACCATCTTGTTTTGTGTTGAAAATTACAGTCTATTGTATTAAAAAATCCATCAGTAAATTTAAAGGAGAGAATGACTCGTTCATAGAAGCCACAGTAACGTTAAAGCCCCATAGAATGTGATTTTCTATGCGCCTTGAGACCGAGCAGCTCCTCGCAGCTCCTCGCAGCTCCTCGCAGCTCCTCGCAGCTCCTCGCAGCTCCTCGCAGCTCCTCGCAGCTCCTCGCAGCTCCTCGCAGCTCCTCGCAGCTCCTCGCAGCTCCTCGCAGCTCCTCGCAGCTCCACACAGCTCCTCGCAATTACTGATACAGATCCGATACAGATTTTAAAAATATACCAATACCGATTCATTACCAATCTCACCCTGATACGATCTTCTCATTCTTAATGATTTTATTTACACAATTTGGGCTGTGACTTTATAGATAATGAAGTATTTCCAGGCCCAGGCACAGTTCGACTGGGACTTGGCGGTGGCTCATGTCCTCACACGGTTTATGTTCATGTGTGTGTGGAGAGGAAAGAGGATCAGAGGAAAAAGTGAATGAACTCTGCTCCAAAACTCACGTCAAACTCGCGCTCACCTTCAGTCAGGACTGTGACAGACAGAAGCCTCGTCTCCTGTTTAACCCTCGCTCCTCCGCACTGTTAATCCATGAACTCAAGGAGGAGCGTATCACAGGACTCATATCTGCTGCACTGTTTCATGCTGCTGCTCGTGTTTTCTCTGCTAAAGTGTCAGTTCTGCTGCTCTTGTAAACAAATCGTGTGATGACGTCACCGGGCTGTGGCTCGTTCGGTTGTGCAGGTGCGAGTGGAGGACATGGTGGACATGGAGGACATGGGGGACATGAGGACATGGGGAACATGGGGGACATGGGGGACATGGGGGACATGGGGGACACGGGGGACACGGGGGACATAGAACCTCTCATAATTGTGCTTGAACACAGCTCAATTCAAAAGTCCGAGTGTGAGTGTGACCTTAAACTCCTCCACACTGCAGCTTCAGGACAGAGACATTAGCTGATGTTTTAGCCTCTGTTTTTAAAGGCAGTGTTTTTTTTTTTTTTTTTTTTATTGTATTATTTATGTTTGTGGCCTGTGAACAGCTGAGACGCCCGAAGCTCATGGCTACTTAACATAGACATGTAAACAACACTGTCCCTGTCATTAATCATGTTTTTAGGGGCTTTAGAGCTTTTTCAGTCTGTGTTTAAAGAGGGGGTATTATGCAAGATCGATTTTTAGCTTTCCCCTTGTTATAACATTGTTCCCTTCAAAAACATGCCTGAAGAGGCTTTACATGTCATCCATGCATGTTTCAGTAATTTGGCGTTCTCTCCCGGGGCCTGTACGACCCCTCCTCACAGTTCGGCGTAAGATTCTGTGTAACTCTCAAGCCCACGTCACCCTGCTCCCACACGAGCATCAATATATATCACCACAAATACACAAAAACACAATACAAATGTGTACAGCTGATGTGATGTGCAGTACTTTCATTAGTGGGATCCAGCTGATTGTGTCGTGATAGTGCTCTGAAGGGGGAGGGGCTTAGCACAGAGAGCAAAGGAGAGCAAAATATAGCATTTTCCAAACAACAAAATCTCCTGCTAATTCTGCAAAGGAACGGCTAACCCTGCAGTTCAGATCTGTACAAACAAGTTATGAAACGAGATTCTTATATTAGTTTTTCAGTTCATATTTCAGTCTTTTTGTCAGTTCCTGTGAGTGTGTTTAAAATGCAAACTTTGATCAAAATCCTACTATTCGTATACATGGAAAATCTATGTACTGATAGGAAAATACTGCTTGGTTTTGTAGAAAATACCCCAATAATCATAGACATTGATACAGCAGCTCACCTTACACTTATACATTATTATAGGCACATCCTGATATCTTGGTATTTTACATTTTGTCGTACCCCAAGTGCAGATAATCAAACTCTCACTGTAAGAATTATATTGCGAAAAGTTGGGAGATTGACTTTTACTTCACTTTTCAGCGATGTTGCCGAAAGCTTCATTTTTGTGTGTAAAAATGGTGATAATTTTCATGTATTTTACTTTCGGCGCTGTTCTGCTAAGCCTCAGCAGAGACTCGTCGGGCCACACATTGTATTCTGATCCAGGGCAGTTCATTGGTATGTGTCTGGGGTTCACTCTGTTTCCTATTCACAGGAGTGCAGCACACTCTCTGCCTTTTTTCAAGTATTTTGTCGAGTGCTGGATTAGCTCTGATCTAACAGCAATTACCCTCAGGAGGTAACACTGTAGCGGGTGTAGCGGGTGCTCTCGGAGGTCACAGGCGGGTGAGGCGTCTGCCCGGTGCTCATGTGCACTCCCAGCACACGTGTACCTACTCATACTCTCAGACATGCAGGTCAGGAAGTCATTTACTCAAACTTGGAACAAACCTCAGTTTAAATTAGTCGTTGTTGCAAAACTGTTGAACAAATTGAAGCCTTTTAGATAAACTGGGGGAGTTTGAGGCGCTCACGTGTCAAAGTGACAGAATTAAACAAGTGTGGGGAGCGTTCAGCAGCCATGTCTGACTCCGTCTCACGTACAGTCTGTGTTCACTCTCATCCCAGAAGGACGGCATAGGTTTAAACTCGTCACTGTTGGTTTCATCCTGCTGTGAAAAAGTGAAGTACCATCATCGTGTTTGTCGTATTTTGGTGATATAGTCTTGGGTTGACATAAATGATGCTCTGTGATGTCCATTTAAACCAGAGAAATCTTTGTATTAGTCCCAAACCTAAAATACTCAGTGTTTCAACAGGGCAGCATCAATGAATCGATTCATCATGACGAGTCGTTATCTGGACTGTACAAACTCTCAAACACAGGACAACAGACTTTTCAAAACAAAGATAATTATTCAATCAAAAGGTCAAAAACACTAGAACAATGTTTGTTTTTTTAATCAGTATTATACTTTTTTGTAGATAATTATATTTCTCTCCTTAGAAGCCTTCAGTGCCACACTTCTACCTGCGTTTGCTGATAAGCTTTTTAAACAGAAATAATAGTTTGACAAGTCGATTTAATCAGTGAATAAAATAACTGTTGCACTTATGCTTCCCAATCTTTTCTCTTAGCTACTCATATTTTATCTCTGTCAAATACAGTATTTTATTTATGGCCTGTGCTGTTCTTTTTTGTGTGACGCTGAAGATGTGATGTCCATATGTGACGTTTACGACGACTTAAACGAGACATAACAGTAAATCAGACTCACGGCCTAACATGTTACACTGATCTGTAACATGTTACACTGATCTGTAACATGTTACACTGATCTGTAACATGTTACACTGATCTGTAACAGTTACACTGATCTGTAACATGTTACACTGATCTGTAACATGTTACACTGATCTGTAACACGCTAAAGTGATCTGTAACATGCTAAAGTGATCTCTAACATGCTAAAGTGATCTATAACACGCTAAAGTGATCTACATGCTAAAGTGATCTCTAACATGCTAAAGTGATGTGTAACATGCTAAAGTGATGTGTAACATGCTAAAGTGATCTGTAACATGCTAAAGTGATCTCTAACATGCTAAAGTGATCTCTAACATGCTAAAGTGATCTGTAACATGCTAAAGTGATGTGTAACATGCTAAAGTGATCTCTAACATGCTAAAGTGATCTGTAACATGCTAAAGTGATCTGTAACATGCTAAAGTGATCTGTAACATGCTAAAGTGATCTCTAACATGCTAAAGTGATCTCTAACATGCTAAAGTGATCTCTAACATGCTAAAGTGATCTATAACACGCTAAAGTGATCTGTAACATGCTAAAGTGATCTCTAACATGCTAAAGTGATGTGTAACATGCTAAAGTGATCTCTAACATGCTAAAGTGATCTCTAACATGCTAAAGTGATCTCTAACATGCTAAAGTGATCTGTAACATGCTAAACTGATCTGTAACATGCTAAAGTGATGTGTAACATGCTAAAGTGATCTGTAACATGCTAAAGTGATCTGTAACATGCTAAACTGATCTGTAACATGCTAAAGTGATGTGTAACATGCTAAAGTGATCTGTAACATGCTAAAGTGATCTCTAACATGCTAAAGTGATGTGTAACATGCTAAAGTGATCTCAAACATGCTAAAGTGATGTGTAACATGCTAAAGTGATCTGTAACATGCTAAAGTGATCTGTAACATGCTAAAGTGATCTCTAACATGCTAACATGATCTGCAACATGCTAAAGTGATGTGTAACATGCTAAAGTGATCTGTAACATGCTAAAGTGATCTCTAACATGCTAACATGATCTGCAACATGCTAAAGTGATGTGTAACATGCTAAAGTGATCTGTAACATGCTAAAGTGATCTGTAACATGCTAAAGTGATCTGTAACATGCTAAACATGTGTAACAAAGTGATCTGCAACATACTAAAGTGATCTGTAACATACTAAAGTGATCTGTAACATACTAAAGTGATCTGTAACATGCTAAAATGATCTTTTCCCTCATTGTTGATCTCTAAACTCTTGATTGTTCTATTATTTATCCGATAGTGGTTGATTAGGGCTGATGGCTGTAAAAGCCGTGAGTCCAGGGGGTATAATTTCCATTAGTCCAGGCCGCTGGCCCACTGAGCCGCTCCACACTGTAGCATGTAATTATTATCTTCTGGATAAAAGCTGTAATTTCCATAACATTCTGCAGTGTACAGTGGAACAGCAGGGAGCATGTAGCAGTGACGCATCAGATCTGAGCGAAGAGCGATACCAGCGTTTAACTGTAAAGAAACACAGATGTTCTGCTCATCACGTGCATCCTGCCCACACAGCAAACGCCATTCCCTGTTGATTTGATCTCGAATGCAGAAATACACTGACTTGTCATTTTCCTGATTACTTATACTTACATGTCTACATTGTTGAGCAGATAGATTTGTGCTGTTTGTGTAGTAGTATGTGTAGTTTACGTGTAGTATTATGTTGTGATAAAGGCTCCACTGTTATTTGATTAGATATTGGGGGTGTATTTCCCTCGTCTTCTGCTTCTTCCAAGTCAATTTGATTGGGGGTGTATTTCCCTCGTCTTCTGCTTCTTTCAAGTCAATTTGATACTGTGTTATTTTACTTTCTTAAAGATAGACCTATATGTGGTTATTAATTAGGTTTTATAGTGCCGTGGTGTGGCTGCAATCAGCACAAACGCACTATTAACTCGGTAATGAGACGGCTCTTAGTTAGACTTGTAACTGCTTCTTTTCAGGCTGAAGCTGAAACTCTCTGACTCAGCTACACTTAACTTGACAAATCTGTCCCGGGGAACTCAGGAGATTCTACACCTTTCCTCATGTGTCATTTTGAAACCTGTGCTACAAGCGTTTTTTTTCTTATTTTTTGAGAATTTTACCACCCAGGGAAATTACCTGTAAAATACCAGCTATATATTGTTTTTACTTTCTATGCAACTTCTTTCATATCACATTTTGCACCAGCTTCATCAGAGAATAACATTTGAAACAGTCACTAGGTGCAGTGTGACGCTCCCTTTACCATTTTGTCTACATTTTGGACCTGTCAAACTTAAATGACTTTTTAGTCTTGTATAATTTGGTGATGGATTCTTTCCTTTGCACTTTCACATCTCTAGTCTAATGGGATTTGCCAGACACTATTATGATGGAGCAGGCTGATGATTGTCAGGATGTTGTGAGTCATCAATCATATTAATTGCATTTATATGTCATTATTACAGCCTTCTAATGGATGGCAGCTCTTTGCCGGCAGCCTTTCTTCTCCTTAACCTAATAAAGATCCCAATATACTGTCTTCATAAAAAAGTTAACTGTTTACTGTTATTGCTCTGTTGTTGCAGTACAGTCCTAGCGGCGCTGAGGCCATAGCGGTTCCTAGTCCAGCCCTAAGTCTGGACACGCTGAAAGGACATAACCAGACTCCATAACTTTTTAAACCCCAGCTTTAATCACTTAAATGGAAACGATGCGATACCGTTTTGATTTGATCAGTGTTATTTATATGTTTATACTCTGCGAGCGTATCAATCTTGTAATCACAAACTACATATGGCTTTTCCATATGCCGCAAACTTTAATCACAGAGAAGCCTGCTGCCGTGGCGTTCGTTCAAATATGGCTGTCACATGGGCACTTCCCGGCTCCTGTCACTTTGACTGGCACAGAGTTATTTGATTAGCACCGAGGCTGTATTCCCGCTAAGGCCAGGCCGCTCCTAATGCCGTGTCGTGCACATTTATAGTCCTCCAAGAATGGCAGTGACTGTGTTAATAGGATGTCACTGAGTCAGCCAGTCATTACAAAGAACCGTAAACTCTTCAGACGTCAAAGTGAACGTCCCGACGCTACGACAACAATGAGGCAGCTTGTTTGGAGCCGACAGGTGACCCGAGCAAATGAAATAAGCATGTGAAAACGGTCATATTATTCTGTCTGAAAAAGGCACACTATTATTGTACGATTGTTCCACTTCTCTGGCTTTGGGGTAGTGCGTCTTTGTGAAATGTTCTGTCTTTTAAGATGTGACAGGAGTAAAGATGCCAGAGGGGCTTTTATTCTCTGTCTGACAGATTGACAATGCGTAAGAAGTCAGTTCTCATTTAAAGTGTGCAGCTTTAATTTGTTTAACTCGTTCTTAGCTTTTAGTAACTGGCTTTCATTTAAAAATAAAAAATCAATTTCCGCTGGCAGGCCATGTATTGGTGTCTGTTAATTGATTTTCCATCCAGCAGAGGAGCAGCTTCCTGTTTTGTTCAAGTGGGTGGATATAGATGGCAAGATGGATACCAAACACATCACTAAACTCACAAGGGTGTAATGTGAAATGTGTAGGCTAATGTGCTTCATTGTACCTGGCATTTGGAATGAGAACAGAGCCAGATCAGTGTAACAGTTAACATTTTATTGCAGAGTTTATCTTGGAGGAAGACCTGATGTGGGTGTGAATTCTCAATGCAAAAATATTCAGCTCTTTTTCCAATTGTCTGCTTATAAATTCCTGACAAGCTCGACGCAAGCGCTATTAAAGTGGATGTTCTCAGAGACTAAAGCAGCGTGAGGCCTTCAAAGCAACATAAAAAAAAAGTCATAATAATGGTTCTGAAGAGCCCACAGTTCAAATGTGAACTTCTCCTGTGTGTGTAGTTTAAAAGTTATGCATTCATGATTGTCTTTTGATTCAGGATCATGAGAAGGACTGGCAAAGACTGCAGCGATCTCCTGAGGCCTGTCTGTTAGCCGGAGATTAAAACTGATGCTCCTGATGGGAGATTATGATCAGGGATTAATCTCAAGAATGAATTGAGCTGTACTGTCTGATGAATAAGTGATGTTGTGTTACGAGTCTTGTGCTGCTCCCTTTACTTTGTGTTGCCATATTTTATGATTGGAACTATTTTTTCCCCAAAGCCGCTTAGCTCGGAAGGTGCTGCATAATTTAGTGGTCTGGAGTGGTGACCTCACCCATTGCTTGGCACAAACATTTATTACACCATTTTCCTATTTGTGTGGCCTTTGGGAGTTCCTGACTAACAATGCTTTCCAAGGGGTGATTGATGACCCATTTTACAGAGTTGTGTAAATGTCGTAGACTGTTTTTCTCCCCTCTAGTCTTCAGATACAAATGCATTACTGTGTTAGCTTAGTTTTAGCGCTGTTGGCATGCTAACGTTCAGTGCTCTGGCCTGCACATCAGTCATGTAATGTGTACTGACTTTAAATGAATTTAAGTAGCAGACCGTCTATGTCCGAGTGCACCATTTTTGCAAACCCATCTCCTGTCATTTTAAGGCAGGCTTTCCCCTCAGCCAGTGGGTTTGAGGCCATTTCAGCACTGGAGAGCTCCTCTATGTGAAGAAATGTGAAACAGAGATTGTTACCAGTCAGCACTTCTGACTGAACAGCTCCTATTTCACTCACTGCAATAATTCCACAATGAGATTATCAGAAGAAGTCGACAAAGACCCAGACAAATCAAACGGCGGTGGAGCTTTGTGGCTGCAGCTGTACTCTGATTTCTGAAGACAGTTTGGTTTAGAGGACACTGTGATTCCTTGTAGAAAACGTTTTTGATTATTGATTTTTTTTATTTATTTGACAAATGATCAGTTTTCACACTATTGCAGTGTTGTAGGTTATTTGTGATATATATTATTGCATTAACGTCACATTCTTTTGACTAATGTGAGCGGTAAATTACATTAATGTTAAGGTACGCTGTTTGGTCCCCATAGGGAAATGTGTCGTTTGCTTTTAACCCGTCCTTCAATGGTGCTGGGACCACCTGTCAGGAGCAGTGGGTGTCGTAGTGCTAGGTCTGGTCAGGAGCAGTGGGTGTTGTAGTGCTAGACCTGGTCAGGAGCAGCGGGTGTCGTAGTGCTGGGCCTGGTCAGGAGCAGTGGTCAGGAGCAGTGGGTGTTGTAGTGCTAGACCTGGTCAGGAGCAGCGGGTGTCGTAGTGCTGGGCCTGGTCAGGAGCAGCGGGTGTTGTAGTGCTAGGCCTGGTCAGGAGCAGTGGTCAGGAGCAGGGGGTGTTGTAGTGCTGGGCCTGGTCAGGAGCAGTGGGTGTTGTAGTGCTAGGCCTGGTCAGGAGCAGTGGGTGTCGTAGTGCTAGGCCTGGTCAGGAGCAGTGGGTGTTGTAGTGCTAGGCCTGGTCAGGAGCAGCGGGTGTTGTAGTGCTAGGCCTGGTCAGGAGCAGTGGTCAGGAGCAGGGGGTGTTGTCAGTGCTGGGCCTGGTCAGGAGCAGGGGGTGTTGTAGTGCTGGGCCTGGTCAGGAGCAGTGGGTGTCGTAGTGTTAGGCCTGGTCAGGAGCAGTGGTCAGGAGCAGTGGGTGTTGTAGTGCTAGGCCTGGTCAGGAGCAGTGGGTGCTTTAGTGCCAGGAGTTGGTTTACTACCTTTAGTACATGGTTTGGGCTCATGGGGGAAACCAGAGTGTCTGGGGAAACGGGGTTAAACATGAAAACTCTGCACAGAAAGACCTGGAGTGTTCTGAGTCAAACCCGGAACCTTCTTAATGTTCGGGTGAGTCTACGCTGACTCCTCCACCGTGAGAACAGTCATCACTGGACTATAACAGTGTGTCTCGGTGAAATGGAATCTAATATATCTCTGACTGCAGTTGTATTTGGTGAAATACTCTCTCTTTTGGAAGTACTATTTATGCAGCACAACAATTTCAGACAAATGTGTTATTACCCTAGATATGTGCTATTTTTTCATCTGACTCAGCCTTGATAGTTTGTCCTGCTAATGGCTAAATACAGCAGCTGCCACAAGGATGGAGTGCTCTCGTATTACCTGAGGTTTATGTGAAGGATTCTGTCTCATTCAACTCTAAAAATAATTGCTCAAAAGATGAATGTTGTGAGTACTGGGCTTTCACCGTGCAGCCTCTAAATGCACTGAGCATCTTTACACTAATGCATATTTAATCACTGCTCAGCCGAGCGCCATGTTTGAGGTTTTCACATTAAAGACAATAGAAGGATTGTAATCGGATAAGCAAATTGTGGATAAATCTGTGTAAGAGGTCACATAATTCAAATGGAAATTGTGTCTAAGCAGGAAATTGTTGAAAATGAATGTTTTCCTCGATGCAAAGATACCATTTGCAATTATTTAGAACAGTGTATTCCTCTAACAAGTTAAAGATTTAGCACTAGTGAGAGAGAAAATTTGGTCGCCTTCGTTTTAACAGTTGTTGAAATGTTTGATGGCTACAAGAAGTTTGGTTGTAAATTCTACAAACAGCTTTTACATAAAAATGGAAAGTAAGTACCGAGCTTCCTGCCAGACCATCCTTTTCCAACAACAAATGAAACTTAAGCCAAAGTGTTGTAGAAGCACATTTCATTGCTCACTCACTTACTTTCATTACTCACTCTGAAAAGTATGTAAAGTGTAGATTGCTGGTCACTGCTTATATATATATACTTATATCGTACATGTGGCTGTGGAGATGTGCAAGATATTTCCATTGTTCTCTCCTGTGCGTCCCTCGTCCGGAGTTGAACATGCTGCCGGTGCATTTTGTGCAGAGCCAGGCACTGATCAGATAAACTTAGTGAGACTTTGCACTTTTCCTGTGCCCATGGCTGCAGTAAATGTGCAGAACACTGAACTTTCCAGGACTTGAGCTGAACACTTTTTCAGACTTTTAGGAAGTTTGTGTGCTTTGTTTCTGGTAGCGTCATCCTGCAGATATAGCATGATGACAACCATTTGTTTTAGAAATGTAATGACATGAGGATTTTCTGCTTTATTGGTTTACAAGAAAATGCCACAAATTGAAATCACATTTTGAAAAAGCTACTGCAAAAAGTACCAGTGTTAGTGCAGTTTCATGCAGCCTGAGGTGGAAACAGAGCCAAGAAACACATACAGTGTTAGTATAGTCATAGTGATTTCTTGTGCGTGATCTTGATTTCTTGTGTGTGATGTTGATCTCTTGTGTGCATGATGTTGATTTCCTGTGTGCGATGATAATTTCTTGTGCGTGATGTTGATTTCTTCTACGTGATGTTGATTTCCTGTGTGTGATGGTGATTTCTTGTGCATGATGTGGATTTCCTGTGTGTGATGTTGATTTCTTGTGTGTGATGTTGATTTCTTGTGTGTGTGATGTTGATTTCTTGTCCATGATGTTGAATTCCTGTGTGTGATGTTGATTTCTTGTGTGCATAATGTTGATTTCCTGTGTGCAATGGTGATTTCTTGTGTGTGTGATGGTGATTTCTTGTGCGTGATGTTGATTTCTTGTGTGTGTGATGTTGATTTCTTGTGTGTGCGATGTTGATTTCTTGTGCGTGATGTTGATTTCCTGTGTGTGATGGTGATTTCTTGTGTGTGATGGTGATTTCTTATGTGTGATGTTGATTTCTTGTGTGCGTGATGTTGATTTCTTGTGTGTGCGATGGTGATTTCTTGTGCGTGATGTTGATTTCCTGTGTGCGATGGTGATTTCCTGTGTGCGATGGTGATTTCTTGTGCGTGCAATGGTGATTTCTTGTGCGTGATGTTGATTTCTTGTGTGTGTGACGGTGATTTGTTGTGTGTGATGTTGATTTGTTGTGTGTGATGTTGATTTCCTGCGTGCGATGGTGATTTCTTGTGTGTGCGATCGTGATTTCTTGTCCATGATGTTGAATTCCTGTGTGTGATGTTGATTTCTTGTGTGCATAATGTTAATTTCCTGTGTGCAATGGTGATTTCTTGTGTGTGTGATGGTGATTTCTTGTGCGTGATGTTGATTTCTTTGTGTGTGTGATGTTGATTTCTTGTGTGTGCGATGTGATTTCTTGTGCGTGATGTTGATTTCCTGTGTGTGATGGTGATTTCTTGTGTGTGTGATGGTGATTTCTTATGTGTGATGTTGATTTCTTGTGTGCGTGATGTTGATTTCTTGTGTGTGCGATGGTGATTTCTTGTGCGTGATGTTGATTTCCTGTGTGCGATGGTGATTTCCTGTGTGCGATGGTGATTTCTTGTGCGTGCAATGGTGATTTCTTGTGCGTGATGTTGATTTCTTGTGTGTGTGACGGTGATTTGTTGTGTGTGATGTTGATTTCTTGTGTGTGATGTTGATTTCCTGCGTGCGATGGTGATTTCTTGTGTGTGCGATCGTGATTTCTTGTGCATTATGTTGATTTCTTGTGTGTGTGATGGTGATTTCTTGTGTGTGATGGTGATTTATTGTGCGTGATGTTGATTTCTTGTGTGCGTCATGGTGATTTCTTGTGCATTATGTTGATTTCCTGTGTGCGATGGTGATTTCTTGTGCGTGTGATGGTGATTTCTTGTGCGTGATGTTGATTTCTTGTGTGTGTGACGGTGATTTGTTGTGTGTGATGTTGATTTGTTGTGTGTGATGTTGATTTCCTGTGTGCGATGGTGATTTCTTGTGCGTGCGATGGTGATTTCTTGTGCGTGATGTTGATTTCTTGTGTGTGTGACGGTGATTTTTTGTGTGTGTGATGTTGATTTGTTGTGTGTGATGTTGATTTCCTGCGTGCGATGGTGATTTCTTGTGTGTGCGATGGTGATTTATTGTGCGTGATGTTGATTTCTTGTGTGCGTGATGGTGATTTCTTGTGTGTGATGTTGATTTCTTGTGTGTGATGTTGATTTCTTGTGTGCGTGATGGTGATTTCCTGTGTGCGATGTTGATTTCTTGTGTGTGATGTTGATTTCCTGCGTGCGATGGTGATTTCTTGTGTGTGCGATGGTGATTTATTGTGCGTGATGTTGATTTCTTGTGTGCGTGATGGTGATTTCTTGTGTGTGATGTTGATTTCTTGTGTGTGATGTTGATTTCTTGTGTGCGTGATGGTGATTTCCTGTGTGCGATGTTGATTTCTTGTGTGTGCAATGGTGATTTCTTGTGCATTATGTTGATTTCCTGTGTGTGTGATGGTTATTTCTTGTGTGTGATGTTGATTTCTTGTGCGTGGTGGTGATTTCTTGTGTGTGTGATGGTGATTTCTTGTGTGTGATGTTGATTTCTTGTGTGTGCATTCTTAGGCTCGCTGCCCAGAGAAAACAGAGTTGCTGGCTAATGGAATCTGACAGAGAGCGTCTGTTCCAGTCATGTGATTCAGTCTCTCCACATTTATGCAGGCGGATCATCAGGGCACACGCCCGGAGAGCACAAACCAAATGTTAGCAACATGAAAGCATCTGTAGTCGGGGAGTAACAGCACACCTATGAATCCAATATGTCTCCTCCATGGTCCAGCTACATCGATAGGCACTTGTCTAGTTTTCCTCTTGGGAGAATAAATGTTTTCTCTTTAGTAACTACCTCTTAGAGCAGAGGAGGCTGTTCACGACATACAAATGAGGTCACTTATCATGTTACTCTGACTCTAGCTCGTTCTTAGCTCTCACAAACCATCACCAGTACTGAAGATAACATTGCCAGTCTTTCTTGTGTGATTCAGATGATTAAAGTTGAGATGGAAGAAGCTGTCTGTGTAATCTCTCAGTCATCCAGGAATGATCATGATCCATCTTCAATTCTGAAATGAGCGGCCAAACATCTTCACTGTAAATCTTTTCGTCCAGTTGGCAGACTTGAAGTTTTCATTTGGGATGGAAAAACAAAAAATGTTTTCTATAACCAGGTACTGCTTTCATACTCCTGGGAAAAACAAAATTGACTTTTTCAAGAAAGGAATACAGTATAGTAACTAATCTATTAACGTTTTGTCTGTTTTCAATTGTAATAAGTACAAAATGGACTATCTACTAACATTTAAGATATGGAAACTATTCACGACTAAATCAATATTGCATTTTAAAGAACCACTGAGCCTCTAAAATCCATTGTCATTGTAACTTCTCGTAAGCCACGGGTTTGCTACACAGTTCATCCTATACTCACCTCATCTTGGTTGTTAAAGATAATCCAATGTATCTGTCGAGTGAAATCCACTCTCAGCGCTGTGATCTCCATCAGAAGTGCAGGAGGTAGGTTTACTTTACTTCAAGAACACATGGCTCCTGCACCATGGGAGGCGGCTCGTGAAGAGAAAGCTGAGGACATTACATCTCACACTGTGCATCGGGCTCAGCAGGAGGAGCTCGGCAAATAACACATGAATCACACAACTAATATGGACTGACAGCAACTATTGAGTCCTGCCTGAGCTGTGGTGTTGGTGAAGTGTCTCATTAGCCGGGTTAGCGTCCAAGTGTGGTGCCAGTCAGAGTTAGTGTAAAGGAAAGTCTCAGGATATAGTTTGAACATTTAAAAGTGTTATTTGCTGTTTTGGATCCAGCCTTACTTCTGTCCACTTCTGTCCACTTGAAAAAATAACACGGAAAGTGCGGAAAAGGTGGCGATTATACTTAATTATGCTTATTATGTTTTATTTTTGCTCTCTCCTGTTGGCAGCAGAAGCGTTTCATTTCACTTTGTGCTTGGTTTGTGTGGAATATCAGCGTTAGTGCACAAATTATAATGTTTTTGCCTTTTTATCACTGCGCATAAATACAATAAAAATGGGAAACTAGCAAAACGCATGCATAGTTTAAGAGCCATCGTAACGGATAGGATATTTTTACCACGCAGGAACCCCCACGCTGCATACAGAGAGACGCCGAACCAGATAACATGAACATTTCTTCTTCGTGGCATAAACTGTGTCATTACCTGTACTTAAACTCTACATAAAAGTATTACGAGCTTTAGCACCCCATCGTGATCTGTGCTACTTTTACAAAATATAAATGACAAAATGACTTTTAGAATGTCACCGGTAAAAAAACAAGCCAGACTTTTAACTTGACAGAACATCATCTCTGTGGAGTACTTACTTATTATGTTTTAAAATGTTCTGGTGACTCACGTGTGTTTCAAGGTCTCTGGAGTGTCTCTCTTTTCTTTGTAAGGACTCTTTGCTTCTCTTCAGCAGTTTAATGGGAATTTAAAGTTAAAAAAAATATATATATACCAATGTCGTGGCGTGTATAGGAGGACATTCTGTAGATAAGATGGAGGGTTGGTCTTGAGCAAAGTTATCCGACACAGTGGCCCAAAAGTCACTGACAGTTGAAAAAAATGCATAACTCTTGTGTTTCTAAATATTTTTTTTTTTATTTTTTCAGAGCATTTAGAACGACCCTTCCGACATTAATCTGAGCAAATACAGCACCGAGGAACGAACCCTCATTGTACAGTGGTACTTTGAGTCACATGGGTCAAATTCACAAACCCAGCGGTGTTACTGTCGACATTTTAATACCAGAGATGCCCCATAATAAGTGTTTTTCACAGACAGGGGGCAGTATGTGATCTCCACAGACCTGACTAGTCCTGATTTCTTCCTGTGGGTCTATCTTAAAGAAAAAGTGTTTGTGAATAAAGCTCAGATCAGGCTGTGTTGGATCAGGCTGTTCAGAGACAAACCCAAAATGGTGGACACTTAAAAAACATTATTTTTACTTCCCCTAGTTTAAGTAGTGATAAGTTCAAATGTAAGTGAACAATTATAACTGTATATATTGTCAAAAATCTGGGAAGGTTCAGTTTACCTACTGCTAAAATTTGGTGAGTATAACTTAAGAATTATAGGAGCTACTGAAGATTTAAAAGTGTCAGTGACTTTTGGGCCGCCCTGTATTAGTACCATTTTGCTGTACTACTGCGAATACTGTAACCCAACAAGCCTGGACTAGTAGTTTACATTTTGTAGAGTGAAACAAGCACCTAATGACTCTGCAGTCTAACAGTTTGTGTCAGAGTGGTGCTCATCCAAAAGAAGCCGATAGTTTGTCTTTAACCATTAAGAGTGGGCAGTATGTGTATTTTTTGTAAAGATTATACAGTACACCATGTTTGTTCCTATATTTCAACATCGTCTTCATCTTTCCCCTAGAGTTTGATTTGTGAATACTGCTCCAGTTAGAGTTTTGGAACGACTTGCATATCATTTTTGTCAGTATTTGATGCATGCTCTCTTTCTATTTCCATCAGCGGAGTCATGTTGTGATTTGCTTCAACTGATTTGGGTTTCCCGGAATGAAAAAAAAAAAAAGGTTCTTCTTGGCGGCGTTCTGGTGTTTGAGAGAGAAGGTTGTGGATGAAATGAGAAACAGATAAACAGGCTGTTCTTAAATGTCTAGAGCTTTAATAAGTGAGATGGGAAATGTGCCTTAAGAAAAGAAATAAAGTGGTGGAGATTTGTCATTTCAGAACACACATGCCTTTAGTATTTGCTTTAGATTGGCTAAATCCTCTTCATTCTCGGTGCAATATGTTGGTCTTTAATAACTTTTCAAATTGAAGTTTTTATCAACAGTGGAACCATTTTTCATGCACTGCACTTTTAATTTCCATGCCAATGAGTCATTTCTTACTATATTAGGGTAACTGTAGCTTACGCACAATTTACCCTGTCAAGACAACGTGGTCGTCTTAAAGAATTACAGGAGCTACAGGTCATAATGGAGATGATTGGTCTGCTTTCATACAGCGTGGCCCGAAAGTCACTGACAGTTGAAAAAAATGCATAACTCTTTTGTTTCTAAATATTTTTCTTGTATTTTGTCAGAGCATTTAGAACGACCCTTCCGACATTAATCTGAGCAAATACAGCACCGAGGAACAAAAACTCATTGTACAGTGGTACTTTGAGTCACATGGGTCAAATTCACAAACCCAGCAATGTTACTGTCGACATTTTAATACCAGAGATGCCCCAAGAGTAAATACTATTAAAGGAATAATAAGTGTTTTTCACAGACAGGGGGCAGTATGTGATCTCCACAGACCTGACTAGTCCTGATTTCTTCCTGTGGGTCTATCTTAAAGAAAAGGTGTTTGTGAATAAACCTCAGACAATAAACCACTTAAAACGTAACATCGAGGATCAAATAAGAGATAAGCCGGAAATGCTTTAAATGTTCTGTAAAGTGTGTTGGATCAGGCTGTTCAGAGACAAAATGGTGGACACTTAAACACTATTTTTAAAAATGAGGTCATTTTTACTTCCACTAGTTTAAGTAGTGATAAGTTCAAATGTAAGTGAACAATTATAACCGTTTATATTACCAAAAATCTGGGAAGGTTCAGTTTATCTACTGCTAAAATTTGTTGAGTATAACTTAAGAATTATAGGAGCTACTGAAGATTTAAAAGTGTCAGTGACTTTTGGGCCGCCCTGTAGAAGAAGAGCTGAATCAGGATCAGTAGAACAGAGACATTACAGCTTTAATGACCAACATCAGAGCCACCTGTCACTTTTCTTTTTACAACACATTTAGCCCAACATCTGTAACTCAGATAAATACTCTTCTGATATTTGTATTGTATTATATGACGACATTAGAGCTGGAGCGATTACATTTTTAAATCTGTCGACCTTTATGAGCAACATGCCATTAATTACACGTTGCACGTAAAGGTCAACAAACATTTTGGCTCCTAAATAGCTCTTTATTTTAGGACTTCGGTCTAATTATGCTGTAGTATTCACCCAGTGCTGTGCTTTTTCAACATGACACGAGCTCTAAACTCTAAACTGACTCTTTTTGCAGACTTTGCGAGCTTTTTCTCTGTGATCACCGACCCTTTTGCAGACTTTTTCTCTGTTCCTTTCTCTGTCGCTGTTTCTCAGTCCCTGTACTTGTTTCCATGGAAGTGTAATAAGATCTGGAAGATGGAAATGCTACAAAAGATTTCTCCGTCTACATTACTTCCTGAACACTGGCCTAGCGCCGCACACGTGTGACGACAGAAATGTGCACCACGTGATCGGTTTTGTCGGCTGCTAGAGTATCTTTCTCGAGTTCTTTCTGGATAAGGGTGAGTTTATTATTAGGGGTACATTTCACGTCAATAAAAAGTGAAAAGGGTTGAAGGTGAGTACGTAATAAAGGAGGAAGCTGAGCAGTCTCTTTTCAAATGTCCCTCCAAAAAGGCTGAGGCTTCACTGAGAACACAAAATGCTCTCTACAACATATAAATCGATTGATTCTGCAAAAAACAAATGTCATCAGTCCCCTAATTTCATCCAAAAAAGAGGGCGATGGACCAATGTAAAAACCATCACTGCTTCTAGGAAATCACTGCACAATTAGTAAATACAGCCAGGAAATTTAGTCCTGAGTATAGAATCCCCTTAAGCTTTTCATGTTTTATAAGGAGGCTCAAAGAAATACCATCTCAATTGATGCTTTCATGTTACCAGTATTCGTGGAAGCAGAAGTGTTTGTGCTCACTATTCACTGGTCAAAGAAATAGAAGCCTTGGAGCACTGTGCTTTGAATATTTAATCAGATGAACTAATCAAATTTGGAGGTCAAACTGTATGACATGGATGCTTGTGGTGACTAGGCTGCTCCCTTTTGCATAAGACAGAACACAAATGCCTGTTCACGGCCAATGACACGTGCACAGAAAACTGGAGCATTGAGCGAGAGACGGGAAGCCTGTGCCCATCGTCCATCATTACTACTATCTACCATTCACATGATGTTTTTACGATTTTGGACACATTGATTTCCTGTTTTATAAGCTCCAAATGTGGTTTTAGCATAATATAGGACCCTTTACACATCATGTCTCTAAACCATTTTCAGCACCAGCCATAAACCCAAAGGACGGGATCTCATGCTGCTTCTGACCTATTCTGGTTCAGTTCCACAAATCATTGAATATAAGGTCATGCTTTGGTCTCACTCTGTGGAATCACTGTAATTATAATGAACATTTTGTGCTCAGGCTGTGCACTGCGAGAGCTGGGTTAAACTCGCCTCTGCCCCGTTAGTTTAATTACGCCTATAATTCACAAACAATTCAAACTTGTATTTAAAAAAGTCCAGATGGAGACGGATGAAGAACATGCCATGGCCGTAGTTGTTTTATTGTTTTTCCTTCCACTAAGGTCATTTTCACACAGCCGTTAGTGCAACGTAAAAGGGCATTTGCTCTGGAGCGGCTCCTGTCTCACTCTGGAGCGGCTCCTGTCTCACTCTGGGGCGGCTCCTGTCTCACTCTGGAGCAGCTCCTGTCTCACTCTGGAGCTGGTCTCAGCGGCTCCTGTCTCACTCTGGGGCGGCTCCTGTCTCACTCTGGAGCGGCTCCTGTCTCACTCTGGAGCGGCTCCTGTCTCACTCTGGGGCGGCTCCTGTCTCACTCTGGGGCGGCTCCTGTCTCACTCTGGAGCAGCTCCTGTCTCACTCTGGAGCAGCTCCTGTCTCACTCTGGAGCGGCTCCTGTCTCACTCTGGGGCAGCTCCTGTCTCACTCTGGGGCGGCTCCTGTCTCACTCTGGGAGCAGCTCCTGTCTCACTCTAGACGACTCCTGTCTCACTCTAGACCGACTCCTGTCTCACTCTAGACGACTCCTGTCTCACTCTGGAGCGGCTCCTGTCTCACTCTGGGGCGGCTCCTGTCTCACTCTGGGCGGCTCCTGTCTCACTCTGGAGCAGCTCCTGTCTCACTCTAGGGGCGACTCCTGTCTCACTCTGGGGCGGCTCCTGTCTCACTCTGGGGGCAGCTCCTGTCTCACTCTAGACCGACTCCTGTCTCACTCTGGAGCGGCTCCTGTCTCACTCTGGGGCGGCTCCTGTCTCACTCTGGGGCGGCTCCTGTCTCACTCTGGAGTGGCTCCTGTCTCACTCTTGGGCGGCTCCTGTCTCACTCTGGAGCGGCTCCCGTCTCACTCTGGGGCGGCTCCCGTCTCACTCTGGAGCGGCTCCCGTCTCACTCTGGAGCGGCTCCTGTCTCACTCTGGAGCGGCTCCTGTCTCACTCTGGAGCGGCTCCTGTCTCACTCTAGAGCGGCTCCTGTCTCACTCTAGAGCGGCTCCTGTCTCACTCTGGAGTGAGTCTGGAGTTCTCTGATGAGCTGATGGAGCTCGTGGCTCCTGGTGTTTGTGATGGATGATACATTGTGAGTGTGAACAAGACCGACACAAAAGTGAAGCAGAACTAAACTAAGACGCTGGGTTCAGTCGTCAGAGCCACTAATGTGTGAAAATGACCTGAGTATGATGTTGTTGTGATAACTACTGAGCAAAGAAAGATGTTTCTGTGTTTGTCAAACACCTCCCCAGAGCATCACCACAGAGCTCCATCTGATCACCAAAGTGACTCCACCAAAGTGACTCAAATAATGCACAACAGAGCTCAGTGTTCAACATCAAAAACCTGAAAACATGTTCACAGAGATACATTTGCAAACACATTTTAAAAGCACAAAAAAGCCTCAGAACCAGACTTCCCAATGGTAAATACATTTGGTTTAGATTTATTATTTTTTTTAAGTGTTACTATTTTCTTTGGTTTAACGTTGAATGCAGGATGTTGTTGCTCAAGCTCAGACTCTTCTGTTCAAGTCTGGCTCATGCTCTGATGATGTGAAGATGAAGTTATTTAAATCATATTGTTCACCTCTGTACACCGCCCACCTCTGGACTCTGGATTATACTGACGCTTTACGGGAGCGACTGAGGAGGCCACGATGGACCAGTGCGACTGAAATGTTTGTCACTGCCCGAGTGAACACGCTGCACTAAGAACTTTAATGTGCAGGTTTATTTGCAGCTGAATAAGTCAGAAAACGAAATTATACTGTCACTCACAAACATAAGGTGCAGTGCAATTCACTTCAGTCCAGAATGTGGAGCCACTGGTTTGGCTTTTTAAAATAAAGATGAACTGAAAAAAAATTGAAATTGGCCTAACTGAAACATATTTTCTATGACAATTCAACTAGTGTCAAAATACAAAAAATTCAAACTTGACAAAACAATGACAGTAACAAAAGCTCTTTCTCAAACAATAGTCGTCCAAAAACATAATAGTGCTTTCTTTATGTTACCATGGCAACATAAGTTCTGATAAGCTCAAAATCATTTTAAATCTGCTCAGAAAGGCGACATTTTGTCCTGTTTATTGACTTTTTTGAGTATGGATTTGCATCTGATTTTCAATAGTTTTGAGCAACCTTCGTGACAACCCAGTCCCAGTGTCTGTTCGGTTTATGCTCGCGCTAACACCTTCCCTCAGTGCAGTCTTTTGTCTTGGAGGTGAGTTATGACAGTTGCACCACGGGGCTCCACCTGAACGTGCTGCAGGTCATGGAGCCCGTGCAGTGGACACGCTGGACACAGCTGTGGTGTGAGAGCGGACAGTACCGGCCTGATTTATCTGTGCTGACAGTGGACCCAAGTCAGCGCGCCAACACCATTACCATCATTAATCAGGCGAGGCGGGCCAGCCATGCTACAGGAAATTAATTAACTCTTAAAAATCAGCCGCATGCTCTCAGTATTTATAGTGGCTTATTTATTACTGAAAGATAATCTGGAATACTGTCTGAAGTCATGTTTAGAAGAAGGAGAGTTGGACTACAGAGAGATGGAAATGATCGCTTTTAAGTGGAATTTAGGGTGTTCACTTGTTATAGTTTGAGCTCAGTTGAGTGTTGAGTAGAGACTTGGTGGGAAGCATAGTCTGTTTATATAAATGGACGTAGCTAACCTGCTAGCTGCCACGTTCCAAACAGGAAGTGAGCATGTGCTGCGCTTCCGGCTCCATCGACTCTGGCTCCAATTCAGTTTACATTAGAAAACTGTCGCCCCTTGCTCTGTAACTGCTGCTAAGGCAAAACGCAAAAATGTCGTAGATTAAAGTGACATACAAAAGCAGGGAATGTGTTGGAATGTGTAATGGGATCGAAGAGAGTTGCATCAGAAAAGACATTCAGCAAACGATGGAACGAAACCGAGCAACAACGATTAAGACATGTCCCAAACCAGTGCTGACCCATAGACAGTATATATAAATTGACGTAGCGAAAATGCTAGCCGCCACGCTCCAAACAGGAAGTGATCATCTCTCTCTGTACCTGCTGCTGTCAGACTCGTCATTTTGATCTTAAATGTTCGTATTGACCCGCTCTACATGATCCTTGGGTTTTTTTTGCTATTGTGTCTGTAAATCAACATTAATAACAGACAGATCAGCGACCTTCTCTCCCTGAGGTCGCTCCCGCTAGCGTTAGCAACAGGTTTGATTGACAGTGTTGCTAAGGGAAGGGGCGTTATCTTCAGCAATGTCGTTCCAGATTGGCTCTTTGGTTGCTATGATACTCAAGGGCAAAACTTGGCTCCAAATTAGCCGCTACAGCGTCTAGCCTCGATGAGCTTCAGTTGGAGGTTTAAACTCAAAAGACAAAAACTCAAATGCCAAAACTTCAGCACAAAACGATGCCACTGCTCGGCTCGGGACTGACCGTTTTTATGTCATGAGGAAGTAACAAGATAAAAACAACAATTTGACTTGATAACAAATGCAAGTAAATGTTATTAACTTTCGATTGGCGTGAATAACAATATTTATCTCTTTTAATATTTGTCTTTTGCGATCTTATTAAGGGTTGTATTGTTTTGGGGACGTAGCGTTTGTGATTGCATCAACCGAGCTCGGGGACAGGGAGGAGGTGAGGACAGAGGGAGAAAAGGGCATCTGAGGAAAAATGTCAGACAGACCCGAGTCCTGTCACAATCGAGATCCCATGCAGAGAAGCACCAGACGACGAGTCCAGCTGGGTCCAGGAGCCCGGACTCCAGCTGGGCACAGCAGAGGTCAGTCACACCAGCTCATTTCAACGACACGCAGAGTTAAACATGTAGAAAGGAAGCGATTAAAACGTAACATCAGACCAGCTCTGGACCAGGAGCTCAAACTGCAAAGTGAGAACACATCAGAAATAAATCATGTCAAGCTTAGTTGTCACTTGGTTCAGATTTGCAGCCCAATAACAAAATCCTTCCTGCGTGCCTCCATCAAGTAAATGCCAGGCTCAAACATTTGGCAGCTGGTGGAGTGGCTCATCATGCCAAGCTCCACTGATTCCAGTTAGGAAGAAGAATGTCAGGAGTGATTTCTCTTTATCTTTCTATAAAACAGTCAGTGCCAGGACAGAGCAAAATGCATTACAGGGCAGAGCAGCTCAAGTATTTTTGTATTTTTTGCCAAAAGCCAAACAGCTGACCAAGACATGTCATCAGCTCACAAACTCTGTCTGAGATGTTCCTCTATTTCAAACCGAGCTGTGTAACGTTTTAGCTTCGACAACAAGTGTCACTAAAGGAGCTTAAAGATGCACTGTGTAACTTTTCAGATGGGAGTTCTGCCGCTTTTGTGCATAATAAGTCATGTTTGCACTGTTCTTCTGATGTTGTATCTTTTTAAACTTTTATACTATTATTATCCAGTGTTTTATGTTGCACTTTATCACCAAAGAAAGTTCCTAGTTTGTGAGTTGTGTTCACTGTTCTGATTCTAATATCATTGATTTGATTAAAAATATACTTAAAAAGAAGTAGTAATACAATGAAAAACTTGCCTCTTCCCTGATCTGACATCATCTGCTTGGCTCCATGGAGATAGCTAAGTTTAATGCCATACTGTGGAAAATTCTTAGCAAAATAAGGTTCCACTGAAGCGGCAGGTGGTGGAGCCTCCATCAGAAATGTTTTAAGTTTTAATGAGCAACTTTAAAAAGTCTTGGGGAAGTTAAACTTATCGTGAACCTGTACCATGTGGAAAGTACTTTTATTTAATCCACTCCCACTCTTCTCTGTGAAATACGTCAATGTCAGAGGTTAACTTGCCTCTTTCGTTCCTCTTTTTACCCCCTGAGCTCAGGTTGGGCGATAAAATGAATCATGATCAATCTGGACTTTCGGTTTGATCTTCTTCCGTCTTTTTGAAACATAGACAGGTGACTTCAGGCGTGCAGGAGTTGCTGGAACCACTAGCTTTTTATTTTGTGTTGGGGTCGACTGGAGCTCGGTTGGTCGTGTTTGTCCACTGATCCAAAGGTTAGCGGTTCGAATCCCGTTCTCAACATAAAGATCATGGGTTGAGCAGTGAGATCCATTGACCCACAGGTTGGTGCGACTCCAGCTCCCACAGACCTTGGGCAAGACACTTCTCCCACCTCGCCCCCAGTGTCTGCGTACACTGGTGTATGAAAATGCCTGAGCGGCTCCTTGATGTAAAGCTCTTCGAGTGCCTTGAAGGTGGTAACGCTCTATATAAAAATGTGACAATGTGATAAAACCTATTGATTGACATTATTTATAGCTCCACACCGGGCTGGCTTCTTCTGGCTTCTTACCTCTCCACTTTATAGGAATAACCTTGGTAAATATGAGGCATTGCATTATTTTTCTTCACACTATGCCCATTGTATCCCTTTTATTATCACAGAGGCAGCCATAACTCTAGTTTAGCCTCTCTGCCAGTAACCAGAAAGTGTCATTCAGAAAGTCGTTTGCGTTTTGTGGTAAGGATAGATGCAGAATAGCTGCTACTAGAAGCGGGAGATGTATTAAAAATGACAACAAACTCAATCTGGAACCATAGTGGCGAAGATTTTGCTAGAAATTGGAGCCAGATGACTTGCCAATGGACCTGGCACGTTGTTTTCCAGGTGTCTTTGCGGGAGACTGATTGGGGAAAAGGAAATGTAACTTTTTCAAATCTTTTTTACCGGTTGCAAGTAAGTGATAACCAAGTGTTGACTGTAGGCTCTACCCTCATCGTAGAAGGCTTAACAAACATGGATTTAATGGGGAAAATAACAGCGCAGATTCATTTGAAATTCAGGAGGTGTAGTGACTTATTGGCCCCTGCAGTGCGCTACCTTCATTGGTCAAACAAATAACAGGTATGTAGATAATCTATGTGTTTGTATTTCACTGTGTCGGGTCTTTTTGTCTTTGACTTGATGGATTGGGATGTGAGACGTCTTAATTACACTACACTGCACGCATATACTGCCTGCTGAGACGACAGTTGTTCAAAGTGTTTTTGCGTGTACATTGTAATGCAGATATTCTTGAGAAATATTAGAAATGACAAGAAAAACAGCTGATTACAATGTTTGTGGTGTACGCTTCCAAACAAGGTCATATTACTGATATTATGGTTCATTCATGTTTTGTGGAATACAGTTGTCCGTCACTATATCGCCTTTTGCTGTCTCACTATTTTGCTGATTTTTTTTAATGCAATTTTACATGCTTGTTTTCAGCGTAGGAATGTGCATTGTGTTCTGCGTCCTGATTGGTTGAGGGACTGTAGACCATTGTGTTCTGCGTCCTGATTGGCTGAGGGACTGTAGACCATTGTGTTCTGCGTCCTGATTGGCTGAGGGACTGTAGGACCATTGTGTTCTGTGTCCTGATTGGCTGAGGGACTGTAGACCATTGTCCATCAGTCTCCTCCGTGTCTCCTGTACTGTACAGAAAGTGTTCAGACAATGTGTTCAGACAAATTTACATAAATATTCGATGAACACTACAGCGGAGCGGCGCCAGGACAAAGAGGCGTGGTCAGAGGAACTGTGAAATAGGCCTGAGTCACTATTAATAATTTCTTGTGTGTCCAACCTCGTAGGCTGATCACTACAATTAAATTTGTTATAGTATTTCTAAAAGCTGTAAACAAGAGAAATGTAAGAAAATGTTAACGCCTGTCTGAGAAAAGTGTATAAAGTGTGTGGTGAGGGGTTTTACAGCAAAACTTATAGAATAATTGTAAATAATAAAGCTACTTCGCAAGTTTATTTTTAGAACGTAAATGAGGGACCACTATAATTGAACCTCAACTAAGACTAAGATATTACCTCACGGCGGCAATGAAGAGGTGAATTTCGAACGCACTTGTTTCAAATCTATAGGTGTGTTGTGTTTTGACTTCCCAGAGCCGGCGTCTTGCTCACAGAGGAATAGTTCATGTCCATGTTTCTCACGTCGGTCGTTCATGTCCATGTTTCTCACGTCGGTCGTTCATGTCCATGTTTCTCACGTCGGTCGTTCATGTCCATGTTTCTCACGTCGGTCGTTCATGTCCATGTTCCTCACGTCGGTCGTTCATGTCCATGTTTCTCTCACGTCGGTCGTTCATGTCCATGTTTCTCACGTCGGTCGTTCATGTCCATGTTCCTCACGTCGGTCGTTCGTGTCATGTCCATGTTTCTCACGTCGGTCGTTCGTGTCCATGTTTCTCACGTCGGTCGTTCATGTCCATGTTTCTCACGTCGGTCGTTCGTGTCCATGTTTTTCTCACGTCGGTCGTTTCATGTCCATGTTTCTCATGTTTCTCACGTCGGTCGTGTCCATGTTTCTCACGTCGGTCGTTCATGTCCATGTTTCTCACGTTGGTCGTTCATGTCCATGTTTCTCATGTTTCTCACGTCGTCGGTCGTCGTGTCCATGTTTCTCACGTCGGTCGTTCATGTCCATGTTTCTCACGTCGGTCGTTCATGTCCATGTTTCTCACGTCGGTCGTTCATGTCCATGTTTCTCACGTCGGTCGTTCATGTCCATGTTTCTCACGTCGGTCGTTCATGTCCATGTTTCTCTCGTTGATCGTTCATGTCCATGTTTCTCACATCGGTCGTTCATGTCCATGTTTCTCACGTCGGTCGTTCATGTCCATGTTTCTCACGTTGGTCGTTCATGTCCATGTTTCTCACGTTGGTCGTTCATGTCCATGTTTCTCGTCGGTCGTTCATGTCCATGTTTCTCACGTCGGTGTCATGTCCATGTTTCTCACGTCGGTCGTTCGTCATGTCCATGTTTCTCACGTCGGTCGTTCATGTCCATGTTTCTCACGTCGGTCGTTCATGTCCATGTTTCTCACGTCGGTCGCTCGTGTCCATGTTTCTCACGTTGGTCGTTCGTGTCCATGTTTCTCACGTTGGACGCTCGTGTCCCATGTTTCTCACGTCGGTCGCTCGTGTCCATGTTTCTCACGTCGGTCGTTCGTGTCCATGTTTCTCACGTTGGCCGCTCGTTGGTTGACGTTCAGTGTAAAAGCGAGTGTGATGGATGTAGAATGCGAGTATGTTGTGTTAATGGGATTGTCGTGTTGTAGAGACGCCCGTGCACTCAGCCGATGACGGGACTGTTTATCCTGTTAATGTGCCACTTTAAATACATTCACTTGGTTCTTTATTTATTTTCCCGAGTTTTCTGGCACTGTGCCTTGTGCCGGGGGAAGCACAGGGGACACGGAGCTAACGGATTACAGCATAAATAAGTAATTTTGTGGGTTAATTATGTTATGTTTATTTTTTTATACAAACCTCACGATTTCGCACAACCGTTCCCCGGGTCTTCAAGACATGCAAACTGAAACTCGATGAAGAAAACACATTATGCTTTTTCAGGGGGATTTCACCAAAACGCAGGGTCTCATTTGCAATATTCTTTGTTACAAAAATGGCTCCACAACATGTTTGACCTAGGACCTGCCTGATATGGATTTTTGGGGGCAATACAACACCGATATGAGGCTCGATATAAGCCGATATAACCACCGATATGTTTAGTGGTGTAAAAATTCACTGTAAACCTGATTATAACACTCAGATCTGGTTCTTTTAGATTTTAAGTTGGGTTTATTTAGGCTACGTTTGCTACTATTCTGCCTCTTTACATTACATTAGCTGCTGTATATGCAGAATATAAATACTGCAAATTCACTTTTCTATTCACGGTGCATAAATGCAGGTACAAAGCAGGTCAAGTAACATGTATACAGCCACTACAGACACTTCACAGTATAGTCATGAGAGCGAACAGGCGTTTTTACATGTGGAAGCGTGTCTGTAGCTAAGCGCTAACAGATTATACAGGCTGTTACGAGCTGTTCCAAGGGTAGAAAGGAAGTAACACGACCCTGGTTGTAAAAAAGGTTAAGAATAATCTTTCAATTATAAAGTAAATGAGAGAGTTACAATTGTCGTAAATTAAAAACTAAAATAACAAAAGAAGGCTCAAGTTCAAAACTGGTGCAGAGTAATAAAACAAAAAAGAGAAAAAACAGTCTCAAAACTAATTCAAGGTACTACAGGTTTCTCGATTTTACAGGGTTTAAAGTTCAACAGTTGGTAGTTGGTGTAAGTCACATGTTCACGCTCAGAATCCAGCAGCCAGGAGTCGCAGGGGGCGGGTCCTTTTAAGGAGGTGGAAACCCAGGAGTGGCCAGGCTCTGGGACGTCGCACCGATCACATGCAAAGCCCAGGAGCCAATCGGATGCCAGTTTGCGAGGAGTAGACCAATGGCAGGAGAGATCTGTGGTGTCAAAGCTGCATAAAGAGACAGATCAGCAGCAGGGATGACACATATATGCATGTAGGTGGCGCTGGAGGACAAGCGCCGTAACACAGGCTCCTTCCCAGATCCCATTTTTCACAAATAAGATTTCTTTTAATCCTGACTCAAAATGATTGTCTGTGAAAAGAATATAATCCCACATGTTGACAGCAGTGTGTGTGAGTGTGTTTCATCTATGGCTGCAGTCCTCTCTCTTCTCCACACTGATCCTTATTTTGTTGCTGGTGTGATCAACGCCAAAGGTCACTTTTATTTTTGAGTTGTAGCTTAGTTGGGAGCTTTTTAAGTCCAGCGCTGCCTCTCAGTCACAGACGTCAATGGATGAATGTGTCGAGCAGCAGGGCGCACTGGTGTAAGGAGCACGTGAGTTTGGGGTGCGCTCAGGTGCAGCACAGCGTCTGACACACAAACTACTACTACTACTACTACTACTACTACACTTAACGCAGCCCCACTGTAATCGCCCGGATAGCAACTTTAGCGGTTTACGGAGGAACAGAGCAGAGCTGAGACAGTTTGTCCAGTGCAGACCCCAAGTGTATTTATTCAACACCAAAAAAATACTTACAAAAACAAGAAAAACTGTTAAAAGAATCAGCACCTCTTCAATTGGTTGAGCCCACTCTATCATATAGGTAAATACCCACATATCCAATAATGCTATTAAAATTTAGCTCTAGCAAAACAGTGTAAAAATATTTATTGAGTCAAATTGGCCATTTAAAAATAGAGCTCTATATTAAATTCATGTTATCATTTAAACAGTGAACACCAATTTAGATAAAAGCTAAAATATAGAACACCCCTCCTTGCCAGCGCCCAGTGGTCTGTCCCGGAACCTTCATAAGGTGCTTCGGCTCCTCGGGGACTCTTTTGGCCGAAACACCTGGGACAGACAACATGGGTGAGTTGAAAATTTGAAACAATTATCTGCTTCCACATTTATCAATAAAACATTTAAACTTCTGTGTATCGTGTCCTTGTTTGTGCGAGCCTCACAGATCGACCCCTGTAATGGACAAGCTACATTACACCCACATATTAAACTGGATTAAAACGGCTGTAACACAGAGAATATAAGCTTTACAATAAAACATAACATGTCCATGTGACACAATAATCACTTCGACTTATGGCTCAGTAGATCAAAGCTGGAGCAGTTTACTTTGGGGCTCAGTATTTATCATGTGGACTTTATCTTTTCAATATTGGGCAGATTTTGGGTCTTTTTGTTGTAAGACGATGAGATCTGAGCTGCAGAGGTTTGAAAAAGTCACTTCTATGGCAGCTGATTGGTTCATTCTGCTGTTTGTGTCTTTTAACGTTACTGTCGATGTTAAAATGGTTCACTGGGATTATCGTGGGCATAAAACTGTTCAATATTATCGTTTATCGCTGTATTTCTCAGTAGCAGGATGTCGGTGCTGCATAATTTGTTATCGTGACTGGCCTTGTCGACATTTCTCCAAGTTCCCGTAGAATCGTAGAACCATAGTTTAAACCCGACCTGTTTGACTCTGAGTGAAACATGGAACGACAGAAGCGTGTACCTGAATATCAGATATGAAATAACACATGGATTAGTCACGATACATCTAGTATCTGGCGTCACGTGTTTCTTTAAACTTGTTTGCAGTCCATGGTCTATTTTTCCCGGACAATCCAGTTTCCAAATAAAGCTCTGTAAAGGGAGAAGCAGAGGAGAATGTTTGGGTTTCTTTGGAGATGTTTCTACTTGCTAATGCTTTGCTGTGCATAAGTGACTGCTTTGTATAGTGGGAGCTTGGGGCAGCGTGTCTGTACAGATGATTGGTTTTCTGTGGGAGCGGGTCAGTGTGCGGTCCAACAGCTGCTGCAGTGATTGAGCGCAGCAGGAGCCATCTGGGTGTGAACATCACAGATAAGAACCTCTCCAGTTAACACCGCATCATTTGGGCCTCCACACAGGACGGGGCTGGGCAATATGGATCACCATTTCTATTTGATCTCAAATTATGAACACTTTTTAGGTGGGTGTGAAAAAGTGATGCATTTGAACAGGGAAACGCATCAAATAGACAAATATGTGGACAAAATGAGAATATGACCAAACAGCAGCTCGTCACAGAGATGAGATCATCACCCAGTAGGAATGTTAACAGCTGCTGTGGAGATTTTGTATATTCATGAAAATAATCCATCTGCAAAGTTATGAAATACAAAAAGTTCCAACAGATAGAACAGGGGCCTGACTTCTCGCAATTATACCCGAATGACCAAACATACATGACACACGCAGGGTCTGTTCACATCTTTTTCAACTTTTACACATGAAGTCACGTAAAAATACAGGACTAATGCACAAATGGATGAGCATCAGTCCTGTACACATCTGCAGGTGTCTGTTCATGGTAGTGGATCTCTCCTTCACTGTGGTTCTCCCAAGTTTTTTTTCCCATTGAGTTTTTTCGAGTTTTTTCTTGAGGAGGAGGGTCTAAGGGGATGTTCTGTGACACACCTCCATTTCGCTTGTTTTTTGTTGATTGTTAATTTGCTCGTCTCTTTGTGTTTCATTGTTGATTTTCTAACTTTCTGTTGATTGAATCAGTTCTCACATTCAGCCCTAAGAGGCGACTGCTGCTGCTGTGATTTTGGGCTTTACAAAAATAAACTTAATTGAAAGTGTTTCGTGGAGAGTGGACACGGTTCTGTCCGTTGAGCTTCACTTATGTTAATGACTATGTGTCATTTTTACCTGAGACCCAGACAACGACAGACTGTGACACAAATCTTTTCTTCACATCATAAATATTCACACATGTGACTCATACAGCAGAGCAACGACAAGGACAATGGTTTTGTATTGGGCCCATTGCTCTGCACATTTCTCTGTTCTTTTAATTAGTCGTGTTTCGGGCCTGGGCTGGTTATGGCTTCACTGAATCCTGCTCAAATCCTTTTTTAGTGTTCATTATTTTCCCTTTGGAGATTGAGATCCATGATAATTACATGGCTGTGTGTCGTCAAGTCGAAGAATTATGTCATAAAAACACACATTTTGTTTTTATTAGATAATCAACCATAATTAAGCTTAAATTATTTTAATTTTTGTTAAGGGACCAGTATATTATCTGGTTGGGTTGGTGGAGCATTGCTAAATGAGATGGAAATTTGGATTTTTGGTAGGCTAAAGTATTGTGCAAATAAAGTGAGAATTGTAAATTGTGTTCATTGTTATTGGCCTTTTGGAAATGCCACCACTTTTATTAGTGTTGATGGCTTATTATGGCAGCGCTCAGCGGCACAGCTGTGGAGGACGGGCCAACCTTGCATCTATTTCTATCCCATGCTCTCTTGTCTAAATTTTCCATAGCCCTCATCATGTCGTTAAAAATTGTAATGGTGCTATTACCATTTTGGAAATGGGAGCATGTGTCATCAGCATGATTTAGGATCTAATCAACTCTGGATCCTTTTCAACATGTTTGTTTGGCTGCTGACAAGACCTATTCTCCCAACTCTGAAAACACTGCACCCAACGGGAAACAGGAGCATTGTGAGGAGTGACAGACGTCTTTTGTGACAGAGATGAAGCCTTTTTCTTTGAACCATGTTGGAGGAAAATAAGAATAATCTTCTGTGGAGTTTGCTTCCACTGTGTATTTGATAACGTCTCCTCCATTAGAGACTTTCACAGCGTCTCCTGTGTCCAGAGGAGCTCACACTCTGACACGAGCCGCACTCACTCATGCTTCTGGTCAAATCATGTTTTCACTTAACGTCGGACAAAGAGTATCGATTTTTTTAATTATACATTGCAAAGGCTTCTGATTTATTTGATTTTTGTTTACATTTTCTGAAGAAAGGCGAGTGAAGCCGCAAGGAAAAACTATTTAATTAGTCAAACGTCAATGGGTCAACTTATATTTGGGTAAATTTAGTCGGCTAATAGGGTGTTTAATGGTAAAAATGTGTCATCATAACTCACAGAGACGGGGCCATGGAGGGGTGAGCGGTGCACAGTCATAAGTTAGTGTTGTGCTGTGTGTGTAAATGGGCAAAAAGAGCCTTTGGAGCCTTTCATCTCAGTAAATGTAGATGACACGAGAGATGGTTTGTTTCAGGTCCGACAGAGGCGTGCTGCTCTGATCACCTTTACACACATAACCTTTACAGCAGATGAGAGCTGTGTACGGCGCTGTTACATGCTCCGTAAAAGGCTTTTCAAGGCTGTGGTGTAGGCCGTGTAACACCACGTCTGACTATAACGCTTCAGAACTTTCCCTTTTACCTATAACATACTGTAACTGAACAGAAATGTTATAGACATGAATGTTTATGAGACATTTGTGTCACATGTGGGACAATGGGCCTCATTCATGAAGCGAACTTAAGGTTTTCTTATGAACATTTTTGGCATTTTCTTAACTGAAAATGTCCTTCTGGAAGAACAAATAACAGTCTTATTCCTCCATGATTGTAATTTATATATAATCTTAAATTATTTCTTATACAAATATCACCATGTGATCCAGTAACATTTATGAGGAGTTTATGTCCACACCTCATCCTCCTCATCCTCCTCCTCCTCACCTCCTCCTCCTCTCCTCCTCCTCACCTCATCCTCCTCCTCTCATCCTCCTCCTCCTCCTCCTCCTCCTCCTCCTCACCTCATCCTCCTCCACACCTCATCCTCCTCCACACCTCATCCTCCTCCCTCCTCATCCTCCACACCTCATCCTCCACACCTCATCCTCCTCATCCTCCACACCTCATCCTCCTCCACACCTCCTCCTCCTCCACACCTCATCCTCCTCCACACCTCATCCTCCTCATCCTCATCCTCCTCCACACCTCATCCTCCTCACCTCATCCTCCTCCTCACCTCATCCTCCTCCTCACCTCATCATCTCCACTCCTCATCCTCTCACCTCATCCTCCTTCTCCACCTCTCCTCCTCCTCCTCACCTCATCATCCTCATCCTCCTCACACCTCATCCTCCTCACCTCATCCTCCTCACCTCATCCTCCTCCCCTCATCCTCCTCCTCTTCACCTCATCCTCCTCATCCTCCTCCTCACCTCATCATTCTCCACTCCTCATCCTCCTCACCTCACACCTCATCCTTCTCCACTCCTCATCCTCCTCCACACCTCTTCCTCCACACCTCATCCTCTTCTCATCCTCCTCACCTCCTCCTCACCTCATCCTCATCCTCCTCACCTCATCCTCCTCGTCCTCATCCTCTTCACCTCATCCTCCTCACCTCATTCTCCTTATCCTCATCCTCTTCACCTCACCTCCTCCTCCTCCTCCTCTCCTCACCTCATCCTCTGCATCTCATCCTCCTCCTCATCCTCCACTCCATCTGACTTCCTCTTTCTTTCTGTCCCCTCGTTTCCACGTGTAATAATGCCAAGTCCGTACTCGCCGTATATGGAAGTTTAGAGGGCGTTTCGTTCTAAATACTTATACTTTTTATGTGATTAAATGTAAAAGATGTAAATGAGAGTGGTGGATGTTGGTGAACATTTAAGAAGGAATTTGGCTGCTTAAGAACACGTTGTGAATCTGATTGAGTAGAGTTCTCTCGGAGTGTAGAGTTCTCTCTGCATGATAAAATGGAAGTTATGAACTTTTTTTTTTTTAAACATTCATGAATAAGGCCCATTGTTTGCAGCGGAGTGACTGAAGTGTGCACATACACCTGCTATCGTGGATCCACCATAAACAAATGGCGACGTACACTTACAACTAGTGTTTTAAACCACATTGTTTCTTTTTTTTTTTATTCACACACTAAAACTGTTCCAGCCTTTTCATTAAAAGCCAAAACAAAACTAGTAGGTTGTTTGTGCGACACGTTGCCGTCGTGAGAACAGTCCTACAGATTGTGTCACTGATTTAACGTGAATGTTTTGACAGCGGATTTGAGAAAAGTATTTTGTCACAGTACAATTTTCCAAAAGGGTGAGAGTTTAATCCTTTTATGTTTTTCATTTTTCGATGCTGGCGTCGTCTTTTCATTCATTTTCCGAGCTCACAAATGTGCTCGGAGTCTGTAGCTCAGGGCAAAACTTAAATGTGTTTTTTATAAACTCTAAAGCCTGCTCAGCACTTTCAGTTCAATCTCTTTTTTCTGTGCAGACAAAAAAAGATGAGAATCTTTGGGAAATGAAGAATGGGACAAAGAAAACACACAAGTCGCAGAATGGGCACTTTTATGATCAGGCCTATTGTAATGGGACTTGTGCTGACATCACGGAGCACTCAATAGACTCATAGTTTAAGCTTGTCCTCGTAAGTATAAGTCTGGATGAGTCATTTAAGATGCAGACAGTCTTCTGTGTCTATTCTCAAGATGAAATCAATGGTTTCTGATTTGTTCCAGGCAGTTGCTGTAGGAAATTTATACTCAGCAAATAAGACCTAAATGGTCTTTAAAACAGTTGAGTTTGGATTTTTCATGTAGAAGAGGAGGGGCATAAGGGTCACAACTTGCACATGTGACGTTTCAAGGTGACTCATTAAAACAGCATAAATAGTAGTAGTATGGAGCGATATTGAAATTTTGTGTTACGTTTATCATCCATTTTCTTTCTCTTATCCGGGGCAGGGTCGCAGGGGCAGCAGTCTAAACAGGGACTCTCAGACTTCCCTCACCCCAGCCACGTCCTCCAGCTCCTCCAGTGGGACCCCAAGGCGTTCCCAGGCCAGCAGAGAGACATAGTCCCTCTCTTTCTCAGAGCCTCCTCTCAGTGGGACATGCCCAGAACATCTCCCTAGGGGGGTGTTAAGGGGGCATCGGGAACAGACGCCCAAGCCACCTCAGCTGGTTCCTCTCGACGTGGAGGAGCAGCGGCTCTACTCCGAGCTCCTCCCTTGTGTCGAGATCCTCAGCCTATCTCTAAGGGAGGGCCCAGCCACAATCTCACGCTCCATCCGTCCCTCACTCGGGAAAACAAGACCCCGAGATAGTTCAGCTCCTCCACTTGAGGCAAACACTCATCACCCACCCGGAGAGGGCAAGCCACCTTATTCCGGTCGATTATCATGGCCAAAATAATATCACAATAACAAGTAAAGTTGCTGACAGTTTAAACATGTTATGGATGAATAAGCTCCATGTTTAAATAACTTGTATTTAATTGTACTTTGTTATGAGCGAAAACAAGTACGATTTAGCGGAAAACCTAAGGACAAGCAGGGTCGTCGACAGAAATTTGCAGGTCTGGGTCAAGAAATCTCACAGTTGGGGGCCCGGGACAACAGACGGTTTTGTCCCCCTCTGTCGACTCTCTCGCTGTTAAGTAGCTTTGTTCTGCACATTTTTGTCATACAACAACGATTATCTTTGTTGCCGATTATCACGATTATATAAAATGTCGATGAACGATTATTGCCGACCCTTTTTATCACAATAAACGATAGAGTGCGTCTTTATTCATTATCAGATTTCCAAGTTATCGGTTGTGCTTAAGTGTAAAAATAATGCATCTCTTAACAAGTTATAGTCACATTAGCTTATTGTTTATCGTCCCATCTCTTGTAGCATAACCACGACAGCCATCATATTGTACATTAACAGGAAACCGTGTGAAAGGGCTGCGAGCTGAAGCCTTCTGCTCGGCCGTCCTTGGACTCAGAGTAAAGTACAGTACTTGTATGCGTGTTCAGTGTTGAAGAAGAGCTGACTCTAGGACACACTTTTTTGTTTATTCATGTTCTTTTGTTCCCCCTCACAGCGCAGGACACAAGGACGCACATGGCACATATAAGTGGAGTATCTTTATTACAGCTTATAGCAAAAGAAAACTGAATTCTGTCAACAAAAATCACAGCTTTATATCTGTGTGAAGGGAGGCTCTAACTAAACTCAAACACACACGAGCTGTTTACCGTGAGGACTAGGTGTTATTAGTTAAATCCAACTAGACTTTTATCCAGTTGACATTCGATTTTCTTTTGCGATGGAATCCACCTGAACAAATGAGGGATTACACAGACATCTGAATCGCTTCCTGTTTCACAAATAACACCAGACTCGACAATGCAACTTTCATCCACTTAAAAAAAACAAAAAAAAAACCTCCAAGCTTTTGTTTTTCAGATCTATTTTTTTCGATTCCTTGTGTCTTTGTGAGGCGGCATAATCATCCTCCTTGTACTCGCACCGTACACACCCCTGAACAGCCCCCCACTGCGGCTCCGTTTTGTTTTGAGATCTGTATTCAAATGGAGAGAATGGGGAACGCTCTTTAGGAAATTCTGAAGGACTCTGCTGCTTTTGTATTTGTATGAATAATTCCAAATAATTCAAAATCACCCTCAATAATAGCGTGGCATTTAGTCGCTCTCAGGATACAAAATGTGTGTATGTATTATTTAGAATGATGTAACCGTCAAGGCCTTTTACTTAGTCACAAAAAGATTAAACTAACTTTTTGTTGAGCACAGAGAGCCACAGACTCACACACACAGATCCCCCACAGTGGAGCGAGACGAGCGCTCATGTGCAGATGTTGTGGAGCTCGAGGGCGGACTGTGGAGATGACCCCTGGGACGGAGCTGACAGCAAGTCTAGAGTATTTTTTCAGCCAGCATGGGTACTTTTTAGTTAAAATGTGATGTACAGTGGTCCGTCGTTTATCGTGGAGGTTCTAAAAATAACCCGTAATAGACAAAATCCGCAAAGTAGTCAGCTTTATTTTTATTTTTTACAATTATTCTATATGTTTTGCGGCTGTAAAACCCCCCACCACACACTTTATACACTTTTCTCAGAGAGGCATTAACATTTTCTCACTTTTCTTTCTTGTTTAAACACTCAAAGTTCAAACCTGCGTAGATTTTTAGGGTTTTGTCAAGGAGAAAACTTGCAAACATACAGCACTTCAGAGTCACACTGATCCAACATTTATGTAAATTTGTCTGACACATTCTGTACTGTACAGGAGACACGGAGGAGACTGATGGACAATGGTCTACAGTCCCTCAGCCAATCAGGACGCACCCGGCCACCCTTCCTCTGTAGGGTGGCTGGGTGCTCCCTTAGAGACAGGGTGAGGACCTTGGTCAAACGAGAGGAGCTCGGAGTAGAGCCGCTGCTCCTCCACGTCGAGAGGAGCAGCTGAGGAGGCTCAGGCATCTGCTCAGGATGCCTCCTGGACGCCTCCCTAGGGAGGTGTTCATGTCCCACAGGGAGGAGGCCCTGGGGAAGACCCAGGACACGCTGGAGGGACTATGTCTCTCTGGCCTGAGAACGCCTTGGGTCCCACCGGAGGAGCTGGAGGAGGTGTCTGGGGTGAGGGAAGTCTGGGTGTCCCTGCTTAGACAGCTGCCCCCGCGACCCGGCCCCGGTTAAGCAAAAATGGATGGATGAATGTATTTCCTTACGGGGACAAAAAAAAAGTATGCCTCACCACTTGGTCTGCCAGCATGAAAAATGTGGTGATGTTTTTTTTTTTTTTTACTCTGTGGGTTAAATAAAGGTTTCAGTCATTTCAAATAATCCGATTTGCACGTGACATTTACATGTTAACTTGAAATATAATTGAAACAGCGAGACTGTCAGACAATCAGATATTCAGTCTGACTTCAGTGACCTAAATGTAAATGAATGTCTCCTATGTTAATTCATAATTAGCCTAAAAGTTATTCTTGTCAGTGCGTGCCCCTCCTGGCCCCTGTGGTTTGGAGCGCTGTACAGGGAATCTCACCCCCCCCCCTGTGTCCTCTGACCCAGCGTCAGTGGGTTAATAACCAGCCGCACAGAAAGCCATTTGTCATGAGCGAGGTGCGGCTGATAGGAGGTGTCAGCAGACGCCTTTGCCCTTGTCACCTCACACATGACAAATACGGCATCAGCCTGGCTCATCTCAGGTTCCCTAAGGCTCCTCGCTACTCCTCTGCCCAACAGTAACTCCCGATTGATAACGCTGAGTCCGTGTGCCATGATCCGCATCCAGATAAACTGTCTCTCCTTCTCACTCTTTTTTATCTTCTCCCAATGCTCCATAAATTACAATCTATTCTTTTTCCGCCACATGCCTTTTCTCGCCTTGCCTCTTAAATGTTTTCAGTCAGGCTTTGATGTCGGCTGCTTAATGCCACAGCGGCCCCGAGCTAACTGAATCTAGGATGTGTTTCTTAGATAAGGCTGGGCGGGCTCTGAGTGGTGAGCCAGCACATCCCCAACTGCCCTGGACATATGAGAGACATTTGTGTCATTTGTGTCTGATCAAATGCACCAGAGTATATAATAATCTGTACATAATCTTTAGTGGAAGTGAAACTGCAAGCTCCACAGTGCAGTAAAAGTCTACACCAGTTTAACTTGAGAAAAAAGGCATCCAAGGACAAAGCTAATGCACTATTCCAAATCCGTGTGCATGATGGTTAGAGAGGGAGTTACACATAATGGTGTTCTGGACTTAAATGCCATGGGGGCGAAAAGATCACATACATCTGTAAGATTTTTCATGTTAATTACGTAGAATTACTGGTCCTCATTCGAGACACGTTCTCGCAAACTAATTTGTACTCAAGACCTTTTTGCAAGATTTTTTGGCAGTCACAAAATATGTTCTTACTTCGGGAAGAGCAAATTCTAGGAACAATCACGAGCGCTCTCCTGACGGGAAATCTGCTGCTGCTGCTGAGTATTATCGCTCATAACGCACACAGCCCCGGGCCCCATGTATCGACCCCCGGACTCGACGCCCCCATCAACCCCCCACGGCTGCAGTGCACTCGTAAATATCTGTATTTGAAGACTGCCTGGTGATGACTGGGCCCTAGATGCCCCTCCTGTGCCCTGGTCCTGTTCTGTGGACCCGGACACTCCCTGCCCTCGCCTGGCTGGATGACCCGGTGCCTGGGTGGGGTGGGTCTCGTCCTGCCGTGGGTGGGCCCCTCTCTGTCCCTTAGTTGAGTGACTCTGAAACTACAGACTTGAACTCTATCTGCAAATGGATGCACATCAGTCCTGGACACATCTGCAGCCTGTCCATCCTGGTTTAGTCCTGGTTTAGTCCAGGATTCGTCCAGGTTTAGTCCTGTTGAAGTCCTAGTTTAGTCCAGGTTTAGTCCTAGTTTAGTCCAGGTTTAGTCCTAGTTTAGTCCAGGTTTAGTCCTGGTTTAGTACCGGTTTGGTCCCAGTTTAGGCCCAGTTTAATCTTGTTGTAGTCCTAGTTTAGTCCTGGTTTAGCCCTGGTTTCGTCCTGGTTCAGTCCTTGTTTAGTCCCGGTTTAGCACCGGTTTAGTACCGGTTTGGTCCCGGTTTAGTCTCGGTTTAGTCCCGGTTTAGTCCTGTTGTAGTCCAGGTTTAGTCCAGGTTTAATCCTGGTTTTATTCCTGGTTTAGTCCTGGTTTTATTCCTGGTTTAGTCCTGGTTTTATTCCTGGTTTAGTCCTGGTTTAGTCCAGGTTTCATCCAGGTTTAGTCCAGGTTTCATCCAGGTTTAGTCCTGGTTTATTCCTGGTTTAGTCCTGGTTTTAGTCCTGGTTTAGTCCTGGTTTAGTCCTGGTTTAGTCCTGGTTTAGTCCAGGTTTCATCCAGGTTTAGTCCCGGTTTAGTCCTGGTTTAGTCCTGGTTTATTCCCGGCTTAGTCCCGGTTTAGTCCCGTTTTAGTCCCGGTTTAGTCCCGGTTTAGTCCTGGTTTAGTCCCGGTTTAGTCCATGGGAGTGGATCTGTCCTTCACTGTGGTTCTCCTTGAGGTTTCACTTTTTCCGACTGCTTTTTTATTTTATTTTTTTAATTTTTTCTTGCCGTTGAGGAGAGTCCATGGACAGTGGATCTTCTGGCACATTTCTCCATTTGCTTGTTTTCTGTCGATTAATTTTCTTTCCTTTCATTGTTGATTCTCTAACTTTCTGCTGGTTAAATAATTTCTTATGTTCAGCCGTAAGAGGCGACTGCTGCTGTGATTTTGGACTTTACAAAAACAAACTGAATTGAAATTGAATTGGGAAAAAAGACGATTTAAATGTGGTCAAACCAAAGTCACACTTTTTATGAAACATCTGTCTCCTGTTTTTGTGCAGAAATGTCTGGGACGGTGGAGGACATCTCTCAGGTGCACTGGAAGCAGCAGTGGTTGGAGAACGGGACGCTTTACTTCCACGTGTCTTTGACCGAGTCTGAACTCCCTCCTGAATGGACCCAGCCCACGGCCCGAGAGCCGGCCCATGTCCTCCACGAGCACATGCACCTCCTCCACATCTCCGTCATGGTGAGTCACCGCGGCCTGGTTTTTTCTTTTAGGTATCATTTGTGTAGAAAAGCCTGTTATCGCAAAGATAAGTACATTTCTCAGAGTGTCTTTGAAGAGAACTTGACGTTTTATTAAATTTCCGGGACACTTCTTTAGTCCTTTTTATTCACTCAATTTGGACGAACCACAGACGAGAACTAGTCTGCGAATAGAAGTGACTATAACGACATAACGGAAACTGTTCTGTGAAAACTTGGATATTTTTACGACATGTTGCATCTTATTATCACATTTAATTAGTGGCTTTTTTCTAATTTTGTGCAGTCATCCTTTTAATCATCTCACACATGAAAAAATTCACAAAAAACGACAGAACAGAGTGACCAGACCATTTTTAAGATGCATTTTTTATAGCAAAATGGTGAGAAAACTTCCAAGCAAACATGTTTACACAGGGAGACACACACAGCGTTTCAAGTGCTGCATTTGTAACTTTTGTAGCATCTCATTCGCACCGTCTTTGCTTTGAACATTTGTTTTGAGCCAGAACCTTCGGCTTTGTATTTTGGCCCTCCATGTTTCTGCTTTCACTCCTGAGCAGCTCCTTGTTCCTCATTTAAGCCTCTCCACCTCCATGTGTCCTCCACTGGCTCTATTAAAACGCAGCGGTTTCATTGTGCAGAGCTGAGAGAGATTTTCTCTTAAACCCTGCGATCAAAACAGAGCCGTGGTGTATGCAGACGAACACAGGGCAGAAACAAAGGCTCTGTTAAAGAGACACTTTACTTTTAATTACAAAAAGTGAAAATGTGTCAAAAGGAATAGACTTCGGGGTCTTGCATTATGTATTTTTTTCTGTAATAGTGTCTGTTTTTAGGGCTAGAGGAATGAACCGTATTTTCTGGACAATAAGTGACACTTTTTTTCATAGTTTGTCCTGCGACTTATATGTGAAATTATTACAATATCTGCTACAAATTCAGTGGATTTATAGTGATTTGGAGTGAGATCCAGAGTAAACTTGTTTGTTTTTTATGCTTTATTGATGTGATTAACTGTTAATATCTTTCGTTAACACAAAAGACACATATTCAGTTGCTATTCAGCCTGTTGTTCTCTATTTTATTATTTTATTTCTTATTATAAATCGTCTTTAAAGAAAAAAAAAAGTCTGTTCTTGGTCTTGGATTTTGTGAAATAAATGTCCCCAAAAGATACGACTTATATATGTGTTTTTCTTCATTATTATGTTTTTTTTGGCTTATAAAAAATGTGAATTTATCCATGAATTATTTTATTTAAGGATTTATATGAGACAATGACAGGAAGGAGGAGCGAGCTGCTGAAGACTCAGGGTTAAGGTTAATAAAATTCGTCCAAGCCGCTTGACCGAGCCTACGAACAAAACCTGGTGTGTGTTTCAGTGTCGTTAGCGCCCCCTTCAGGCAGATATAAGGCAGTGTCCAGCAGTAATCTGAGCAGAACTGAAGAAGCAGCCAAACGTTTTCACTCCTACAATGATTTGTCCAATTGACCGATTTGAATTTGTCTTTTACTTGTATTTATTCATAAAAAGGGAAAAATAAACTCAGGATTCAAAAGTTTAATCTGTACAGTACATTTTTTCTGCATAAACAGTGTTTCCTGCGTGAGCTCCCCCTGCAGGTGTCGTCTTGTCACTGCAGTTTGGGTCGGATTCATAGAGACGTGTCATAGTTTTGAGCGATTTTGCCACGTCGTCTTTTTAGTCGATCAAAAGGACATGTCTTTAGTCGACTCCAGCCCAAAATGTTTCCACTACGGCTGAAACATCTATATGAGCCCCAATAACAATCTGTACTAAAAGAAGTATTAAAACTAGACACACATTTGAGTATCAAGTATCAGCACTGAAGTATAACAGAAGTGGACTTAAGGTTTGGATATCAGAGCTAATAAAAGACCACACGGTGATATTAAATACTCTCCTATTACCGAGGAAGATGAAACGCTTCTTCCTCTTCTGCGTGGCTGTCGCACTGGTACAAGCCTAGAGCGCCCTCGTGTGGTCATCAACGTGACAATAACGAAGATGTGAGTCGCAAGTCGCACCCCGGACAAACTATGAAACAAAGTGACACTTACAGTCCGGAAAATACGGTATCTTTATTATCATTGTCTTAATAATACACTGAGGGCACCTGCACATGAGAAACAACAGAGGTATAGATTAATTTGAGTTATTTTATTTCGAATTTTATCAAAAACATTTCTTCTAGCATCATTAGAAGACTTACTGTCACTTTTTATTACACATGCTGTACAATGACAAGCTCTCCTACCTTAGCCGTGTTTTTGTTGATGGATAATTGTGTTTAAAGCACCATGTGACCTACTGTACTTTGACGCACACGACTGTAAAGCTGAATGGCAGAAGAGTCGGGGAGTTGTGTCCTCTTCCCCTGTAGGCGTCTCTTGGCTCGCTGACAGAACGTCATTATGGGACGTTGTCAGACCATGGCCGGGGTTGAACTTCCTTCTTCTAACATTGAGCTGTCAGATTCTCAACTCTCCAGTGAGCGGCCCCCCTCCTCTCTCTCGCTCTCTCTTCTCCACATTTAGCATGCTGATATAGATGTGGGATGAGACAGATTAAAATGATGCGCCGCAGTGTAGACGGCTGCACAGGGATTGTCACTTTGTGTCACTGTTTGTCAGAATATGGCCATGATTGACTTGGGCTTTTAAATGGATATAGTGCACTTGTCACGCTGCTAATCTCACAGACAGATACACAGCCCTTGATATTTTGACTTGATGGAATGAAAATGCTTTAGGGATTTTTATATATTTTTTTTGGAAGGTCTGTTCCTGAATGCAGCTCCTTTAGCCTCAACACTCAGGTTTCACATTGTCCAAATGTGTCTTCCAAAGAACATCGCAGCTGTGAATAAATTTTGTAATGTATGTTTTAATAATAGGGTTTGATTTGAATGCAAGTGGAGGAGTTGAAGTATCTCGGGGTCTTGCTCTCGAGTGAGGGAAGGATGGAGCCTGAGATTGACAGTTGGATCGGTGCAGAGTCTGCAGTGATGTGGTCGCTGTGTTGGTCTGTTGTGGTGAAGAAGGAGCTGAGTCGAAAGGCGAAGCTCTCGATTTACCTCATTCCTTGTTCTCTCACCTTTGGTCATGACTCTGGGTAATGACCGAAAGGACGAGATCACAGATACAAGTGGCAGAAATGGGTTTCCTCCGCAGGGTGGCCGCTCCTCCTCGTCGACAGGAGCAGCTGAGGCTCGGGCATCTGCTCAGGACGCCTCCTGGACGCCTCCCTGGGGAGGTGTTCTGGGCATGTCCCATCGGGGAGGAGATCCCGGGGAAGACCCAGGACACGCTGGAGAGACGATATCTCTCTGGCCTGTGAACGCCTTGGGAGCTGGAGGAAGTGTCTGGGGTGGGGAAGTCTGGGAGTCCTGCTTAGAGCTGCCCCCTCGACCCAGCCCCAGATAAGAGGAAGAAAAGGGATGGAAGGATTTTAATATTATAACTTGTCTTTAAAGATAAAATGTCTGTTCTTGGACTTGGATTTGTAAAATAAATTTCCCTAAAAATGCAACAGTCCAGAGTGACTTGTATATGTTTTTTTTTTCTTCATTATTATACATTTTTTGGCTGGTGCGACTTATACTCCAGAGCGACTATTATCCAGAACAGTAATAGGAGAGTATTTAATATCACCATGTGGCCTTTTATTAGCTCTGATATCCAAACCTAAGTCCACTTCTGTTATACTTCAGTGCTGATACTTGATACTCAAATGTGTGTCTAGTTTTAATACTTCTTTTAGTACAGATTGTTACTGGGGCTCATAGATGTTTCAGCCGTAGTGGAAACATTTAGGGCTGGAGTCGACTAAAGACATTGTCCTTTTGACCGATCAGTCGACTAAAAAGTGATTGTGGCAAAATCGCTCAGAACTATGACACGTCTCTATGAATCTGACCCAAACTGCAGTCACAAGACGACACCTGCAGGGGGAGCTCACGCAGGACACACTGATATTATTATAATTTGCCTTTAAAGATAAAACGTCTGTTCTTAGACTCGGATTTTGTCAAATAAATGCGACTTATATGTTTTTTTCTTCTTTATTTTGCATTTTTGGCTGGTGCGACTCATACTCCAGAGCGATTTACAGTCCAGAAAATCCAGTAAACTAACTAAACTATAGAGTTATCAGGGTTTTTTTTTCCCCAGATGAAGAAAATCACAGCACTTCAGAAACTTTGCCGATTTGCTGCTTGAAAAGAAAGTCTTATTTCGAGCTGAGAATTACAATCCAGTATCAGGTCTTTTCCGCTGGAGTTTGAAATGACGTGTTCTGATTAGTTTTCTTTATTCACTTCAACAAATTAAACAAAAAAGTCCTGTAAAAACTCAAATATTTCGGTCATGAAGGTTTGAAATGAACGACCCAGAGTCCTTTGGCCAGAGTAAATCATTTGAAATCTCATCAATGCCACAGGAAAACTCGTTAGTCAAATTAGATTTAAGCCTGATTTTCACGGTGATTATTGGGCCTGGTGTCTGAATGTGGGAGAGCGCCTGGAGAAATGATCTTTTTCTCTTATTTGAAGTGTTATAGTGTGTTTTTAAGTGATGGAGGCGACTGTAGCTCAACTTTATCACTCTAACGTCACTGTAAAGTTTAGATATTTAGTTATTGGGTCTAATTTAACTGTTGAGTGTGTTCTAGCCGTGTGAGATAACCTTAATTTCTAGTTATTTCTTTTTATATCGAGTCATTTTGTAGATTGTTCAGAGTTATAGGGACTAAGCATATTCTTATAAAGGTGAAATGTAAGTTTTAAATGGTTGAACTCTCCACGGGTGTTTGCACTGTGCGGCGCCTGGAGACAATGTACGAGTTTGAAACTAAAATATCTCTGTGCACACGACACAGAAAAGCAATTTCCTTCTCTCTATGCAGACCAGCTCTCCACGCAGAGCAGCCAAAAGAACCACAGTGTGATGCGAGATAGGACTTTGGGGGCTGTGTAAGAATTATAGGTGAAGTATAATTGCTTTTCCTTCTCATCAGCAACTGGGATTTGATTATGAAGTTCAGATGGCAAAAGCTATCAGTTTTACAGTGAGCACGGCAGAAAATTCTTAACAAATGACTGCCCGAGTTCACTCAGAGGACAGGTAGTATTTTATTGAAATGAGCTGCAATAAAAGCCGACAGTCCACAGACTTTCATGTGCTATGTTATGGAACATAATCATCTTTTTCCCCAGATCTAGAGGTCTAAAGCACAACACCAAATGCAAATGAGACCCTGTCGAATCGGCCATTATGTTCAACTTAGGAAACTCGGAAATGTAATAAATGACTTCCGCATGGGGGAAAAAAATCCCATTTTCGAGATGAAGTTGAGTCGACTCGTATCGTGCGGCTGGGTCAGTGAATATGAGCTCGTACTGGCACAAAGTGAAAGCCTCCTCCTTATCTCAGCTGATAGATATGCACCGAGATACAGCGGCGCACACTGGGCCGGGCTTTCTTATAATTAAGCAGTCACCGGTGATGTATGGCCGTCACTGTGGTGGGTCATTGAGGCATTTGAAGCAATTTGTGGCCCCTGTGCCAAATCAAGGGCGACACAAATGAATTTTGTCCTGGCGTGAGGGACGTGGCTTCGTCCCGGGGTGAGCTCGGAAAGCCCTTGGTTCTCCCATTAAGGTGGATTTGCGTTGCTTGGAGCGTTAATTGTTTGAGTCACCTTTATTTTTGCAGTTTTACACATTCACATTATTTCACTTGGAATCACAGTAAGTGTTAATTAAAATAACTCGTACCCGGCAGCTTGGAAGAGTGACAGCAAACTACTGCCACGATATGTAATTGTATTTTCTCCTTTTTATTAAACTCAATCCAATTTCACTGGCTGTTTGCATGCACAGTGAAAACGGAGCTTTGTGAAATACATTTATAAAGAAGTTTAAATTCATCCGACTATACAATGTGCTTTTGTTTTGTTAGTTTTTTTTTATATATATGGCTTTTCTGGAGCAGCTCTATAGGGCCTGGCCTGGGCCGGAACAAAGGAGTTTTCTCCCACAGAAATGAAGTAAATGCATCACTGTTGAACTGTGGCTGATGTTTCTATTTTCTGGACTACAAGCCGCTACTTTTTTCTACTTTTTAACCGCTGCAGCTTATGGTGCGGTGCGGCTTATACATTTTTTTTTTTTTTCCGTTGCGCCAAAAACATTTTACCCAGTAACAGTCGACATAAAAGTGAAAAAAGGATGTAGCTCCTGACCTGTCTGTCCCCGCTGTCAGTGACTCATTTCTTACAGTGATAATAAGACAGTGTCTGGTTTATCGCGGGGTTGATATAAACGAAATCTGTGAAGTAGAAAACTAAATTTTTTTTACAAATATTCTATATGTTTTGCTGCAGTGTGAACACCCAGAACTCCGCCTCTTCTCCTGGAGCCAATCAGGACGCCGTAATGTTCTTTTTCCTTTAGCCACTCATCCGCAGAACTGACACCTCCTTTAGCCAATCAGGACACAGAACACGGCACCTCCTTTAGCCAATCAGGACACAGTCACGCACCTCCTTTAGCCAATCAGGACGCAGGACACGACACCTCTCTCGTTTAGGCCAATCAGAGCGCAGAACACGAGTGTCGGAGGCGTTTAGCCAATCAGGACGCAGGTCCAACACGATTGTTTCTCCTTTAGCCAATCCTGTACAGGAGAACACAGCACCTCCTTTAGCCAATCAGGACACAGAACACAGCACCTCCTTTAGCCAATCAGGACGCAGAACACAGCACCTCCTTGAGCCAATCAGGACGCAGAACACACACCTCCTTTAGCCAATCAGGACGCAGAACACGACACCTCCTTTAGCCAATCAGGACGCAGAACACGCACCTGCATACACTGTAAAAAAAAAAGCAAATGAGAGAGATTTTGAGCTAATTTTTCTTATTAAAATGAAAAATCTGGTGCTTCTTGTACAATTTTTTCTTTCTAAAATTAAAGTATGTGGTTTTTAATCAGGTGCGCTCTGTAGTCCAGAAAATACGGTAGTAGTAGCAGTATTTAGTAGATTTTTTTGTTGCACAGATGAAACAATCGTCCTCAAAAATACATAATTAAACGTGTCGTGGTGTTTCGCCGGATGATGTTCCCATTGAGAATATACGTGTTACAGATGTTCTCCTGGAGCTGCGATAGGTTCAGGGAAGTGTTTGTGCCAATTGTGAAGTCAAGTGGAGAGCACTCTCACCTCTGTAGAGTTATAATTAAATGTTTTCTCTTTGCTGCATAAATTTAAATGTAATAACAATATTTGGGGCGGCCGGGTTGCATTAACTTCCATTTTCCGAGCGTATTTATTTGCACTGAAGGCGATGTCGCTGAATGGGGGCTGCTGCGATATGAATGTGACCCAACCTAAATTGATAGGGGCTTTATGTAGCACACAAGGGCACAGGCAGCACTTATCATGAGCTGCCCCTGGCTCCTATCAGTCACACTGCAGTCTGCTTCAACAGAGTAAATACCGTTTGGCTTCCTCTAAACCCAAGAGGACGTGTACTGGGGTTTTCTTCATCTCAACAGTCGTGCCTCAAGAAAGAGTCTCGGGATAGGATATTTTGGGATATAGTTTTATTAGTGCTTTAAGAAATGGAAAAGAAGTCAAGACGCCATTTTCACTGGATAGGAAATAAAATAGTTTACCTAGCTGTATAATAATAGTAATAAGTTCCATGTATTTCTCCATGACGTGCAAAATACACATACAGGACATTTTTTAAAATAGTTTTGTTGTGAAGATAGTGATGTTTTGTTACTATGTCATTTGTTTCGTAGCTGTGTCGTCTCTGTTTGATTTTCTAACTTGTATTTGTGCTTCACCAGAGCCTCGTGCAGCTCCCTGCTGTTCGTTTACTGCAGGCCATGATTGTCGCAGATGTTCGGTAATGGGTCTCCACATGCATGTTCCTCCATATCATTTCCCTGCAGGTGCTTCCAAACCTAATTCTAAACCGAGTCGGTTCTGTGGCTGTATGAACTTAGTATGACTCTGAAGTTCTGTGGAAGTTTGAAAAATGTCACCAGGCAAAACCTCAAACTCCAAAATGAAACAAATTGATGTCGTGCACTCAGACTCGTCCTGGACTAGAGTCGACCCTTATAACATATAATGTACATTTATAACTGAATAAAAACGATTCACTTGTATCTTAATTCACATTTGTGTTGCCTTTTCTTATGTAACACATTTGTGCTGCACTTTATGCTAAAAATACTGCACTTCACAGTTGCACAGTGAGTGCTGCAGTGGTCTGGACGTCCTCCGGAGGACAGTCTCTTTGGGGTGACCCTCTCTCCAGAGGGACACTCGAAACGGCTCATGTCTCGAGTCCCTGTTTCAGGCCTGGCTCCTTTACTTCTAAACTGGAGGTCGGGAGGTTTACTGCAAATGTTTGTGTTGTCAAAATGTCCTTTACCTCACCTTAAATGAGCCACAAAGATGAAGTAAGAGGCAAGTTTTCACTTTGTTTGAGTAAAATGGAACATTCACATTTTTATTCACAGATGTCGCCGTGTTCGTACATGGGACTGAGTTTATACTGGAACCATGAGTCTGACACTGCGGTTAAACTTTCTGTCTTTATATTTTAATCATATTCTCCATAACGTCCTGAGACCCTGGCGTCCTCATATGTGACGTCCTCATATGTGACGTCCTCATATGTGACGTCCTCATATGTGACGTCCTCATATGTGACGTCCTCAGATGTGACGTCCTCATATGTGACGTCCTCATATGTGACGTCCTCATATGTGACAGCATGTGACGTCCTCAAATGTGGTTGTCTAGTCCACAATGCACATTTTTATGTGAATGTGAAGAAGAAAAACAGCAACCTATAAGTATGTATATATGTGATAATAATGTGAGCAAAAATGTGACTTAGAATAATTTTAAGTGTCCTTAGAATGTTCCATAATATGTGACGTCTTGGTGATTTATTCATATGTACGTCCTTTTTTTATTTTTTTTTATTGATTTATTTATTTTTGTAAAGGCTTATGTCTCCTGCACCTCTCAGCATCACTTCACATGAGCCACATTGTTCCAAGAGACACAATCCTGTGGCGTCCTTTTACTCAGGACAAATGTTCCTGTTTCAGGATCTTAATGGAATAATAGTTTTTGCAAATCAAAGCAAATAAAATGTGGAAAGATCTCGAGTCTGAAGAGGTTCAATGCACAAGTGTGTGTTTTAAATGTAATAAGTGTGTGTTGTGTGTTGTTATAAGTGGAATAAGTGTGTTGTTTTAAATGTAATAAGTGTGTGTTGTTGTAAGTGGAATAAGTGTGTGTGTTGTTATAAGTGGAATAAGTGTGTGTTGTGTGTAAGTGGAAAATGTGTAATAAGTGGGTGTTTGTTATAGGTGGAATAAGTGTGTGTGTGTCCTGTTGTAAGTGTAATAAGTGTGTTGTTTTAAATGTAATAAGTGTGTGTTGTTGTAAGTGGAATAAGTGTGTGTGTTGTTATAAGTGGAATAAGTGTGTGTTGTTGTAAATGGAATAAGTGTGTGTTGTTATAAGTGGAATAAGTGTGTGTTGTGTGTTGTTATAAGTGGAATAAGTGTGTGTTGTTGTAAATGAATAAGTGTGTGTGTTGTTTTAAATGTAATAAGTGTGTGTGTGTGTGTGTGGAATAAGTGTGTGTGTGTTGTTGTTGTAAAAGTGGAACAAGTGTGTGTGTGTGTGTTGTTCTAAGTGGAATAAGTGTGTTGTTGTTGTTTAAGTGGAATAAGTGTGTGTTGTTCTAAGTGTAAATAATGTTGTGGTGTGTGTGTGTTGTTATAAGTGGAATAAGTGTGTGTGTGTGTGTTGTTATAAATGTAATAAGTGTGTGTTGTTATAAATGGAATAAGTGTGTGTTGTGTGTTGTTTTAAATGTAATAAGTGTGTGTTGTTTTAAATGTAATAAGTGTGTGTTGTTCTAAGTGGAATAAGTGTGTGTTGTGTGTTGTTTTAAATGTAATAAGTGTGTGTTGTTCTAAGTGGAATAAGTGTGTGTTGTGTAATGTGTGTTGCTTTAAATGAATAATAAGTGTGTGTGTTCTAAGTGGAATAAGTGTGTGTTGTTCTAAGTGGAATAAGTGTGTGTTGTTCTAAGTGGAATAAGTGTGTGTTGTGTGTTGTTTTAAATGTAATAAGTGTGTGTGTTCTAAGTGGAATAAGTGTGTGTTGTGTGTTGTTCTAAGTGGAATAGGTGTGTTGTGTGTTGTTTTAAATGTAATAAGTGTGTATGTTCTAAGTGGAATAAATGTGTGTGTTCTAAGTGTAATAAGTGTGCGTTGTCGGCTCTAAACTTCCACACGAGTTGGCAGATAGATGTGCCCACCAGCCCGTTCCTCGAGGCTCTTAACACCCGCGGCACGTGCATGATGAACACAGGCTGTTGTAACGCAGCATCTGTTTGTCTCGACAAGTGCAGTGACCAAAACCGATAGGATCCGTCCATTTGCAGAGCCGGTAAACACACATCTGCAGCAGTGTCAGCGCACCTTTAGACAAACTATGTTCATCTACTACCGGATACTCCATTCTTGCGTTTTCCTCGGCTTTTCTTCTCCTCTGCCCATTCTTCTACCTTCTCTATCTTTTCTGTTGCCTGGGTAACAGTTACCGATAGAGACCAGGCCTTCAGGGAACAAAAGAGAAGGTGCAGAAGGAAGAGGATTATTGAATAATTGTGTTCTTGTGCCTGGGTGCATGCAAAGATGTTTATAGATAGACTGAAGTATGCACTGTGAAAGCCCTGAGTCTAGTGAAAGGTCGTCACTTTGAATGGGATGTTTTTTATTATGAGAGTGACCTTGTGTCGGTGCACTAGCCTCAAAACTGACACGAAAAAATGTGTTCATCCAAAAGACATTCTGCATGGATTTTTATTCCACCCTGGAGTCTTGAATACAATTGTTGCTTGGAAAAAAATCTTCAGCCATAAGAGTAACAAAATTTATGTGTATTTCCTGTGCGTTTGTGTATAATCCCTGCTCTTAATCTCTATTAGAATGTTACGTACACTGTATTGTTGGGATAATCTGAAAGAACTGTTTTTATTATACATTGCTAAATGATAAAATGTCTTTGTTTGAGCCTCAAGCGTTCCTTTTTGTTATGTTGTCTGCATTTTTTAGATAAAGGATGTCTCAAAATACTGAAAGCTGTGTGCCAGCAGCTCTCCAGCCCCTTCCAAGCAGCTCGCCAAAGGATTTCTGAATTATATGTATTAATGACCACTGTAAATATATCGTTTTGATGTCTAACTTTGTGGACTAACAGCTGGGGTACAGTTAGATGCCTATAAAACATTTAATTTACATATTTACTCAGTTTCTTGCATTCCGCTAAATTAGCAGCTCTCTGGTATAGTCGTTTTGTAAAGGTTGGAGACCCCTGCAAACATCTATCTACTGTGACTTTCTGCTAATCGTTAATGTAATGTGTCATTTTTTTAAGTCCATAAACTATTAACGTGCTGGTTCTGTGCATTTCTAAGCTCAAGCTGCGCTCACTATAAACGTCTCGATATTTCGTGTTAGCATTAGCGGCCCCTTTGCCAGAAACTGCTCCTAAAAGGCTCCGTCTGAAGTGATGCAGTGAAAGAAGCAGCTTTGCTAATGTATGCCGTCCCGAGTCCACTATAGTCTGATTCCTGGCTTAACTATATTTACTGTTGGGAATTAGTCAATGCCCCGAGCATACTTAATTAACCTCTTTGAACTGCTGAGATAACACTGTGTGCCCTGCCATTCCAACCAACTTAAACTGGCGCACTCATCAAGCTCTCCTCATCTCTTCATCTGCTTCTATATTGTTATTGATTCATTCTCGCTTGTGTTGTTCTCCTAATAGCCATTTAAAGTGCGGTGATTAAAGTCTCAGGGAAAATTCCTCATTAATGTATAGTTAAAGTGCTCTTTTCTCCTTTTAGCGCTAGCAGATGTGTTTGGCTCGCAGCTATCAATGACTCACGCACCAATTGGGAACATCTGTGCATTTCAATAGGCCCTCCAAGTGTCATGTGTTAGCAGCTAAATCAAGTGGAGAGCGTCGGTGTAGCCTTGGCCGTCCGTTCGCTCGTTCGACTGGACTCCAGACAGCCGACACGCTGAAAAATGTCAATGGAAAGAGGTGCTGCTCTAAATCATGAGAAATCTTTGGTGCGGAGCTGCCAGAGGAGTGTGGAGGAGTCGCTGGAGATGAGAAGTGGATAGAAGGTGGTGGTGGTGGTGGTCGTAGACGTGTCTTTGATTGCGTCTGGTTCCAGTGCGTCGAGTCCTGTAGCGTCGGTCCGCTTGTGTTCGCTCACAGCTCTGTTCTCACGTGTGGTTGTCGTGGTAACAGCTGTGGTGCAAATAAAGTCCGCACTCGGAGCGACGGGGAATAAAACCTGTACTGAAGGCCCATCTGTTTGAGCTGGAGGTACGACCACAGCCATCGCACTCGGCTTTTATCGAAACACTGTAACTGTGGTTGTTCAGTGCACACGATCATAGATATATTTATGTAACCAGTTCATATATATAAGTATAATTACACAAAATGGTGCTTTTGTTTAAATTTACTGTGGAGCCGCTTCTTCTGCGTTTTTGGTTCTTCTTCGTGTGACCTTCAGGGTTTGACCGCTGCCTCTTCCCTTTGTAAATCCAGTCCTGGGAAGAGGTCCATCATCAATTGTGTCCTTTTGTCATTATTTTTGCCTTTATTTGCATCTGTAATTATGTTTTACTCGTGTTTAAGTTGATGTTGAGATGTTCCGTTGTTGAGATGCTCACTCCTTCATCTTCTGTCCTGTCGTTTGGACTGGACCGATGAATGTTGATCCTATTTTGCACTATCGTATAAACCATCACAAACTACACCAAACGACACGACGCAGAAGTCCAGCAGTCGCACTCAGACACTTTAAGAAATATGGCAGCGATTGTACATTTTGCAGATCGAGACTAAATCCAAAAAAAAGTTTGTTATCCTCCCAAATCTATAGTTCCTCTTCATTTTGTGCTGCTTCAGAATAACACACGGATGCAGTTCATAGGAGTGACTGATGTCGGCGGGTGCCATTAGGAGAAAATTATGAATAATCTTCTCTGACATCTAAATGATCTGTTATTCTACTCACCATTAGTTTGTGAACAGCTTAGGGGATTTCAGGCCAGCATTTTGGGTATTTAAAAACGTGCTCAAAGGACTTTTGTCGTGTTTTTGGTCATTCCCAGCCTCATAAATGAGTGACTTCAGTCCTAACCTTCCCCATCTTTAGGGTTTACCTTGGTTTTCTGGTGTTATGTTTGAGTTTGTGGAGACTGTGTAACATAAATTCCTCTTAAATGTCATACCTGTCGCTCTGTACCATGGCCAAAAAAGCTTCATCAAGGACTAGTGGTCACATCTGGCAATAGCACCTTTTCGATGTTGCGCTCGGCTATTTGTGAAAGCTCCACGTGTGAAGTGTATTTGCATAAACTCACTCTTTGGTAATAGACAGCCTTCAGAAGTGTTAATACTTTGTTTATTCCCATGAACTCCCTTAAATTCTCTGAAATTGTAATGAAATTTTGCAGCTCTAGTTTTGTGTTAGTTGGCCCTTGAATTGTTTCTACATAACAGCAGCGCGAGCGTCTTTATGAGCGGCTATTTTACCACACGCTGATCTCATCCGCACTATTGTCAACTCTGTGATGCCTGTGGCTTTAGTAAATAAAAAATCCATTTCCTGTACCTTTCATTGTTGAGACCTCCCTTTTTTCTCAAACAAAGTCCCCCCAAGGGCCTCATTGCACCGGCTCTCTTATTGCCTTGTTATCAAGAACTGTGGCAAGCCTATACTGGCCCCTTGTGACTCCACTGCAAATATTGGCATTGCCTTTCTAATCATATTTCCTTCAGTAAAATGTCACTGATGAAGGTGTGTGTGTGTGCTCACAGCCCGCCCGCTCTCCGTCGCTGTAGCAATATCATGTTTTATCTGCCCGGTTAACAGCTAATGAAAGAGCCATAATGCTGCGCAGGCTGGGGGTTTGGACTTACAGGATGGGGGGTCTTGTGCTATCTTCTTTTCCAGCAGCCCTAATTTACCACTATAATGAGCAAGCAGCCGTGCATGGTCATCAGCCAATTATATTTGGTTACCATGCAAACAGTGAGCATCATGGGATGTCATTATACGCAGAAATATAGTCGAGCTCTATTACTATGCAACAGGAAGAAACAAATGTTAGCCATTATCTCAAATGTGAACTCGTGTGAGGAGATGGTGCGTTATAGGGTGAACTGGATCGGGAATCGTCAGTCGTGATGTACTACCAGTGTATTTTAACTTCATATTCTCCATTATGAAGTACTGTGAGCTTAAAACAAGTACTGCACATACCTGTCCAGCTGTCCAGTGAGTGATGATAGTTGGTCGTGGCCTTTCTACTTTCTTTTTTGGTTTTGCGCAGACTGATAAAAGGTCAAATTGATCTGCTGCTTTTTATTCATCTGTGTAATCTCTCAGTCGTTTGATCCATCGCAAAAGAGAAATAAAATCTGTAACTGGGCAAAAGGTTTGGTTCCTCGTCCAAGCCGTTTCTTCAGTTCTGGTCAGATTCCTGCTGGATGATGCCTTGAAGGAGGAGCTAACGACACTTAAGCTAACACATCTGTTTATTTACAGTTTCTGTTTGTCTTCTAGGTCTTTCCTTGAGCAGGAACGGGGGGCTCAGACATCATCTACAACTCTAACCTCAAAGCAAAACTGTCAGAACGATTGACATGGGGACCAAAGATTCAGACTCGGGTGAAAGTTTGAACACAGTTTATTTACAGGCAAAGTAATGTGACTGAAGGCAGACAGAGCAGACAGTTGAGAGCGATAGTCTTGGAGCAGCTCTGTTGTAATGCAGTCGAGGGGGACCAAAAGATGCAGGACTCGGGGAAAGGTTTACAGTGATAAGTGATAAATGGTACAACAATGAAGGTAGATCTGGCGGACGTGGAGTGCAGGGACGGAGACGAGGCGGGTCGAACCAGAGTGAGGAGCAGGGTGCGAGGCAGGATCCAGTGACGTGGAGCGCAGAGACAAGACAAGACGGACTGTACCAGGGCTGGAAAGCAGGGTCGGAGCAGAGCCAGGAGCGAGGGAGCTGGGAGGGTCCAGGAAGCAAGATCTGGCGGAGTGTTTCTGAGGAGCGGGATCATGGTGGATACATGGGTGAATAAACCAGAGCATGACATGAAGGACTTGTGGAAATACTGGAAGATGACAAGGCGATCTGGAACAATCCTCTGCCCCTTTGTCCTCCAGAGGCTGCAGGTGTGTCGTGGGTGGTGCCAGGATCTTCGCTCAGCTCCAGGCAAGACACAGAAGGGGGAAAACAGCACAGAACGCACAAAAAATCCAAATCCAAAGACACAAACATGGAGGACAGAGTAAACAATAGAGCTCGCCAGGATGCTAATAGGTGTGAAACCACTCATTAGGGGCTTGAATGACTATGCTAACTATTACTCAGGCACAGTGCACACTTAGAGTAGCACAATAGAGCTAGATTGTGTTAGCTTCAGTGTTGTTAGCTCCTCTCTTCAGACAGATAAAAGGCAGTGTCCAGCAGTAATCTGACCAGAACTGAAGAAGAAGCGGCTTGAACGAGCAGCCAAACGTCTTCACTCTTCAGAGTTTTGTCCAGTTGACAGATTTTATTTCTCTTTGGCTTTTTATTTAACAGATATTCCAGTGTTTCCGTCTTATCCACATGTTTTACCACAGATTTGAGGAAGAAACTCTTCTGTACGTCTGACTCATCGAGGCATATTGCTTTTCCTTGTGTTCAAAATGTTCTTCTCAAACATAAGTTTCTATAATCATTGTGGTGTTAGATGTATCAGCACAAATACAAAGGCACATTTTACTAGGTCAGGGCTGCAGACGGCCTTATCCCGCCTCAGATCGGCTCGTGGAGAGATGATGGACTATTGGGCCGTGACAAAGAGGAGGATTTTAAGGCGGAAATGAAGGCATAGCACTTAGGGCCATGAAAAAGCGGGACAGTGCTGGTATTATGGGAATTTATATTAGGTTTCATTGAGACAAAATGGAAAGGTCAACCCTGTGCTTCCGCAGGAGATTTATGCTCGCTTTTCTATCAGACTGTAATCAGATTTTATTATTAGGGATGGGCTTTCGGTCAACGCAATTTCTTTGGTGATTTAAATAGTTTTCAATACTACTGCTGGAATTTTGAGCTGTTAAAACAAAGAGCAGAAGCAGCAGCAGCAGCAGCGTTGTGTCTGTGCAGTGGATCAGCTGCAGGTCAGGTCTGTTTCAGTGAAGCTGAAGCCTGGGACGGTGCAGGTTTGGCTGTAAATAGATGGAAACTTGGATGTATTTTCTTTGTTTGCTGCCGGCCCGGGTCTGCAGATGGAAATTAGCTTTAGCTAAATCTGGTGTAAAGCATCACTTCTTTATGAGATTAATGTGTTTGCACATGGTCCCTGTTCAAATAAACCAGTAAACTAAACTAAACTAAACCTACAAATAATTACTCAAGTACTTATACTTGAAGTACAAACACATAAAAATCAAATCTCATCTAAACAGCTCAGACTTTTACTGTTTGTAGAGGTGACTCTGAGTTTACAGGTGACAAAAGTTTGATGTTTTCTTTTGAACAGACCAGATGCACTGCACGATTTAAGTGTTTGAATATTTGAAACATATTTGAAGCCTCGTATTATTGCATTATTCATTTCATTCTTTTCTGTAATTTCTTGAAAGTGTTTTATGTTCAGTGGGAACAGGGTCTCTGTGTTACTCCACGTCTCTTTGTGCCTCAGATATATATGCGACACAAGTAACAATAGATATAAACGTGTTAATGGCTTTGCCAAAGGCAGAGACAAATGGTGAAATGCAAAATGGTTTCAGATAAATTAATTTGACAGAGAAAATATACCACTAAAAAGCACGTCCATCTGGCTAAGAGAGGCGCTACGTTAAAGCTATAGGCAAATCTCTGTGTCGAGAGATAAACAACAGATAAACACCTCTCCACCTACTGCAGCTACAGGGAGTCCAACCTGTGACCTGGGGGCCACATGGGGCCCCGGGGTCATATCTCTATGCAGATAAACACCTCTCCACCTACAAGTGCTACAGCTACACGGTGTAGAAACTATGACCCGGGGGTCAGCCCCAGGGTCATAGTTATGTTAAAATCACCAATATGAACAACTCCACCTCCTCCAGTTTAGACACGTGGCCCTCTGTGAAAAAAAATGTGTGTGTGTAAAATGTACATATGTGTGTGTGTGTATATATGTGTAGTTGTGTGTGTATTTGTGCGTGTGTGTGTGTATATATGTATAATGGACATTTGTGTGTGTGTATATATGTATAGATGTGTGTGTATTTGTGCGTGTGTGTATATGTATAATGCACATATGTGTGTTTGTATATATGTATAGTTGTGTGTGTATATGTGCGTGTGTGTATATGTATAATGGACATATGTGTGTTTGTATATGTGTATAGATGTGTGTGTGTATGTATAATGCACATATGTGTGTGTGTATATATGTATAGATGTGTGTGTATTTGTGCGTGCGTGTGTGTATATGTATAATGCACATATGTGCGCACTTCCTCCAAGGTGAATTAGTTGGAGCACGAGCCTTGAACATTGAGCCAAGTTCTGTCATTCACGCTGAGAGTTGTGGTGGGGCAGACGGAGGGGAGAGCAGATGCTCGGACACATGCCATTTTAACGTCCTGCTGGGGGAAAGGACACGAGAAATCCACACGGCCTCAGCGCACGGGAGGTGAAGAGAGAGGAGCAGAAAGAGGTGAGGACAGGGGGCAGAGAGAGAGGAGCAGAGAGAGGAGCAGAGAGAGGTGAGGAGAGAGGAACAGAGAGAGGTGAAGAGAGAGGAGCAGAGAGAGGTGAGGACAGGGGGCAGAGAGAGGAGCAGAGAGAGGTGAGGAGAGAGGTGAGGAGAGAGGTGAGGAGAGTGAGGAGAGAGGAGAGAGAGGAGAGGAGAGAGGAGCAGAGAGATGAGAGGAGAGGGGGCAGAGAGAGGAGCAGAGAGAGGTGAAGAGAGAGGAGCACAGATAGAGGAACAGAGAGAGGGGTGCAGAGAGGAGCAGAGAGAGGAGCAGAGAGAGGTGAGGAGAGGGGGCAGAGAGAGGAGCAGAGAGTGTGTGAGGAGAGAGGAGCAGAGAGCAGGGGCAGGGAGAGGTGAGGAGAGGGGGCAGAGCCTTGAGGAGAGAGGTGAGGAGAGATGAGAGGAGGGGGGCAGAGAGAGGAGAGAGAGAGGTGAAGAGAGAGGAGCACAGATAGAGGAACAGAGAGAGGAGCAGAGAGAGCAGAGAGAGGGGCAGAGAGAGAGGAGGAGAGGGGGAGAGAGAGAGGAGCAGAGAGAGGTGAGGAGAGAGGAGCAGAGAGAGGGGCAGGGAGAGGTGAGGAGAGGGGGCAGAGAGAGGTGAGGAGAGAGGAGAGATGAGAGGAGACGGGGCAGAGAGAGGAGAGAGAGAGGTGAAGAGAGAGGAGCACAGATAGAGGAACAGAGAGAGGGGCAGAGAGAGGAGCAGAGAGAGGAGCAGAGAGAGGAGCAGAGAGAGGGGCAGAGAGAGGTGAGGAGAGGGGGCAGAGAGAGGAGCAGAGAGAGGTGAGGAGAGAGAGGGGCAGAGAGAGGGGCAGGGAGAGGTGAGAGAGAGGGGGCAGAGAGAGGGACAGAGAGAGAGGACAGATAGAGGAACAGAGAGAGGAGCAGAGAGAGAGGAGCAGAGAGAGGAGCAGAGAGAGGAGCAGAGAGAGGGACAGAGAGAGGAGCAGAGAGAGGTGAGGAGAGAGGAGCAGAGAGAGGGGCAGGGGAGAGGTGAGAGAGAGGGGGCAGAGAGAGGGAGAGAGAGAGGAGAGAGGAGAGAGGTGAGGAGAGGGGCAGCAGAGAGAGGAGCAGAGAGAGAGGGCAAAGAGAGGTGCAGAGAGAGAGGCAGAGAGAGAGAGAGAGGAGAGAGAGAGGTGAGAGAGAGAGGGCAGAGAGAGGGAGGAGAGAGGGAGCAGAGAGAGGAGAGAGAGAGGTGCAGAGAGAGGTGCAGAGAGAGGAGCAGAGAGAGGAGCAGAGAGAGGAGCAGAGAGAGGAGCAGAGAGAGGGGCAGAGAGGTTTCATACCAAATCCTGCTCACTTCCTTTTCTGTGCACAGTCGGAGTTTGTTTGTCTACATATCTGTCCGTGTGTGGAGTCCAGCTCCGTCCTGGAGGCAGAGGGTCAGTGTCACTGGTGACAGATGGGGCCAAACCCGAGAGTCCGTGTGTCGGCTCATATGCTGCAGAACATTATAATAAAGTTCAGAGGATGTGTTTGCTCCACTGGCCTCTCACTGAAAACGAGCCTGATTTAGCTGCTCTGTGACAACATTTTGGCTAATTCCTGTTTTATGCCCTGACTCTTGATTAACTTGTGTTATTATATTGTTATATTAAGGGACTTGGACCTGTCCCACACTGAACAAACTGCTAAACTGAACACAGGAGAATAAACATGATTCTGAGTGTAATAGCTGATTATTGGGAGTTACTATCCTTTAGTTACTATTGTAAGTTTAATAAACTGTTCTTATTAAGCCACACTTATCTTTTAACCAGCTGTTTCATTTTTATTTAACTATAAAAGTCTTTAAAGCATCTGCCGGGACATCTGCTCCTCCACAGCTCTCTGTCTGCACTGGGATAAATAGAAATATCACACAAATCCAGTGTAAGCTGTATTTTAGCCGCAGGTCTAAAGCACACAAATCCCAGTTAGACATCATAATTAGTTGGAGCTGATTTGGAGCAAAGCAGCACAACTTCAGCACAACTTGAGCAGTACCACAGTCTGAGCAGCAGTCTGCAGGGTGACAGTGGTGTTAATGAGCGGCGAGCAAACACCTGCTAATTAAAGTTGAGTTAATACCACAAAGGAACGACGAGCTGCCGATTCACCGCCTGCAAAAACTTAGAATAATAAAAACTGTCTGAAAAATGTCTGAAAATATCATAATGCACGATAAAAACAGTCGTAATAATGATAATTGTATATAATTTATGAGCAAATACATTAAAATCTTAAAATACACATGGGACCGTAGTGAAATGTGGTGTCACGATTCTTACGGCCAAAATAATTAAAATCAATTATATCAGGATCATTATTGAAGTTGCTGTTTAAAAATGTTCTGGTTTTGAATCATTATAATGTGAATATTAAGAACAGGTTCCATGTTCAGAAGCCTGTTATAGTTTTGTAGTTTTATACTTTGTTTTAAGTGAAAACAATGATCAGGACGAGTGGGTTTATGCTGCACATTCTCGTGACGTAACAGCGATTCTCACAATTATATAAAACGTCCCACGATCAATTATTGTCCACCCTTTTTATCACGATAAATTATATTATTATTGTCCCGTCCTTAATGCAAAATGCAATGTTTTTTCTAGCTTCAATTGTTGAGAAATGTTTAGAAAGCAGATTGTTTCTGCTGTTTTTAATAAGCAAGACGAGTTTATTTGTACAGCACAATGTGTAACACCAAGTGATTCAAAGAGATTTACACAATAAAAGAGACATTAAAGTCACAACAATTCAAAACATAAATAATCACAAATAATCATCATAAACAGAACATTAAAAGAGAAGAGGCAGAATAAAACTCTTTCAGTCTCAGCTAAACAACCGTTGAGCCTTAAACATCGTCAAAGTCGAGACTGTCTCACATCTTCAGGAAGAATGTTCCAGGTTTTAGCTGCACAAAACTCAAACACTGATAGACCAGTTTTAGTCCTGGTTTAGTTCTGGTTTAGGCCTGGTTTAGGCCTGGTTTAGTCCTGGTTTAGTCCTGGTTTAGTCCTGATTTAGTCCTGGTTTAGTCTTGGTTTAGTCCTGGTTTAGTCTTGGTTCAGTCCTGGTTTAGTCTTGGTTCAGTCCTGGTTTAGTCCTGGTTTAGCCCTGGTTTAGGCCTGGTTTAGTCCTGGTTTAGTCCTGTTTTAGTCCTGGTTTAATCCTGGTTTAGCTCTGGTTTAGCCCTGTTTTAGCCCTGTTTTAGCCCTGGTTTAGTCCTGGTTTAGTCCTGGTTTAGTCCTAGTTTAGCCCTGTTTTAGTCCTGTTTTAGCCCTGGTTTAGTCCTGGTTTAGCCCTGGTTTAGTCCTGGTTTAGCCTTGGTTTAGTCCTGGTTTAGCCCTGGTTTAGTCCTGGTTTAGCCCTGGTTTAGTCCTGGTTTAGTCCTGGTTTAGTCCTGGTTTAGTCCTGGTTTAGTCCCTGTGACAGTAATAGTCCTGAGATCCCAACATATTTTACATTTACTGTTTGTAAAAGTTCAGAATAATACTAATTCGATTTCCGTTGCGGGGTCAGACTTGTGCAGTGTCTGTGGATGAAGCACTAAACACTGTTTCTGAGATGAGAAAAAGTTTGATTTTCTTCTTAATGAAATGACCAATGAGCCTGAGCGATTCCACGTGTTAAAATGAACAGACCTGATTGGACAGCTCCGTCTGACTTTGGCCTAAGTCGCAGAATGTTGTGACCGGAGAGTAAATCTTCTTTCAGTTTGGATTTACCAGGCTATTACGTCGCCACAGGTCGACGGTGGAGGTCACACAGATCTGCCGCTGTTATTGCACATTCTCCCTTCACATAAAAATAAAACCTTTCAGCAAATATGTGTAATCCCTCAGCCGTCCAGGTCTGGCTATTACCTTTTAGCAAGTACTGCACCTTTCAAACACAATATGCTAACTTTTCTATGAATGTGTTATTGCTTCACGGAGAATGTTCCACAGTATGGCATTAAACATGTCTGTCTTGTATTTAATCAAATTACTGACTTTTTATTGCTGTAAAACAAACCTGAAAATGATCCATTCTCACATTGAGCATCGTCTCTCCAAAGATCTGACCTGCAGCTTACCCTGGTGATGTCGTGTGCTTGTTTCCATGGAGATTTATATATAATGACATACTGTGGAACAGTCTAGGCCAGGGGTCAGCGACCTTTAACCCCCAAAGAGGCATTTAGACTCGGTTTCCACTGAAAAGAAAACACTGGGAGCCACAAATACTTTCTGACATCTAAAATGAAGGTAACACTGTGTATATTTTATATTTGTATTATAGTTTTACCTTTACGCTTTGTATAAACAACTAAAGTATTTGCATAAACATGTATTTGACCTGGTTAAATTCAATATCTCCATACTGACAGGTAGCGGGGCCTCTTCCAGAAAAGTTACATAGTGCACCTTTAAAGTAAATGGTTGCACATAAATGTAACATAAGAAAAACACTCCCGCACTTTTACTCGAAGAATTTGGTGTGAATGAGGTAAAAGTGGTTTAAAAGACGCCTATTCACGTAAATGTTGTTGTGAAAAGTATCCTTTTTACTGGTGCAGTTCAATACGATGCAAAGGAGAAAATAATCAGGCAGAAGTCGGTAAAGACATACTAGAGGAGAAGGGAATTATGGGACTTCCAGCTGCTTTCACTTAGGTCTAAAGCGAGGCAGGGGATTTGTAGGTCTGGAGATGAACAGAAAACCAATTTCCCCTCATGGCTACATCTGCCACTGTGAATTTATACGGCCGTTGTGCTCAAAAAGGCAGAATAGATGTGATCAAACATCAGGGGGAATTGAGCAAGACACGTAATAGAAAGAAGAGGCGGGAACAGAGAGGAGGGAAGTGTCCGGGATAACACAACGCACCGACAAAAGGACGTTCTGGACAGAAAGAGAAACACAACCAGGAACTTTATGGAACTCCAACTCAAAATCCTCTCAACTCGTTTTTTTAGATATGAACACAACTGATTCAGGAGCGATCACTCCGACATCTCAGCCGTTTCTGGATCCACATCCTCTTCAACCAGCTCCAAACGCTCAACCATCACTGTTTGTGGAGCAGGAGTGTCTCTATTACATACTGCAGTTGTGTCCTTATGCAAGACACTGAGCACTGAGACTGCTCTTATCAAGGTGACAAATTCGCCTGGACATCCGCCTGGACATCCGCCTGGACACTGATGATGTCTCAGTCTTGATCCTCTTACAGAGACTAGAGGACTGGGTGGACATCTCTGGTACGACACTAAACTGGTTCAAGTCCCATCTAGAAAACAGGGAGTTCTTTGTTGAAATTGTAAAATGTGTCTCAGATAAAATGTCCCTGACCTGTGGGGTGCCCCAGGGGTCAATCCTGGGACCCCTGTTGTTCAGTCTCTACATGCTGCCGTTAGGCCAGTTAATACGCCGCAATAATGTGTCCTACCACAACTCTGCAAACGACACTCAGATCTATGTGTCACTCCAGCAGGTGAATCTGGACCAGTGGATTCACTCTGACACTGCATCAGATCAGTGTGTGGATGAAAACTACTTTATTCAGCTAAACTCAGACAAGAACTCATAAAAAACATAGAGAAAGTGTCAGCAGTCACCTCCAATCTCTCTCTTTCTAAAATCTTCAAATCAGGCTGGAAATTTAGGGGTAATAATCGACTCAGGCTTGAACTTTAACAGCCACATCAAATCAGTAACATCTGCAGCTTTTATCATCTAAAAACATTGAAAAAATCAAAGGTTTACTGTCTAAACCAGACTTAGAGAGACTTATCCTACATTTGTCTCCAGTAGGTTAGACGACTGTGACGTCCTGCTCACTGGCCTCTCCAAACGAGCCTTAAGACAGAACAGAACATCCAGATAGAACACTGCTGCTCGGGTCTAGAACCAGAAGTACTTAACACATGTGTCCTGTGTCTCTGGCTCCTGTGGCTCAGAGACTTTAAAGCAGCTCAGTGTGAACAAGTCTCTCCATGAACCAAAGAACATCTCCCACATCAGTCTCTCTACCAGGGCAGCGGTGGTTAGTTATAATATGTTTTAAATGCAGGATTCAAACCACCAACTCTCAGCTTCACTCAGTGTTTTGTCTCAACAATACTGCAAAAAGTTATGTTCATTTTGAGTCGTTTGCCTCAACTTTTTAGACGTACCGCTGCCATAAAATAAAAAAAATGGGCCGATATTTTGAATTCAAAGGCATATAATTTGTACAGATGGAGTTCACGTCACAGTTCTATTGTAAATGCGCTAATCATTTTTGCGGGAAAGGTTTGAACAATGCCGAACAACATTTTTATTCTGCTCGTATTCACGTTATTGAATGCCAGACTTACATCGCCATTTCTCAGCGAAACTGCAGAGTCACAGAATGTCAGTGCATTATCACTCTGCCTCCAAAATGAAACATAAGCTGTCATGGGCTTCATTCTTCACGGGGAGCGGATGTGCGATTGTGGGCTAAAGGGAGTTTGTGGCAGTGTGTTTCTGCAAAGCTGCCACCCTGCTCAAGATGAATGCAGTCGGCGGGTGCTACCAGTCGTCCCCGTGCTTCCCGCTCGAGATTGTGATTTATGGACAGCCAGCAGTCCAGGATTTCTAATTTGAAGCCGGTTTGTTTTTCCACATATAGATGGAATTTTAAATGCAGTGATGAATGGCGCTTGTGCCGTTTATATTGATTATGCCGCGGTGATGCAGTGTGTGGTATGTGCCAAATCCAGACTAGTGTTTTTAACGGTGATTCTGCATTTTTACACAGAACATGGAGAAAACTGAATAATATGATCAAGTACAGGGAGGTAAAGAAAAAATCTAAACTAAAATAAAAGCCTGTTCATTATGTTTATCACTTTCATCATTTTGGTTTGGTTTATTGCGCTGAAACTTTTCTCTGAGTGGATTTGCATCTTATTTTCTTGTTTTATTTATTTGTAAAGGGACGGCACATATTAATGAACATTTAAAAATGGAAATATGCAAAGATTATGGCCACTGTGGCTGATTTCCATCTTCAGTCTCTCAACAGGTTGATGTTAAACATATTACAGGAAAAAGAAGAGCAACAATAACACAAAAAGAAATGTAAATCCCCAGCGCACAACACACTCTCTGTACACACACAACACACTCTCTGTACACACACAACACGCTCTCTGTACACACACAACACGCTCTCTGTACACACACAACACGCTCTCTGTACACGCACAACACGCTCTCTGTACACACACAACACACTCTCTGTACACACACAACACACTCTCTGTACACACACAACACACTCTCTGCACACACACAACACACTCTCTGTACACACACAACACACTCTCTGTACACACACAACACGCTCTCTGTACACACACAACACGCTCTCTACACGCACAAACACGCTCTCTGTACACACACAACACACTCTCTGTACACACACACAACACACTCTCTGTACACACACTCTCTGTACACACTCTCTGTACACACACAACACACTCTGTACACACACAACACACTGTACACACACTCTCTGTACACACACAACACACTCTCTGTACACACACAACACACTCTCTGTACACACACAACACACTCTATACACACACAAACACACTCGTGTACACACACAACACACTCTCTGTACACACACAACACACTCTGTGTACACACACAACACACTCTCTGTACACACACAACACACTCTGTACACACACAACACACTCTCTGTACACACACAACACACTCTGTACACACACAACACACTCTCTGTACACACACAACACACTCTCTGTACACACACAACACACTCTCTGTACACACACACACACACAACACACTCTCTGTAACACACACAGGGGGCCTCTTCTTCACAGTGTGGCAAACATATGTCACACTGTCTGTACACACACTCTACACACGCTCACTGTGACACGCCCACTGTGGGGTACACACTCTCTGTACACACGCCCACACGCCCACTGTGACACGCCCTCTGTGAGGTACACACCCTCTGTACACACACAACACACCTCTGTGACACACACGACACACACACTGTGACACACACGCACATGTCTGTACACACCACGACACACTATCTGTACACCTGGGTGACACACTCTCTGTACACACACACCAGTTCATTTCAAGTTAGTTAAAAGTTCAGGAGGGGCCTCTTCTTCCACAGTGTGGCATTAAACATATGTATCTCCGTAAAGAATGTTCCGCAGTGTGGTTTTAACTTTTTATTTCCATGGGATCATGCAGGTAACGCGCCTTTAAAGCAGATCCATCACGCTAAAGTTTTTCATTTCATCTCATGACAATACTCCGACATTGTGATGGTGAGTGATTCATGCACATTTGAACCATTTGAGACATCGCTTATTGAAAAGACTCCATATTCCGATCAACTCCCGTTCATCACCTCCACCGGTCAGAACACGCCCATCTGCTGGAGGTACACGTAAACTGTGAGGTACACGCCCACTGTGAGGTACACGCCCTCTATGACACGCCCCCACTGTGAGGTACACGCCCACTGTGAGGTACACTCCCACTGTGAGGTACACGCCCTATATGACACTCCCACTGTGAGGTACACGCCCACTGTGAGGTACACGCCCACTGTGAGGTTAACGCCCACTGTGAGGTACACGCCCACTGTGAGGTACACGCATCTCTATGACAGATGTAACCCGGGTGCTAATATGCAGATTTCTAAAAAAATCATATCATGCTCTATCTACTTTCACTCCTGGCTCCGCCAGAATTATTATTTTTTTCATGCGCCGTACACGTGCCGTACACGTGAGTTGTGTGGCCAATCAGAGCCCCATATTATCCTCTCAGCTACACACACCTGGGGGATGCGAGGCTCTTGTAGCAGCGTGCGAAGCCGGTAGGTTTCAAACTTCTCGAATTTGCCGTCATTTCATTATAACAATACTCCAGCTTCACTCTAGTGATGGTGAAACCGAAACCTCATGAAACCTGAACCACGTTTGAGACAAATGCACTGAAAATCGAAACGACTGCTTCGAATCATTTGACGCAGTCAGAAGAGCGGGACATCTGTGGATGTGACGTAAAGCTTTTTTGTGAACCTCGCTCACCCCCGTCCTCAACCCCCACTCCCCTTTTCTGTGACTTTTATCACTGACTTTATTCATGAGCTTTTTATTTTTATTCAGGTGAATAACTTATTCTTCTCTTTATTAGAAATTGTTTTACATTATTTTGTGTCGGTTAGCTTTGGGTTTTTAAATTAAGTTGCTTTTCCAACTTTACATAAATACTATCACGGTTTAAATAAGTATATTTTGCTAACTTATATCATGTTATTGTCACTGTCATATGAATTTTAAGCCTTACTTTGTGAATATTAAAGTTTGTGTGTTTAAATGCACCTGCGCACTTTATGCACCTTAACTAGCATTACACACTGTATTAAGGTTTTTTATTCATTCATGATATAATTTAAACTAGCAATTGCTATTTGATTTGACTGAAATCGAGATGTTTTGTGTACACTGAATTTTGACTGAGGCCATGGTCCTATGTTCACACAGGCCAGGTCTCATACTCAGATGGAGGGTTACAGATAAACCCCGAGCCTAAAATCTGGAACCTTTCTGCTCTGAACTGCACCTGCTCTGATCGGGCCGGGTGGGCGGCTTATCATAGCCGAGTTTTGCCTCGCACCTCCTCACCTCCGATCTCACCTCCGCTACTTACCTCACCTCCTTACCTCCACTACACCTCCACTACACCTCCCCTACACCTCCCCTACACCTCCACTACACCTCCCCTACACCTCCACTACACCTCCACTACACCTCCACTACACCTCCACTACACCTCCACTACACCTCAATGAACTACCTCTCAATGTCTGGTCAAATTGACCAATCCAACGACCTATCTCTAACATTTTTATAAACTGAATGGTTGAACTAAGCACATAGACTGAACTCTGGGGGGTTGTGGGGCATTTGAAAGTGAACGACCCGAACTTGCACATCTTTGTACAGCGCTGCACTAAATGAGTGTTTTTGTTATTTGTCTGAATGGCCATTGTGTGTTATTTTGTGTCTATTCTCCAATACATAGTACTGTTTTTAACCGCAATACACTGTGTCTGTCACACTCTCTCCTGAGTCGATCCTAAATCTTATACTATACTACCCCGGGGTTTTGGTCATAGTATTACTACTACTACTACTACTATTACTTACTCTCCACTAGTATTACTATACCCCCATACCACTACACTACTCGGGTGAGCTACACGCCCACTCTGACACGCCCACAGGTACACGCCCACTGTGACACACACCCACTATGACACCCCCACTGTGAGCTACACGCCCACTCTGACACGCCCACTGTGAGCTACACGCCCACTGTCAGGTACACGCCCACTGTGAGGCACACACCCACTCTGACACGCCCACTGTGATGTACACGCCCACTGTGAGGTACACGCCCACTCTGACACGCCCACTGTGACTCCTACTGTGAGGTACAAGCCCATTGTGAAGTTCACGCCCACTGCCCTGCATTTGCTTCTTCCTCCAGTTTAATTTTCTTACGGTGATACTCGTAGGATTCGGCCGTTATTGGAGGTGCTGACCACAGCGAGGCTCTTTGTTGTGATGATGTTCACTGTTTAAGGTTGACGTCAGCTCCCATTGGGCGCCGCAGTTTTCTACCGTGGTCAGCGGACTTGTTTCTTTTATTAAGTTGTTTGATGAATATGGCAATTTAAAATGCACCAATTATAACACAATGATCCACGGGTGTCAGAGATTATAACTATATTTACAGATACAAGCACAGTCTCCTTTAAGTTGTATACTGGGCGTGATTGTTGTGCGCAATGTTTTTTTTTTTTAATCAATAAATATAGCAGATTTTTAGACACTAGTGCATAAAGACCATTGTTCCTCTGTTCGAAGGCCCTGCTCTGATTTTCTTTCCCACTCCAGGCTTAGATCTGACCTGAAATGTAATCGCAGCGACTTGAATGTTTCTCTGGTGGCAAGAAATTGAATGAACCATGAAGCGATGCCAGGGCTGCTGTTGTGAGATCATAGCGAGTGTTTTGAGGAGGGGGAAAAAGCCTGAAACAGAGGGCACCAGCGAGGCCACATGGACCGCTGGTGTGTATAGCTCGGCGTCCGGATGATTCGATACAATGGGAAATTACTTTTTTAGACTGGCTGCTGTGAACGTTTTAGTCTGTGGTTTTTGGACACAATAGAAAGAACACAAAGTTTTGCATTTTAGCAGGTGGGATGTAACTTTAGATATCGAGAAACTGAGATAGGAGGGCTTTGCTGGGGTTTCAGTTTGAAGTGCTTTTGTCTACTAAAAATAAAACAAAATAACAATAGTCATATCCTGTACCTCTGACAACAATATTGATGCATTTGTAATGTTTTGCTTTATATTCAACGAAATAGAACCACCACTTCCAGATTTACACCAGATTTGTCTTTCTAAAGCAGTGGTTCACAACTTTTTTTGTTCCCTAAACCTTTTCCTCACTCTCTCAGAACCTCCTCTGGTTCTAAACAGTATGTTATCTAATTATTACTAATACACACAGCCTGACCAAAAAAAAAAAGGTCACACACTCTAATATTTAGTTGTTTCGCCTTTGATTGCGGCTGTGGCTTTGTTTCGATTTCGCTTCTGCAACATCACAAGATTTATTTCAATACAGCATTAATTTTTCTTGAGGCTCTTGCGTTGATAATGGTTGAGTCTGACGCTGCACAAAGCTTCTCCAGCACAAAGATCCTCACTGGGGTTAAGGTCTGGACTCTGTGGTGGCTCCATGTGTGAAAATGTTTCTCCTGAACCTCTGTCACTATTTGAGCCCCATGAATCCTGCTTTGTCATGTTGGAATATGCCCGTGCATCTGGGAAGAAACAATCCACTGATGGAATAACCTGGTCATTCAGTATATTCAGGTGTCAGGTGACCTCATTCTTTGAGCACAGACTGTTGCTGAACCTAGACCTGACTCGTACCTATAGACTCGGACCTGTTTGCTTAGTTAAATCCAGGTGGCGACTTTTTTTTTTGGCCAGGTACATGTTTGTTTTAATGATACTAGTGTCCCAAATACTCAAATGCACGCTTAAGTTCACTCCAAGAATAGCAAAGAAAAGTAAAAATCCGCCAAACAAAAAGTTGTAGGAGGGAAGATGTTTCGCTGATCGTCCAAGCCGCTTTTCCTCTTCAGTTCTGGTCAGATTACTGCTGGACACGGCCTTATATCTGTCTGAAGGGAGGAGCTAGCCACATTGAAACTCAACACAACTATTGTCTGAGGTCCCATTGACATTATCTATCAACTACCCAAAGCAAAACAATAGGTGCTAATAGGTGTGAAATCACTCACTAGGGGCTTGAAGTAGGACTCAGGCACAGTGCAAACTTAAGGTAGCACAATAGACCTAGTTTCAGTGTTTTCAGACAGATATAAGGCAGTGTCCAGCAGTAATCTGACCAGAATTAAAGAAGCAGCTTAGACGAGCAGCCAAATATCTTCACTCCTACAACGATTTGTCCAGTTACTGGTTTAACTTTGGCTTTTACGATGGATCAGACCTGGACGACTGAGAGATTACACAGATATTCACTCCAAGAACATGTTAAATACTATTAAATTGTACTTTCTTGTGAAGCCTAAAATGATTCACTAAAGCATGTCTGTGTGATCTACAGGGAGGCCTCATCGCTCTTCTCCTCCTCATCCTCCTCTTCACCCTGGTTTTGTACACCCGTCATCGCTGGTGCAAACGTCGCCGGGTCCCGCAGAAGAGCGCGAGCACCGAAGCCACACATGAGATCCACTACATCCCCTCCGTCCTGCTGGGGCCGCAGGGCAGGGACAGCTACAGGGGCTCCAGGAACGCTCACCAACACGGCAGCTCGGTCATCGGCATGCCCATCCGAGAGACGCCCATCCTGGACGACTACGACTGTGATGAAGACGATCCGAACGTCCAAATGTCCTCGTTCAACTCTACGCCCAACCAGATCCATAACAAGCTGAGTGACGGGAAGGTGCAGGATGACTACGGCACCATCGGGGGACACGCCGACAGAATGTGCCAAGAAAACAGTTTACAGCGGAATTTCGACACCCAAGGTATGACTTTTGTGTCATTAGTTTTAGGCAACGCAGGTTTTTCTGTACAGCACAATTCATACACAAAGTACTTCAAAGTGATTTACAGAATAAGAAAGATATTAAAATCACAACAGAACAAATCAAAACATAAAAGAGAAAAGGGTGAATAAAACCCTTTAAGTCACATGCAGCTAAACAACAGTTTGAGCCTGGTTTAGTCCTGGTTTAGCCCTGGTTTGGTCCTGTTTTACTCCTGTTTTACTCCTGGTTTAGCACTCGTTGAGTCCTGGTTTTTTCCTGTTTTAGTCCTGGTTTAGCCCTGGTTTAGTCCTGGTTTAGTCCTGGTTCAGTCCTGGTTCAGACCTGGTTCAGACCTGTTTAGTCCTGGTTTTATCCTTGTTTAGTCCTGGTTTAGTCCTGGTTTAGTCCTGGTTTAGTCCTGGTTTAGTCCTGGTTTAGCACTGGTTTAGTCCTGGTTTTGTCCCGGTTTAGTCCCGGTTTAGTCCTGGTTTAGTCCTGTTTAAGTCCTGTTTTACTCCTGGTTTAGCACTGGTTGAGTCCTGGTTTTGTCCTGTTTTAGTCCTGGTTTAGTCCTGGTTTGCTCCTGGTTTAGTCCTGGTTTAGTCCTGGTTTAGTCATGGTTTAGTCATGGTTTGGTCCTGGTTTAGTCCATGTTTAGTTCTGGTTTGGTCCTGGTTTGGTCCTGGATTGGTCCTGGTTTAGTCCTGGTTTTGTCCTGTTTTAGCACTGGTTTAGTTCTGGTTTTTTGTCCCGGATTAATCCTGGTTTGGTCCTGGTTTAGTCCATGTTTAGCTCTCGTTTAGTCTGTTTAGTCCTGGTTTGGTCCTGGTTTAGTCCATGTTTAGCTCTCGTTTAGTCCTGTTTAGTCCTGGTTTGGTCCTGGTTTAGTCCTGGTTTAGTCCTGGTCCGTTAATGCCATTAAATTGAAATTATGTATCTAACCCGGGGAGGATCAGCTGCCAACCTTTCTATTTTTTTACTTGAGATGAATTTTGAATTTATTAAATTACAGGTGGTTTTATTGGTCAAAAATACCTTGAAAAACCATGTGTTCTCACTGTGAGTGGAATCGCCTCTCCACAGATCTGACTCAAATGGCCACTTGGTCATCTCGACAGACTTGACACAGAATCAAATTGAAAATAATTGAAAATGGCTTCTGGATGGGAGCGGTGTCTAGATGATGCTGAAACCTTCTCCACATGGGACACAGAATAACACTCCAAACAAAGCAAAAATATCTCCATGGAGACGAGCAGGAACAGCACCCTCCACCAGAAATGTTACACAGTGCACATTTAAGGAAGTGAAATGTGGTTCTTGGGACATTTTGACCTCCTGAGTGATATTAGTCTTGATTTTTCCATCAAAACCAGAATGAAACTTATTTAGCAACTTGACGTACAACAGTAGAAACAATTAGAGCTCAAAAGCCGACCTTTGACCCCCCCGGTCATCAGCTGAACCACTCAGTTTATCATTTTCCTCCTTTAAAACCATAGATGATGAACAGATGGAACATGAACGTTCTGATTACAGTCTAACACTTCCGTCTTTTTCCATCCTCAGACCTGCCTATTTTTCAAGCTGCTAATACCCACTCTGGCTCGTTAGTTAATCAGAACTCACAAACAGATGCCCACATGTTTTTCCAGTCATTTTTTGTTTCCTGGTTATTATGAATTTAAAATATGAATCAAAATATTCAATAGAACATTACATTTACTCGAACTGTCAAAAAACTCTTTCTGCATCAATCTCAAGACATCTGCTTTGCATTTTTAATCAAGAATTATTATGTAAAATATGCTTCCTGGTTTAGTCCCGGTCTCTTCCCGGTCTAGTCCCGGTCTAGTCCCGGTCTAGTCCCGGTCTAGTCCCGGTCTAGTCCTGGTCTAGTCCCGGTCTAGTCCCGGTTTACTTCTGGTTTAGTCTCGGTTAAGTCCTGGTTTAGTCCTGTTTTACTTCTGATTTAGTCCTGGTTCAGTCCTGGTTTACTCCTGTTTTAGTCCTGGTTTAGTTCTATTTTAGTCTTGGTTTAGTCCCGGTTTAGCCCATGTTTAGTCCCGGTTTAGCCCATGTTTAGTCCTGGTTTAGTCCTGGTTTAGTCCCGGTTTAGTCCCGGTTTAGTCACGGTTTAGTCCTTTTTACCCCATATTTAGTCCTGGTTTACTCCTGGTTTACTCCTGGTTTAGTCCCGGTTTAGTCCCGGTTTAGTCCCGGTTTAGTCCCGGTTTAGTCCTGGTTTAGTCCTGGTTTAGTCCTGGTTTAGTCATGTTTTAGTCCTTTTTAGCCCATGTTTAGTCCTGGTTTACTCCTGGTTTAGTCCTTGTTTGCATTTTTGGTGAAGAATTATTATGTAAAATATGCTTCCTGTTCGTGATTATTCTGCCCTGAGCCACACAGGAGAAAATGTGAAAATGTGTTGTCCTCAGCGGTTGTCCTGTCCCCCATTTGCCAGTCTGATTTGTACATCCGTGTGGGCTCACAGTGCCAGCTCCCCAGATGGTCAGGCCTGGACACTTCACTCAGCTCTGGTCAGCTCTCCTCGTGTTCCCTAGCACAGCCTGTTCTGCCTCCGTTTGTCAAAAATAGGCAGTTTACACAACGCACTTTAATGCATCACTGACAACGTTAAAGTGCCGCATAGTCATTAAGTGTACTCACTCACCAAAGTAAAAGCATCTGTTTATATTTGGCCTGACTTCTAGTACAAAGTGTCAGCCGCTAAAGTAATGGTGTCATCTAATGTAATGTGCAGAGGTCGAGTGACAGGGGACATTAGCTGCTCTATTAGATGTTGATATGTGTCAGTGTGTGACCCAATGGACTTGGCTCGACTTCAGACAAGGACAAAGTCAGTGTGCCTCAGTGTAATAAAGTATGCATTTGTCAAAAAGAAACAGTGGGCTGTGAGTGTCCACTTATCGGGACGGTCAGTGCAGAACGACAGTGTGTTAGCCTCGTGGTCTCAGGTTAGCTTAACACCACTGTGATGTAGACAAGTGAATAGAAAATCACCTATGCAAAAGGTGTTTATTAAGATCATTATAAACCTAGATTTATTATGCTTTGTCATTAGACATTTTAACCAAATGTTGCTGTTTCAGGCACTTAATAAATAGTTTTAGCAAATCATGATACAAATGTTCTATCAAAATGATTAAAACGTAGAACAAATGTCCTCATATGTGGACATTTTCTCAAAAACTACAGAATGTAAAAAGATAATTGTTTGTTATTTGAGCTGACTGGATCCGATGAGTAAAAACAAAGAGAAATTAATAAATCCATGAAAGAGCTCGGGTCTGAGAAGGTTAAATAAACCTCCAGTTAGTTTCGCTCAGACTGTTTATATAAATGGACGTAGCTAACCTGCTAGCCGCCACCGCGTTCCAAACAGGAAGTGATCAGCTCCATCCAGCTCCATCGACTCGAATTCACTTTGACCCCTCTCTCTGTAATTGCTGCTGTCAGACTCGTCGTTTTGGTCTTCAAATGTTCATATTAACCCGCTCTACATGTCATGTATAAAGCTTTTATATAATAATAAGAAGTTATTAGTGATGAGATAATATAAATTTCTCATGATATTTATGTCTGAAACGAAGCATTTGACTCTCACTTTGTTGGCCCTTATTTATTATCTTGTAGTACTAGTGTTTTAGAAGTCCATGGATGAAGAAATGTACTAAGAAAATGCACAATAACAGCTTTACTTTAACATATTCACTACGGCTAACCAAGGATTTCAGAAAATTACCATTTACCACCAGTAATCAACAATTATATTCTGTCTAAAGATTGCGCGATATGTGTTTTTTTCATGGCTGATTGTTTAGAATATGGAGAAACTAATGACTGATAAGCTCTGCCGACATTTTTGGGCTGATATGTACCATCGATTTTAATTATTTTTGCCAAATAAATAACTTTTTATTCACTAAAAACTCACCTACGGTCGCACTTTACCTCGACCCCTCAGCAGAGCAGTGCAGTCACGTTTAGAGCAGTTATCTTTTTGCATTTAAGCGTTCAAATAAAGCTTGGTGTGTACTCTTTAGGCAGCAGAACAGACTGTGTGAGCTGAAGATTTAAGGTCGATTCACTAAGAAGGGCAAATATCGGCCCTCAATCGCTAATTCTATCTTTTAAATAGGAAAACGGTTGCATCTAACAGGAAACTGAAGCTGAAACTCATGAATAGTCGACTAAAGACATTTAGACTTTCTGTTCTATGATGCACAAACCTCTGTTTAGTTCATTTCTTTACAGTTTCGGCTGTACTCTGCCACCGAGTTTTCACAAGTTTGCACATGTGACAAAGAAATGGCTAATGTCAAGGCAAGTTTGCACCTATTGGTGAATGTGTGAAGGAACGAGATGTGTTATATTCGATGTATGCACCACATGTTTACAGGTTTTTCATCCACCTGCAACAAACTGTTCTTACTTAACATCAGCCTGTCCAGGGACGACACGTGGAAATGAGTATTTATGCTATAACCTGGCACCAAACTGTACATCTTTCCTGTTTTTAAGGTCAATGTATTGTCCCTGTCTAAATAAAAGCAGACCATACCATACCTTCCTCAAAAAGTGTCGCACGATGTTGCTGTGACGCGTCTGGTCAGCTGCTTTAAAAATATTTAGGCTGTCCGACTTCTTCAGGACTTGTAATCATGAAGGAAGAGCTCACAGACCTGGTAGAGGGTTGAAAGAAGTTTATCTGATCAGATGAATGAAGCTACAGACAGCAGGCACATGTGTTGTGTTTCAAGGAAGTTTTTCCAGTACTTGTAGCCAGAGAAAAGTACGATCTATGGAAGGCAGGTCCTATTAAGGTCTTAACTCGTTTTACATAACTCTTGACTGTTATCAGTATACAGTGGGTCGAATGTGTCCCTAAAAAGTTGCTCGTTGTCACTGTAAAGATGTATTACAAGGCCTCTTGTCAACCTGAAAATGAAGAGCTATATAGATGGATAGATAGATAGACCTTTATGGACCATATTATGTCTCCAGAAGAAACAGGTGCCAGTGTAGACTTCTCAAAATAAGCATGTGTCACATTCCTACACAGTTACAAGTTCACCTCACTGTTTAAGACACAGTATTCAATACAAAGTTTAAGGGTAACATAATAAAACAAAACCATGAGACTGTATCTCAGGTATGAGAAAGTCGGTGCAGCCCCACATCTCGGTTTACAGTCTGATGCACAGATCTGGACCCTCTGTAATCCAACGATGGGATGAAATTCTCGCTGGATTTAATCGACTAAAAGGGGCAGTGTGTAGCTCTCCACTTACTGAGAGTTATTAGGATGTGACTCAAAATCGACTTTGTCTACAGTCGTCTTAAGTGAACTAAACTTACTGCTGCGTAAAACTAAAATCAGTAACTTTTAAAACAATATTACCAGCAGCACATAATTCTTACTCGGCACAATTTGCATGTTTTCCTCCAGCTCTGAACAGAAACTAAAGAACAGACTGTCTGAGGCCAGTCTGGCACAATAATGTACAAATCCTATTCCTATAGTGATTGAATTGGCAGTGAGAAATATGTCTTCTGTGTTTTAATTTGCATTATGAATAAATATATCCTGCTTTTCCTTAGATTAATTACACATTTTCAACACGCTCAGTCAAACCACAGATGTCTCAAGGGCCGCGCTTCCTCTGCTCGCTTCTCCACAAATGAGCAACAATGCTTATGTATTAGCTCGTCCTGCAGTGACTTGTGCTCTGCCCTCATTCAAAGAAAATATCTTAATAAATGAAATGTAGCTTCGAGAATGCCCCTCGTCTATAAATCTACCTCAATAACTTCCTCAAACAAACTCGAGTCAATAAAACCGAAATGGATAAACAAAGCCTCCTGTTTACTGACCTCGCTGCTCAATTATACTTTCAGCTCCAAATATTCGCTCTCATTTTCCCTTCAATGTCAGCCATGTTTTTCCTCTTATCAGACGTGTCCTTCAAATAAAATCCACATCCCCCATCCACATCCTTTCTATGTCCATTTACAGGTCAGGCCACGGACCGTCCGAGGCGACCGCTAAGGCTAATTTACTTCATGATAAACGATAATTGTGCCGTGAGGTTAAATATTAGCAAAGGAAAGAGCCGGTTCTGAGTTAAAACGGCCGTAATAACACAATAAAGTTGTTTTTTGTGACATGCATCATTACGTTATGCTGTTGCCATGGCGTCTTTGCAGCTCGTCCTGTCCCTCAGCGTGGAGCCGGTGGGTTGAAGTCTTTGGTTTTCTTGTACAGCAGAAGTTACATGTCTTTTGACTTTGATTCCTCCATTCGTCTTGTGGTACTTAGTGAATGTCAGGTATTGTCTTTGGTTCAGCCGACGTAAGGGCTCAAAAAATTGCAATCACTTATCTTTTCAATGTAAAACAAACAGACGAGCTGGTGCTTTTATGAGTCAGTGAACATCGACTCAAGAGCCATTTTAAATAAACCTCCAGTGTGTTTCGGTGTCGTCCAAACTCTACACAATGTGCTTTTTGGATAGACCTGTTAAAAAGCCCCAAGCTGACCATCGCTATCGATACAACCAAAATGCACATCCCCAAACTGCAAATTAGCAAATCTGCTGTTCTCTCTCCTCTCTTCCATCCCCTGTTCTCTCCCCGTATGTTCCCATTACTCCCAAGGTCACATTCATGCATTGTCTGCGATGCTTAGACTTCTTTTTCGCCTGCAGAATTTGCTTTTCTGCTCGTGAACATCTCAATCTTGTTTATACCACGGAGAACTCCCACACACCACACTCAAACTGACCTATCCTCAAAAAAAAACACATTCTATGACAGTTGAAAGCATTAGCCATTAGCTTACATCCCACCTGTTCTTTGACAACGTGTTTCCCAAAGTCACCAGATCCCGTCTTTGTTTTATGTTCGTCCTCACTGACCGATGACCCCATTGAGCCGGACTCTCGGATTCTCCCCGGGGATTACGCTCGTAGCTCAGTAGCAGCTTTTGTTACACACGGCGAAACAAATGAGGACTGTCGCTTTCGATCTTTACTAGTCTTCGGATTCAGGAAAGGATTTTGACAGAGTTAAATCTGCGATGACAAACTCATCTGGTGAGTAATCAGAGGGTGCAAGGTCACGATTACAAAAATTGATGAACATAGTCTGCTTTGTCCATGTTTTTAGCTTTCTGCTTTTCGCCTTCGGATTGTGGGAGTGAAAGAACAGGGAATTGTAATCAAAAAAAGACTTATGTAACAAAAAGAAATGGTTAAGGAAAACATTTTGTCCAAAAACATTTCACTCTCATGTTGTGACCACGAGGGTAAACAGGCTTGTTGGTTTCACATAGATCAGAAGTGCAGCCGCTGGAGGTTTCTTGAGATCGTGACAAAACCCGACCAAAGACATCCACAACTCCGGCTTGTGAGAAGTGTGTTTGTCGTTACATCATTCTACAAGTTTAAAGCACAGTTGTCCCTCGCTATATCACGGTTGAGCTGTTTTGTGGATTTTTTGGGTGCAATTTCACATGCTTTTTTTCCAGCGCATGAATGTGCATTGTGTTCTGCGTCCTGATTGGCTAAGAGGGACTGTAGACCATTGTGTTCTGCGTCCTGATTGGCTAAGAGACTGTAGACCATTGTGTTCTGCGTCCTGATTGGCTGAGGGACTTTAGACCATTGTGTTCTGTGTTCTGATTGGTTAAGGGACTGTAGACCATTGTGTTCTGCGTCCTGATTGGCTGAGGGACTGTAGACCATTGTGTTCTGTGTTCTGATTGGTTAAGGGACTGTAGACCATTGTGTTCTGTGTCCTGATTGGCTGAGGGACTATAGACCATTGTCCATCAGTCTCCTCCGTGTCTCCTGTACAGTACAGAATGTGTAAGACAAATTTACATAAATGTTGGATCAGTGTGACTCTGAAGTGCTGTATGTTTGCAAGTTTTCTCCCCGACAAAACCCACAATGTCGATGAAACGTTCTGCACCGACAGTATTTGTAAAACCATAATTTTTAGTTACAGTACAGGAAAAAGTTTATATTTTTCTTTCTCAAACAGATTTGGGCCTGAAAAAACAAGTCTTGATCTATGGTTTTATTCTATAATACTGTACTTTTTTTTTGTATTTTCTGTACTTATAAAGTGTGTGGTGAGGGGTTTTACAGCTGCAAAACGTATAGAATAATTGTAAAAAGTAAAGCTGACTATTTCCTGCTTTGACTTTCAAGCCGGTTGAAAGACAGAAAACTGAAGGAGCTCCTGGATTTGGGTTGCCAGGTTCTATGACTTATAACCTGTGTTTGGGTCGTCAGTGTTTGGTGGCTAATGGCACCTCGAGTTGCGTTGTTTTTAAGTCAGTTTTAGTGCGTACTTTGCCTTTAGCTCTGTTCTTCTGTGCATTTTGAGACTGGATCAATCCGTTTCTGTTTGTAAGACACACAGGTCCATTAAAACCTGCTTTGTATTCGATTTTTAACTTTTGTTCGTCTAAAGCAAGTTACTTTTCACTGTGGTGCAATACATTCTTGAACTTTCTCAGATAGGTTTCCTCTAAATTCACACACAATGGTTTAATTAAATACTCGTGCCATGTTATTAAGACCAACCTTTGTGCAAATAAAACGTTTTGATTGGAGAGAGCAGGAGGTCACTGTCTTTACGCTACTTCCACATTCAATTATCCTCACATAAAACCGTGACCAGAGCACAACTTCTACGACAGCACAAGTGACGTTACGTGAATTTAACAGAAAGACGACAGCTCTAAGTCGCATGGAAACACAACCTCGTCTTTAATATTCAATTCCGTAGATTGAGAAAACCAAATAGACTTTCACCTATAGAGAGAGATTAAGAGGAAAACCTGATGTGCCTCGAGGATCTCATCATTCCTTTAGTGAAAAGTGCTGCTCACGATTTAGAAAGAAATGACACAACCTCATCTGCTGCAAAAGGCAAACAGACAAACTGAACTGCATCTTTTAAATCTTCAGTAGCCCCTGTAATTCTTAAGTTATACTCACCAAATTTTTGCAGTAGATAAACTGAACCTTCAGAGATTTTTGGCAATATATACGGTTATAATTGTTCACTTACACTTCACATCACTACTTAAACTAGGGGAAGTAAAAATAATGTTTTTAAGTGTCCACCATTTTGGGTTTGTCTCTGAACAGCCTGATCCAACACACTTTACAGAACATTTAAATCATTTCCAGGCTTATGGCTCTTATTTGATCCTCGATGTTACGTTTTAAGTCGTTTATTGTCTGAGGTTTATTCACAAACACCTTTTCTTTAAGATAGACCCACAGGAAGAAATCAGGACTAGTCAGGTCTGTGGAGATCACATACTGCCCCCTGTCTGTGAAAAACACTTATTATTCCTTTAATGGCATTTACACTTGGGGCATCTCTGGTATTAAAATGTCAATGGTAACACCTCTGGTTTTCTGAATTTGACCCATGTGACTCAAAGTATCACTGTACAATGAGGGTTCGTTCCTCGGTGCTGTATTTGCTCAGATTAATGTCGGAAGGGTCGTTCTAAATGCTCTGAAAAAATAAAATAAAAATATTAGGAAACGAAAGAGTTATGCATTTTTTTCCAACTGTCAGTGACTTTTGGGCCGCTGTATAAAGACGCACGACAGATGTTGTATATCAAGACTGGACACACACTGACCTGAGATGTTCTGGTGACGAGATGAAATGGTTGTTTCATTCTAATGTTTATAAATTGGCATCATTTCTCTGTAAAGTCTGGAAGAAACAGCAAATGAGTTTGTTTAAATGAGTCGATTAGTGTTTCTTCCACACGTCTGGGAACTGGCCTGTTGTATTTTAATGTATTTTGTTGGTGTCTTATAAGCACGTTAAAGGGCTCGGCATGTTTTTGTATGCAAGACACAATAATACAAATTGATTCATTGATTGATTCATTCACACTTTGGACTGTCCACACTCTGAGGACACTTTTCCCTCTGATCGTGCAGATGGAAATAGCTAAAAATGGATCTTTGAGTTATGTAACTGGAGTAAGTCAGCAGTGTGATTGTTAAGTAAGTAATGATGACCTAATTAAGTATGTTTCACTTTGTAACTAATTTTAGGCTGATTTCTTTGTATATTTTAGACTGAATTTTGTATATTTTAGGCAGATTTTTTATATATTTTAGGCTGAATTTTGTATATTTTAGGCTGATTTTTTTGTATATTTTAGGCTGAATTGTGTATATTTTAGGCAGATTTTTTTTATATTTTAGGCTGAATTTTGTATATTTTAGGCAGATTTTTTTGTATATTTTAGGCAGATTTTTTTTTTTTTATATTTTAGGCAGATTTTTGTATATTTTAGGCAGATTTTTTTTTATATTTTAGGCTGAATTTTGTATATTTTAGGCTGAATTTTGTATATTTTAGGCTGATTTTTTTGTATATTTTAGGCTGAATTTTGTACATTTTAGGCTGATTTTTTTTTATATTTTAGGCTGAATTTTAAATATTTTAGGCTGATTTCTTTGCATATTTTTGGGTGAATTTTGTATATTTAAGGCTGATTTTTATTGTATATTTTAGGCTGAGTTTTGTATATTTTAGGTTGATTTCTCTGTATATTTGTGACTGATATGTTATTTGTGAGGTGCAGCCATTTGAATAATGACAAATAAATATTCTCTTTTAGGTAGTGGCAGTACACTTTATTATTATATAGTTTACTTTATTTTGAGTATTTTAAAAGCAACAAAATGTATCTTTCTGGAGGTGGTGCATACCCATACCCCAGACTTGCAAGGGCACAATAAAAACATCCAAAATGAAACAACAACAATTATTTGAGCCATTCTTTGGCCAAACAGTGGAGATTTAAATGTGTTTTCAATTAAAAATAACCGTAACTTACAAATAAAGATGCTGTGGTTATGTAACTGAAGATTCTCAGAGCTGTTTGTTTCAGATGTTTGTTTTAGATCATTATAATTACCACAGTAAACTCTAAATGAACTCAGTTTATCACAGTAATAATGGTGCAGCAGATGAGTGATAAAGAGATGAGCTCATAAGACTGAAGCATCCTCCAGGTTCTGTATCGATTAATAATGTACACGGCCCGTCCTCTCCGTCCACTTGAGGAATAGGTCGGAGTTCGTTAAAGAGTCTGGCCGTTATTACTTGTGGCTTTTCAGAGGCGGTGAGTTGTCGATAATGTGTTTGGAGGCGTTTTCAACACCTGCAGAGACTGAGCCCATGTCAACACTTTATCAATATGGAAAATCACAAACCGAGAGAGAAAAAAAATCAAACTGAAGCGAACGGTTTTAAGACGAATGAAAGAAAACAGCAACGAGTCCTGTGGAAGCATGTTCTGGCAAAATAACAAAAAGAAAAAAAGAACCTGCACACGATGAGAACCTCTGAGAGAACGTGTGAGGCCCCAGGATCAAACTTGACCTTTTGTCTTTTTAATGAATATCACTCTCCTCACACTTCGTTTTCAGCTCTTCAGTGATAAAAAAAAAAAAAATCCTCATGATCAACACAATTTTTTTATTCAATATTATTTAGTTGATTTTAAAATTACATTCTGTGATAAAAATGATTCAAATGCTTTCACGATACAGCGTTAAATCTGCAAACTGTCTTATAATAAAATAAATCACACATTTGAATTTACACTGGGGCAGTTTGCAGCCGAGTGTGAAGCGACTGGGATCAAAATCAGCTTCTACAAACCCGAGGGGATCAACTGGCAAAAGGTGGCGCCCTCTCCAGGTGGTGGAGAGAACGTGCTTCACGTGGAGGAGTTTAAGTGTCATGATCCCTGTATTTTCCTGCCTTACGTGTCTGAGCCTGGAGCTGGGCGGAGTTTTTGGCTCCTCCCGTGCACACCTGGGGACAATTATAATCAGCTGCACCTGGGGAAGGATAAGAGGAGCCAGGACTTTACACTCGGCGCGAGATCGTCTGTTTGTCTACGTGCTTGATTGACTTTGTGTGTTTGTGTCTTCGTGTTCACACCCGGCTCCGACCCTGTTTCCCGGCACCGGTATTGTTCTCCTCCTCTTGGTCTCTGCACTTTCGTCTCCCCCCAAGACCCTGGCTTGCACCCCGCTCCCGATTCACGGCCAGATCGTCCACTTCAGCATCTCCTCCCTGGACCGGCTCAGCTCCCTCACCTCTGACTCTGCTCCTGACCCTGCCTCCCAGCTCCGATACTTCTTCCTCGTCTTCGTCCCTGCACTCCACGTCACGCCCCTGGACCCTGGTTCGCACCCTGCCTCCTGCTCCTCGTTTGATCTACCGTCATTTGCTTTTTGGTTCACTCTCTGTAAATACGACATCAAGTCTCTCAGGGTCTAGTTCACGATGGATAGAAGGATGGAGCGTGAGATTGACAGTTGAATCGGTGTCTCCAGGGATGTGGTCACTGGACTGTTGTGGTGAAAGGAGCTGATTTATCGGTCAGTCTGCGTCCTCCCCTCATCTGTGATCATGAGCTTTGGGTAATGACCGAAAGGACAAGATTGTGAATAGAAGAGGTCAAAATGAGGGTGGCTGGGTGCTCAGAGATAGAGTGAGGGGCTCAGTCACATGGGCAGGAGCTCGGAGTAGAGCTGCTGTGGCTCAGGGCTCTGTTTCGGATGCCTTTTCTGGAGGATCTATGTCTCTGGGCTCGCCTGAGAACACTTTGGAGTTCTCCTGGAGGAAGTGTCCGGGGTGAGGGAAGTCTGGGGGTCACTGCGTAGACAGCTCTCCCTGTGACCTGGCCCCGGATAATCAGAAGAACTCGGATGGATGCATGGATGGCACATATGTGTGTTTCTCTCTCCCTACACTTCTGCCACCTGCATTTTCAACTCTTTTGAAGTGTAATTTTGTGATTTCTGCCGATCGCACAGGTGCAGACAGCACAAAGAACTGAGCGAGTGCCTTTGTGAATCGAAGAAGGCGTCCGTGTAATGTGATCTAACATGTGGCAGTATGAGAGACGCAGACAGAAAGTTATACCAGTGGAGATGGGTTTGTGAGCACCAAGGCCACAGCAGATCGATGTGTGGGTCGATCGCATGCCAGCTTGTAATCCACTTTTATGAGGCTGTTTTGAAGTGTGGTTTTGGCTGGTCACCCATGTGTAATGGTCAATACATCTCTGATAATGTCTGCTCTCCAATATTCCCGAGCCCATTTGCCCACTGAATTAATTTTGTATTTGCATTTATCGACCCGTGGTCAGATTGACTGTATAAATCCTTAAAAAAGGAGAAACAGTGGACAAGATACCTCGTATTGAATTCAATTAAAGCTCCACTGTGTAACTTTTTAACGAAAAATAAATATGTTGTTTTTGTGTTAATCTAAAACCATAAGATCTGAATCACATGTGTCGTTACTGTCAGCTCTCATGTGGCCTGGACGATCTATAATATTCCACAGCATGAAATATCTATGAATGTTCTGAAGTGTGGCTTTAACCCTTTTTTCCATGGGATCATTCAGGTGATGTGCCGCCTCCAGAAAACTGCACTTTGTCACTTTAAATTTGCTTGGTTTACAGTAGAAAGTACAAAAGGGCTGGAGAGAGCATATGTGAGTTTGAAAGCCTTGAATTCATTTTGTCTTTTTTGTTTTATTTCTAATGATTTTCCTTTTGCTTCTCCATGTGATGTTATTCTTTTGATTATCTTTGACCTTATGTGTTTGAGTGAAATGGTAAAAATCCTTCTATGTCGTTCATATTCTTTCACCTGCTTTCAAACCGTGACATAAGGAGGTACATTTAAACCCACATGACTCTGACCCGTCCTGAGCTCATACAAACCCTTCAGCTCGGTGCTCGTCCTGTTACTGCTGTGTTCACACGAAGGAGCCTCAGAAATGTTCAACAAGAATCCTTGGAAACAAACATATTTGATGTTGTAATTCTGTCATGAACAACATCTTAACAGCATCAGGAATTCACTTCAAAAGGCAAAAAGAAAAACAAGAACAGGAGAAAATCTTTTTGAAGCAGGAAAGCTGAGAAAGTCTGAAATTTACAGGGCTGCACTAAACAAACTGTGCATTTTCCCCTTTGCACGAGCACTACAAACTCTTCCTCAAGTAAAAACCATAAAACATGACGGTTTACAGTCCTCAGCCGCTGTCTTCACCTCAGACGTTTTGCTCATACTTTACATTTGGACGTCCAGGTGTTTCAGATCAGGCTGCACTTATAGAATTATTCATGTGAACATTTTTAGGTCACTGTCCGCTCAAGTACCACACAAGTTAAAAACATTGTTTAAAAAGATGGTGCTGTGTGAGGAATCTACTGTCCAATGATAATGTGTTTTTATCTAACAGGAGGCAGTGTCTGGAGCACTTAGAGGTCACCACTCTGCTCTGCATGTTCTGCTGCAGCACAGCCCTGCGACACATCCATATTTTATCCTGGCCCATGGCAAAGAGGCGAGCTATAGATAGCATTTATTCTGGCTCCTACACAGCGAATGCCTCCGTGCACAGGAAGGAGACATGAAAGGGTGCTGAGTGCAGAAAATGCAGCTTAGTCATAATTTACACCATAACTGCTGTGTTCTGTTGGAGAGGTCGTATTTTAATGGACTCACCTGCAGGGGCATTAGAACAAGTACTTTAGGAGTTTATTTGTAAAGGGCAGCGTCGCTCTGTGGAGTACAGTTGTGTAAATGTGTGAAATCGGACCCTTTCAGTCTTATTAAGGTGCAGCTCATACTCGTCATTAGCTGCACTGAGGCAGACTGGTGTTTGCTGTCATTGTGTCTTTGGGCAAGACATCTGTGTGATCCCTCAGTCGTGCAGCTCTGATCCATAGTAAAAGAAAAAATATAAAATCTGTCAACTGGACATTTCATCTAAGCCGCTTCTTCTTCAGTTCTGGTCAGATTCCTGCTGGACACTGCCTTATATCTGTCTGAAGGAGGAGCTAATAGAGGCGTGGCCAAACTACGGCCCGGGGGCCACACACGGCCCGTTGGGCTCATTTATCCGGCCCGCCGAACGTGACCAAATTATATTAAAATAGGGAAGAGTAAACCTTGTTCAATTACATTTCCCAAAAGATGGTGCACTTCAGCTACATCAACCTCGTTCACCTGTATTGCTTTCTTATTCTCTTAATGACCCTTCTGCAAAAAAATGAGCTTATCAAAGGAAAGAGAAGTGGATATTTAGCGCCAAGTGTTTAATATATCAACAGTCGACAACAAAATATTTTTTCACCGAAGTCCAAACTAAGTATTTTTGCTGGCATTCAAATTAGCAAAAGCTAGCAAGAATTTCTCTGAAGGTGAGTTTTTAAAAGAAAGAAAACAGTTTGTATAATGAGCCTTTCATATTGATGCTCTGCTACATGTTACAGGCCAAATCTCTAAAGTAATAACCACACATATGTATCCTGGCCCTTTGTCAAATTGTGGCCCATGTGTCAAAACGGTTACCCACCCCTGAGCTAACGACACTGAAGCTAACACACCTTTAGTTTTACAGTTTGTGTTTGTCGGCCCGGTCCAGTGAGCGCCACTAAGTGCGAACTGCGTCTGAGTCATAATGAATTTGATTATGTCAAGTTTGACTCAGGCACAAGAATCATCTCATTTATACTCATTCAAATACACTGTCCCCGGCCAATAAACACGATTCGCCATTGTCCAGATCGTGTCGCTTTTCACCAAATGAAGCTACAGGTTCGGTTTGCAAGACGGCTCCCTGCTGCCCTCCTCTTCTCCACTCACTTCAGCTCACACAGCACCATCTTTGCAGAAGTTTAGTTTCATTTTTGTAGTTTTTTTCACCACCACAAACATCATAATCGTATATCGTGTTCATCTCCAGGTTAAATTGTTCACACTTTCCCACGTTTAATAAACCGCCGTGGGGCTTGGATCCAGGTGAGCCCACATTTCCTCTCCTTTGGTCTCCTCTGTTGCTGTTTGTTCCCTAATCCATGACAAGAAAAGGACAGAGTAAATAGAGCTGTGTCTGGAGTGCTGTCAGTCACGCTGTCAGACGAGGCGGCGGTTCAGACCAGGTGACTGAGCCGAGCGATAAAAACTAACATCTACTCGTCCATGATCCCTGTGCCTTTCAATTGTCTATAATGTGATTTTTGTCTTTTGTCACGTCTTTTTTTCAATCTTGAGTGGTTATGCTTCGGCGAATTTGAGTGTTTTTAGATATTGGAAGGTACAAATGTCAAATTAAGTGTCTTGGGTTTTACTTCAGAGATCGACTCCAGCTACTTCTCCAAAGCGATGAGCCACTATTCTCCCGAATCTCTATTTTTAGTGTTCAATTTGACCTAAGAGAAGAAGAAGAATGTATCTGCAGCGGCTGGAGAGTATGAGTGAAGATTGTGTGCGCAGTGTACTCCGAGCTAAACCTGCCTCTGGCCACAGGTCAGTGCTGAGGAGAGAGGAAATCGCTGCCTTGTGTCTGCGAGTCTTACAACTGGGAGGAGGCAAATATCCCCTCTATCCCGCCTCAAACAGGGGTCAAGTACTATTTATGGACCCAGAACCTTGGTCAAAGGGTCCACTTTCTGACAGACAGTAACTCCCCTCAGCTGGATCAGCGCTTTAGTCCCTCTCGGCCTACTCTGGTTCATTCGGCTTTTTTCTCTCGCTGGAGTCGGTCCTTCACTTTTCTGCTGACAGAACCACTCCTGCCGCTGTCAGCAGGACGTATCTGTTTCTGTCCAGGTATAAGTTGGACCGGGAGCTGTTGTCTTCACTTTCACTCAGTAATTGCATTGGAACATACAGGTCTGTGCATTAAGTGCAGAAGGAGGCTGTGGACTGTAAGCACTTTTTTTAAAAATTCTGAGTAAGTTTAGGCTGTAATCTAAATGAAATAACATGACTTAACTTCATATCCCTATATATAATTTACATTTGCATAACTACACAGCTCCGTATTTCCTGTTATTAGTGGCGTTTCTCTTGGGCGTGTGCAGAACGAGGTTAAGATGAACCACTTTTTCAATTACTGCAAATATTTATGGCTGTAGTGGGTTAAATGTCGGGTTTAAGTAAGTATATAAGTAAGTAGTAAGGATCATTTCCGTCTGTTGTCAAGTTAAAATTGCGCTGCACAGATCCCATAGTTGCACATCACACTAATTGCACATTATGCTCATTGCACATTATGCTTATTGCATATTATTTTTATTTAACCGTTATTTAACCAGGAAAGTCCCATTGAGATTAAAAACCTCTTTTTCAAGGGAGTCCTGGCCAAGCGGCAGCAGCAAATAAAAAATACAGTTACAGTTACACTCACTGCACATTACACTTATTGCACATTACACTTATTGCACATTACACTTATTGCACGTCATATACCTATATATAATTTACATTTGCACAACTACACAGCTCCGTATTTCCTGTTATTAGTGGCATTTCTCTTGGGCGTGTGCAGAACGAGGTCAAGATGAACCAGTTTTTCAATTACTGCAAGTATTTATGAAGTATTTGTAGTGGGTTAAATGTCGGGTTTAGAAGCTTCGATATTACCACAGAAATACTTCTCAAGGTGCAGCGCAGAGGGTAAAGAGAGTCACTCACAGCTTCAGTGAAAGGCAGAAGTACAAAAGAATCGAAGATGCGAGCCCTGGAATCCCGTCGTCGTAAAGTTGTAGCCAAACTCACTGTGATCCACGTCTTCCAGATATTTGTCGTAAACGGCGTCGAAAAGTAAAAAAAGGTAAAACATAAAGTATCCAGAAGTATCACGAGGCTCACAGCACAAAACAAATGTGCTTTAAGGGAGATACTTTAAACTGTGATCTGAAAGTGAAAGGATTACTATACTAGTAGTGCTATACTACGAATAATACTATGAAAAATATACCATAAATAGTATAAAAATGCAATGTCAGTGTTTCTTTTTTTGGTCAATAATCATAAATCATAAAATCACAATATTTTCCTCACAACAATCGCAACTCAAAAATGTGATATCGTGACTGATAAGTAGTAGTAGTAGTAGTAGTAGTAGTAGTAAGTTTCACGCGTCAGGTATGAGCCGAGTGAATCAAATAGAAATTAAATGTAAGTGCTGTAAGATTCACTCACAGTCAGTCTTATAAAGTACAAGAAAGTACTTGTCTGACAGTACACATATGAAAGTACTTGTCTGACAGGACACATATGAAAGTACTTGTCTGACAGCACACATATGAAAGTACTCGTCTGACAGTACACATGAAAGTACTCGTCTGACAGTCTGATGAAAGTACTCGTCTGACAGTACACATATGAAAGTACTCGTCTGACAGTACACATATCTGAAGTACTTGTCTGACAGCACACATATGAAAGTACTCGTCTGACAGCACACATATGAAAGTACTCGTCTGACAGTACACATATGAAAGTACTCGTCTGACAGTACACATATGAAAGTACTCGTCTGACAGTACACATATGAAAGTACTTGTCTGACAGTACACATATGAAAGTACTTGTCTGACAGTACACATATGAAAGTACTTGTCTGACAGTACACATATGAAAGTACTTGTCTGACAGCACACATATGAAAGTACTCGTCTGACAGTACACATATGAAAGTACTCGTCTGACAGTACACATGACAGTACACAGTACTCGTCTCGTCTGACAGTACACACATATTAAAGTACTCGTCTGACAGTACACATATGAAGAAAGTACTCGTCTGACAGTACACATATGAAAGTACTTGTCTGACAGTACACATATGAAAGTACTTCGTCTGACAGTACACATATGAAAGTACTCGTTTGACAGTACACATATGAAGCCTGTACCACTTGGAACACTACACCACTGCTTTATAAAACGTGTCATTTGTGATATTAATCCCACACTAGAGAATCACCATCACACCTGACAGAACGCTCAACACCCACTCTGATTTTATTAATGTTACAAACTCCTTTATTTCATTTCCAGCCGTATTATTTCCTCGTACTTTCCTTGGCGTCGAGCTCGGGTCTGACTCCAGCTTCAGTGTGAGGATGTTTACTCTTTACTTGTCGCCAATGTCCTACCAACACATCTCGTATCTGAAGATTACCCATTGTCCTGTATAAATAGTGGCCCTGCTGCAGCCGCCTGATGCTTGTTAATGTTATTTTTGCATGGCTCGTGTTGCCTCGTGGTGCCTCGCTGTCACCTCACTGGACCCGTAATAAGGACACTGTCCATCACCAGGCAAATAACAGCCTCTTCACTCCCCGTTTTTAAGTTGGATCCCGACGTCGATGAGATCCCAGGGGAGCGCGGGACGGGAGAGTGATGGGGCCCTACACGCAGACTGGGAAATTTTAGCTTTTAAATCATGTTTGCTGAGAAGTGGGTATTAAATTGTGAAGCCTAATAATTACTTCAACAGCATATTTCTGTTTTATTGATGCCGGGTTTGACACTGTTTACCGCTGGTGCTGGTGTTTTGTAAAAATCCATTTTAATGCACTGCAGAGGGCCCAGAAACTCAATGACAGAATTAGGCAATTAAAGTGGAAATGGAAATTACAGAAAGCATCAGTTTTGAGTTTACTGGTAGAAAACACTTGTAATTGCGAAGTGTCACACACGTCTCTGCACATAAATAAGCAGAAGCCTGTGAGCCAAGAACAAACAGCACAGTTTGTCTTGTCTTTTGCACTGGACATTTTGCCCATCGCCACAAATCCACAGACGAGCATCACTTATGAAACACGGGAATCCTGAACGTGAACATGTGTGGAACAAGAAACGACAATGACAGCAACACAGAAATGCATCTATACACTATTTTAAGTAAAAAACCTTCACCCGCGTTGCCTAATTTGCTCTGAAAAAGCACAAGACATGACTCATTCTTGTGTTTGTTCAATGCACATCTTAACTAATGAGATCCGGGTTGAAATGTCCTCGTTAGGGAAACATTCTGGGATATAACGCTCGCCAGCACTGCACAGTTCAACCTTTACATGCCTGTTTTTGTAATATTTATTTTTATTTTTTTATTTTTTTGACTGGGACAATGCATGTTAATGAACAAACATGATTCAACACGAATCTAAACACACGATTATAGGCCAAGGATCATTTCCATCTGTTAAGTTAAAATTGCGCATTACACTTATTGCACTATATGCTTATTGCACATTGCGCGCATTGCACATTACACTTATTGCACTATATGCTTATTGCACATTACGCTTATTGCACATTACACTTATTGCACATTACACTAATTGCAATTACACTCATTGCACATTATGCTCATTGCACATTACGCTTATTGCACATTACACTCATTTCACATTACGCTTATTGCACATTATGCTTATTGCACATTATGCTTATTGCACATTACGCTTATTGCACATTACACTAATTGCACATTACACTCATTGCACATTGTACAGTCCACATTATTTTCAAACTACAATTGCACTGAAACTGTAGCAAACTGTCATGTTTTGTCGTTTTGTCGTTGTGGAGGCATAAAGGGACACTAGAAAACACCGTTTTCCAAAGAAATGGTTGTTTTCTGCAAGATCCTGAGATTAATTAGAGACGTTCAGGCTGACAAAGGTAAGAAACTGAAAAAAAAAAAAAAAAACACCTGCAGAAAAGAGGAGGCTGCAAAACGCCCCCACAAGTGCATCGTTGTGTTTTATACGGCTCCTGACTTGGGGCAAAAGACTCTGACCTCACATCTCCTCTCGCCTTGATATAAAACAAAGAAAGGGAGATAAGCAGACTTCCAGGAGGCCATGAAATATGTATGCAAGCAGTTAACCTCAAATGCACTGTCAAAGAGCACACTCACTCAGCTGCTGTCTCTCAAGTGTGTTTGTGTCCTTCGCTCCACGCTGCCTCGGATGCCCACGAGGAAAGCAACCTATTGAACCTGTATACGCTGTTTGTTTGTGCGGCAGCTTCAGTCGAGTCTAATGTGGAAAATGTTTTAATTATAACCTTCAGTCATAGTGGCGCTGTTGTGTGCAGGTTTACAAGAAAAGTCCAGAATGTGAAAGCCGTGTCTTGTTGAATAAATGAAGTATTCGCACGGTATTCATACATGCAAAAGCTATGTGTATGTTTTTATAAAGTTATGTTCAGTGGAGATCTTTTTATGAATCGACTCTGCTACAGTTGGTTTAAATTCCTGTGGCGTTCTGCCCTTCATAATTTAGTTCCTTACGTTTCCTTTGTGCACTAAGAAATCCATATCAGTTCCTCCCAGCCTCTAAATTGTTTTAGTTGTCTTGCTAGCTTAGCATCGCATTTAAAATTTACATCCAGATCAGCATTGACAGTCTCCATAAAGACACACAAAGGCCAAACTGTAGCTGCGGCGTTAACATTTGTTCTAAAATCAAACACGGCTCCGTCTCAAAGCAATGCTATCAAATACATTGTGAACGCTTCTGCCTCTTTGCGTTCACCCTTGTCCTCTTCATCCTACTCTCTTCTCCCGGGCGCGGGCTTTGCTCATCGGCATTCGCAATCATCCTCCGCTGGGAGCAACACATCCCCATTATTCACAGACAGGGTGCACCTCAGAAGCGAGTGACGGATCAAAAGATGCGAGGATAGGTGGGGGGAGACGCACAGGGTGATGAATGGGACAATCTTTTCGGGGTGGCTCTGTGGCAAACTCAAGACAGTGTTGTTTTTAGACTGGTGAAATGTTTATATTGTCAGAGTAGGAGTAAAGATATTGCATCAGTATGAGGTCTTTGCTGCATAAAGCCACTGGATGATGGGATACTACTGTAAACTGAAGGATGTTTGCAGAAAAATGTACTTGACAATAATATATATGTGTTTATTTTTAGGTGTTAAATCCGGCGTTATTAGGCTTTGGTGGGATGTAGACTTCTTAGTTCTGTATTAGTGGCTGTAGGTAGTTTAGGATAACAGGGAATATGAACATTGAAGGACTATTTCAAACACTTTAAGACCGAAAGTGGTTCATCCAAAGGACAAAACCCAGAGAAATAAACAAACTAATGTGTCTACTCCATTCAGTGAAGTGAAGAGTGCTGTGAGAAACTAAACAGCCACTCCATAAGATAATGTACCGTCGTGAGAGCTCCTCAGGACCACAGTCTGCTGTACATCTCCATCTCAAAGACACTAACCACTCCTTTGAACATAGTGAGGTTCAGATCTGCGCCTGAGAAAAGAAATGGTTTGAGAGGGGAGTTAAAGAAGCTATTTTTGTTGAGAAAGACAATCCATCTTTGAACAGAAATGGAGGAGAGACATAATCGCTCCCCGATCTATAGATCTATCCTCAGACCCAAAGCAAAGGAAACAAAGAGAGCAATACAGTGAACCAGTAGGGCCATTAAAGGTTAAATTCAGGCCAGTTTCAGTGTAGCTAGCTCCTCCCTTCATCTTGGATAAGCAGTGAAACGTCGTCACTCTACAACGATGTGTCCATTTGACAGATTAACTTTGGCTTTTACTATGAGTAGTTGTACTTTACTGTATTAGTCAGGGCACCATTGTGACACAGGGCCTTGATCGTGGTCTCTTTTGGGTTTTTTTTTTGTGCCATTTTTGCTTCTCTTTTACTCGAAGCATTTCTGTTTGCGTGTGAGTGGATAATGGTGAACAAAACCCAGCAGCAGAGCAGCCACATGAGAACCAAAACACCAACAGGGATTTTTAAAACGGGGCAAACGGCTTTTATTCATCCCAATGCTCGATACGACCACACAAATATATCTGAGTTCATCTTGTGAGCTGCTGTTTCGGTGATATTGCCATTGTTTGTTTAATAGCAGCACCTTTTACCTTTTGTTTAGTAAAAATTGGACAATTCCAGGGCTGAAACGATCCAGATGATTCTAGTGAAGGCGTATGCAGTTTAAAAACACAGTGGAGCACCTCATGAGTCTAAATCTGCAGGGTTAAACGTGTGAATGAAAGAAAACACAACTCCAGGTTTGTTTTTGAGGCAGAAACAACATCAACATGAACATAAATCAGAAAATAGTGTAATCTAGATGCCTGCGAGTGCTTGCAGTTTTCATAAATGCTTTAACAGAAGCGCAAAAGGCCACGTCTAACATCAGAAAACTCCCAAAACTTTTTTTTATAAGTGTTTTTGTTCAAAGAAAATGTCTGAATTGCGCGCTTTCCCCTTCAGTTGTTTTGGAGTCATCCATCAGGAAGAGCCAGACTGAGCAATCAGTGAAAGTGTTGGCAGAATCCCTGGAGAGATGAGGATATATTGAATTGATGGATTCATTTAAACAGAACAAAATAAAAGAAGAAAGAAAAGCATTTTGCTGTTTTGGTTTTTACACAAATGGACTCACCGTGCACAGCAGAGTCTTGCATTTAGGCTCATATTGATTAAATCTGCGTGTGTTTCTGTCACTCACTTGAGCTTTGATTTCCTGACATGTCCGATGACACGCCTCACGATGTCGCCTTGTGTTTTCCAGCCGTGGACCCGGACACAGAGTCAGTGGAGGATTTGATGCAGAGGTTCCAGGACAGTTTCCATGTTCCAAACGCACCTACGGACATGACCCAGTACCAGCACGTCACTCACAGCTCCTCCACCAGCCGCCGGAGGATCCCCAGTCACACCAGAGGTACGAAAAAACACATCTGAGCAACACAGACACGCTGGAACCGTGGATTTGTTGATAAATACTCATTTCACCAAGAGTTAAGGTGGTTTTCTCACATTTTAGTGGCTCCGTGGAGCAGTGGCACTAGATTTCGTTCTGTTTACTTCACATTAGGGTCGGTCTTGTTCACACACCGAGCATCATTCACCCCAAACACCGTGAGCCAGAGTCCATCAGAGAACTTATGTCATTGTGCTTGTAGAGGACAGATCCATGTGAATACGCTCGCACACGCTCACTTCTCCTGTCCACCAGGGTTTTTTCTTTCACCTGTGGCTAAACACGCTGCATTTACCACAGGACGAGACGGGACTGATATGAAGTTGATCCAAAAGTCTCATCAGGCGACCGTGTCAAACAGAGTCCAGTCGCACAAATATACGTGATCTGAGCGTTTTTTACACAGTTCCAAGATTTTCACTGTCACAGCGATGGCGCAGGTCAGACTGAAGTCGGGTGTGTTCACAAAACACTCGCCCTGCTCCGGAGTGAGAGAGGAGCCGCTCCAAAGTGAGAGAGGAGCCGCTCCAGGTGCGAGAGGAGCCGCTCCAGAGTGAGAGAGGAGCCGTTCCAGAGCGAGAGAGGAGCCGTTCCAGAGTGCAAGAGGAGCCGTTCCAGAGTGCAAGAGGAGCCGTTCCAGAGTGCAAGAGGAGCCGTTCCAGAGTGCAAGAGGAGCCGTTTCAGAGTGAGAGAGGAGCCGTTCCAGAGTGCGAGGAGCCGCTCCAGAGTGCGAGAGTCCAGAGTGCGAGTGGAGCCCTCCCAGAGTGCGAGAGGAGCCGCTCCAGAGTGCGAGAGGAGCCGTTCCAGAGTGCGAGAGGAGCCGTTCCAGAGTGCGAGAGGAGCCGTTCCAGGGTGCGAGAGGAGCCGTTCCAGAGTGCGAGAGGAGCCGTTCCAGAGTGCAAGAGGAGCCGCTCCAGAGTGTGAGAGGAGCCGCTCCAGAGTGCGAGAGGAGCCGCTCCAGAGTGCTTAGAGGAGCCGCTCCAGAGTGTGAGAGGAGCCGCTCTGAGATCTCCAGTTTGAAGCTCTCTCAGATCAGCCTGTTACTCTGGTCCAGACTGTGACTGTTGGATTCACTCTGGACATAATCTTCTTCTCGGGGGGTGTTTAGTATTAAACTATACCATAAATCACTGTTTTACATTTTGTTCACCGTAAACCATCATATTCAATTCAAACCTTATAGAAACGTGTCCATGGCCTGTTTAAATCTGCAGAGCTGAGAGACTGACTCTTCACTGTCGCATTTCACCAGATTTTCATGTGTGTTTTTATTCATGAAAAAATGTCTGCATGACATTTTTAACCCTATTACTTTGATCCAGAGTGAGCATCTTTTAAATAATCTGCAGGTATCTAATAATAATCTGCAAAATCAAAAAAAAATAGGGCAGGACAGGATCAAACAGGCACAAATCAACTGAAATATCACTAATACAAATAATGGAAACAGGGTCGGAGGTGGGAGTCCAGAACACAAGAAGGAACACGAGCAGGAACACGAGCAAACACGAACAGGAACATGACATTTTTAACCCGAGCAGGAACACGAGCAGGAACATGAGCAGGAAAGGAACACGAGCAGGTATCGAGCAGGAACATAATCAGGAACACGAGCAGGAACAAAAAACAGGAACACGAACAGGAACACGAGCAGGAACACGACAGGCAGGAACACGAACAGGAACATGAGCAGGAACACGAGCAGGAACAGGAACACGAGCAGGAACACGAGCAGGAACATGAGCAGGAACACGAGCAGGAACACAAACAGGAACACGAACAGGAACACGAGCAGGTAGAACAACAGGTAGAACAACAGACGATCTGACACCGAGTGGAGAGTCCTGGCTCCTCTTATCCTCCCGCAGGTGGCGTTGATTGCGCTGATAGGATTCAGGTGCGTGGGGGAGGAGCCAGGAACTCCGCCCAGCTCCAGAGACAGGCAGGTGAGGGAGGGGCAGAGCAGACACAGGAGGCAGGAACAGGCAGGGACATAATATATCCCTGATAATATAACAGTTGAAGTTACTGAATGTCACTGTCCTGGTTTGTGATACGTTTTTTAAAAAGTATTTGGTTCAGTGGTGGATGAAGTACTCAGTTTTGTTACTAAAAAAAAAGGTGTGTAAAAATATCACATGAAAAGATCTACTTAAGCACAAGTATTAAAGCACCCGTTTAAAAATGTACTTTAAGAGTGAAAAGTAAAAGTATTTCGTGCAGATTCGAGATGTAATAAATCCTCAGATGTGGTGATTTTGACACAGATTTGAGCTGAAACAGAAACAACAATCCATCATTTTGCTCCAGCTGTTTTTATTTGTTGATTTCTTGTTCTATTTCTGTTTGCTCAGATTAAAAACATGTTCAAAATAACCTCAGACTTTTCAGCAGGTCTCAAACAATCGTCAAAAAATACAAAAATGTAGTGGAGCAGAAAGTACAGATACCGCTCTCAGATGTAGTAAAAGTACAGATACATAAATCATTTACTTTCCTTGGATCCGTTGGGCGGCTGCTTGTTTTGCACATTGACGTGAATGACCCAACAAACCAAACAAAGAGCTGCCATTTGCTGCCAGTTTTCCCACTCACGATCGTTTGCGTCAGGGCGAGATTTATGCCCCAGGAGCCTCCACATTTACATATTCAGATTCATTCATTCACTTACAATCACTTGTTGTTTGGACACCACATTTCTTTGTGTCACTTAATGCATCTGGCCTGACACGCAGCGTAAAATATGAAGTGCTCCAAACATAAGTCAAAGTTCTCTGTCAAAACCATTACATTTATCTCCAAAACAGCATGAATCTCATTTATGGATGTTTGAGGCGAGATGCGAGTAACCTTTGCTGTTTAAGCTTTACATTTCTCATTATAATCACTGCTTTTTGATCATTAGCAGCGTTAAGTTCCTCGCTTTTGTATCGCAGCTCATTAAACGAAACGATCCATTCTGTGAAATCAGATGTGTTTGAATTAATAGCAGGGTCAGTCTCCGTCATCGGTCAAATCTTTATGACTTATGGAATATTCTGATCCAGACGGAGCTAAATGATAAGTCGGTTTGATGGAATCTTTGTAGAATAACTCACGGCCTTTGTAGTCGCTTCATCAAACACGGTGAAATATGACTCTGTGGATTTGCATTTTGCAGACTTCAGATACAGGGATTATTCGTCTTTCTAGTCACTTTTGCTTTAGCGACGTTCTCCATGTGCTTATTTAATCGAGATATTATATAGTTCTGCATATTGTTTGTTACTGATACGACAGATTTAGCCAAAATAATGAACGATAACATCACGATCATTATTAAAGTTTCTGACAGTTTAAAATGTTCTATAATCTTGAATAAATTCCATGTTTAAAGAGCGGTTATAGTCTCGTACTTTGTCGTCAGTGAAAAAAACTACGATCCAGCGAAGGATATTCTGTACGAGCAGGGCCGTCGACTGAGAATTTGGGGGCCCAGGGTAAAAAGTGTTGTATGGGCCCCCTTTAATACAATTAATAGGAAGAGAGGAGTCCAATTGAGGGCCCCTAAACAAAACGATTAACAGATCATTTGTCATTTTTTATCACAAAAACAATATCTTTTTGTTGATTGTCTCGTCCCCTAGACGTGACACTGACATGAAAAGCATCTAGAGTTCGTAAGTTTGTCTATGTTTTAAACAAAAAATTAAAAAAATTTCCGGAGTATAAGTCACACCAGTGAAAAAATACAAAAATAATGGAGAAAAAAACTATAAGTCGCATTTTTTGGGGAAGTTTATTTTACACAATCCGAGACCAAGAACAGACATTTTATCTTTAAAGTCAAGTTATAAAAAAAAGAATAAAACAGAAGAACAGGCTGAATCATTTATATTTATTCAGCTCTATGAAGTGGTAACACTTTATAATAACTACACCCTATTTAGCCTTAATAAAGCATGAAGAAACACTTAATTAATAATGAACAAACCCTTAAGTAATAATGATTCAGGCTTAATAAGTACTTAATTAGCTATTCATTGGCCTGTGTTGTGTACAGATTACTCATACTTATTTCACACTTAGTTAATCCTTAACTAACCATTTGTGTGTATTTGTAAATGCATAATTAAGTATGAACTCAAACACTTATTAATGATTATTAAACTATGAAGAATTATTTACTGATCCTGTATTGGACCTTGAGGTTAAATAAAAAATGTTATTGCCCTTTTTTCCTGTAGATACAACAGATTGAATCCAGGTAATCTATCCAAACTAAAGTGAAACATGTCACAAACCTGTAAAATCTATTTGACCTATTTAATTAAGTAGTTATTAAGCCTGAATCATCATTAATTACGTATTTGTTCATGCTTTATTAAGGCTAAATAGGGTGTAGCTATTGTAAAGTCACAAATCATTAAATCCACTGAATTTTTCATCCTCGGTGTCGCTTCTGAACAACTCCACCAACTCCAGAGGAAGATGAAGCGCCTCTTCCTCTTCCTCTGCGTGGCTGTCATACCGGTACAAGCCTAGAGCGCCCTCGTGTGGTCGTCAGTGTGACAATAACGAAGATGTGACATTATATATTTGAATAATTTCACAAGTAAGTCGCATCTGAGTATAAGTCGCAGCCCCTGGACAAACTATGAAAAAAGTGACACTTATAGTCCAGAAAATCCGATACTTGTGACATTTATTTTATTTTCTCCTCAGTTAAGTGACCAAAAAACGATTCCACGGTCATGATGTAATGCCACAAATGACCCAGAATCATTTTCTCAGCACCTGCACAGGTTAAGAAGGTTCTTTTTTTCCCAGACGTTGCATAACACATCTTCATATTTCCCTAACAACAGCTCGGAGCATTTGTTCTTGGTTTATAAAGTGCATATAGAGGATGTGTAGAGTCAGCACGCCGCTGCAGGTGCTCATTGACTGCTCTGCTGGTGTTCACACGCAGCTTATACAAATGGTCTGTGGTTTTGGCCTAGTTTCTGCGCCGTGAGGAACAGCTGCGAGAAGACAACATGACTCCTCCAAATACTCAGGGAACCACAGCTCATGTCAAAATAACAGGCCGACGTAACAGTATTAATAACTGAAAAAAATCCCGTAGTTTATTACACTGCTCGCTGTTAAAAGCTGTTTTTTACTGTCTTAAAACGTGAAAAACGCAGATTATTTGTTCATTTTAAATAGTTTGCATTGGTCCAAAGATATTTTCACTTACCTTATGCATTCAGAGCATCCTAATTACTCACCGCGATGAGTTTATAAGCTCTTTTCTCAACTTTCAGAGACAAGAGGAGTTTTGCCATCGCCATCAAGCTAACAACAACAACATGACGTGCTATCTGTGCACTTCCGGATTATCGAACAAAAAATACTCATTATTCATCGAGGCAAGACAAGGCAGGTTTATTTGTAACAGAATTCATAGACAAAGTCATTCAAAGTGTTTTACAGAATAAGAAAAACATTAAAATCACAAATACAAATGTTAATAATCATCATAAAATGTACATGAAAAGAGAAAAGTGCAGAATAAAACCCTAATTCTGGTTTCGTCCCGGTTTAGTCCTGGTTTAGTCCTGGTTTACTCCCGGTTTAGCCCTGGTTTAATCCCGGTTTAGTCCAGGTTTAGCCCCGATTTCGTCCTGGTTTAATCCCGGATCAGTCCTGATTTAGTTCCGGTTCAGTCCTGGTTTAGTCCCAGTTTAGCCCTGGTTTAGTCCTGTTTTCATCCTGGTTTAGCCCTGATTTAGTCCTGGTTTAGTCCCGGTTCAGTTCCTGGTTTAGTCCTGGTCTACTCCTGGTTTACTTCTGGTTCAGTCCTGGTTTAGTCCCAGTTTAGCACAGATTTAGTCCTGTTTTCATCCTGGTTTAGTCCTGATTTAGTCCCGGTTTAGTCCCGGTTTAGTCCCGGTTTAGTCCCGGTTTAGTCCCGGCTTCGTCCCGGCTTTGTCCCGGCTTAGTCCTGCTTTAGTCCCGGTTTAGTCCCGTTTTAGTCCCGGTTTAGTCCCGGTTTAGTCTGGTCTAGTCCTGACTCTGGCTCCAGCAGGAGGCTGGTCCCTGAGGTCCTCAGAGTGTGGCTGGTCATGTGGCTGTAACATATATAATTAGATGCAGAGAGGACACTTATTTTGACCTTCAACACAAACCCGTCTGTAAACACCAGCACACACAGCTGAGACTGTACAACTCTGCAAAAAAAGGGGGAAAAGAAAGAAATTGCCACTAGACTTCTTAAAATATATACTTTTATATTTTGAGTGACATGTTCTATTCTTGGCATATGCGCTGGAATAAATAAAGACTCGAGCAGGAACATTTTGCATACAAAGTCAAACCCTGACGTGCGACAAAGGACAGCGGCTTCTTGGCAGGACAATGGGATCGGAGCTGCCCCCCGGAGCTGCCCCCGGAGCCTGCTCTGTCACCACTGCTGTGTGCAAATGGCCCAACGAGGCACACTGTAAAGCACTTTATGTACCAGTAAGGCAGAATAGTGCTATATAAACGCAGTCCATTTACCTCTCTTAGCTGCTCACTTTATGGGCTCTGGTACAGCAGGAACGCACATGCTCGGCTGGATCTCACACACTGACACTTTCTCACAATCCCACTTTGTTATTGTTATTGAATGACATTAATTTAATAAAAAAAAGGTGAATCTGTGCTGTATAAATAGTTCTTTGTTGCAGCTGCATGTATGTAATGGATTGTTATGGCTCACGTAAAGTTTAGTCCTGGTTTAGTCCTGGTTTAGTCCTGTTTTCGTCCCGGTTTAGTCCCGGTTTATCCCCGGTTTAGTCCTGGTTTAGACCTGGTTTAGTCCCACTTAAGTCCCACTTTAGTCCCGGTTTAATCCTGGTTTCGTCCCACTTTAGTCCCAGTTTAGTCCTGGTTTAGCCCTGGTTTAGTTCTGGTTTAGCCCTGGTTTTGTCCCGGTTTAGTGCCAGTTTAGTCCTGGTTTCGTCCCACTTTAGTAGTCCCAGTTTAGTCCTGGTTTAGCCCTGTTTTAGCCCTGGTTTTGCCCTGGTTTAGTCCCGGTTTAGCCTGGTTTTGTCTGCAGTATGTGCTGTAGATTTGAATGCAGATGTATTTTTAGTATATATTTTCTGACTAATAGGCTTATATTTGGTCAATAGTCTCTACGAAAAACATTCGGTATAACCCAATGTCGTAATGACTGACCAAAGGGGACCAAAGAGACAGGACTCGGGGAAACAGAACAGAGTTTATTTGTAGATAAAATGAGTTGAATGAAGGTCTTAACAGACAGTTGGGGGCGGTGTTGTGGGCAGTCGTCCTGGAGCAGGGTCGCAGGGTCGCAGGGTCGGAGGCTGGAGTGTTTATACCGACATTAGTGATGTTATGTCTGTGTCGAGGCTTCGAAGTGTGTGTCGAGTAATCAGTAAACGTTCAGGTGGAGTGTGGTTCGGAGCGTGGTTTGATGACGTACGTACCTGAAGCACCGACCACGTGACTGATTCAGGAAGTGTTTTGCTGATTTGGCGCGAAAAAAAAGACAGTTTTCCCGTGTTTGGAAGAACTTTGACTCGATCACTATTCACACTAGCCTCATGTACCTGCACACTCCAGCTTCATCTGTGCCTTGTGAGAGAAATCCCCACTAAAAAGCAAAACCGCCTTAGTCTTGACTCTTTAGAGAAACCACTTTCTTTTTTTGAATAAAAAACAATGAAAAATATTGGGGTTTAATTGTTGATTTGTTGTACATTTGTTCCATTGATGGCGCTGAGGTGGAAACTAGATTGTAGTACATTTTATTGACCTCTTGATGGTGCTATAGAGTAAATGAATCCTTATGAAGTGTCAATACATGTGCCGGCACAGTTTGCTGCAAGTATCGAAGCTTCATGGGGCTTCATCTCACCATCACTAGTGCAGGGTAGTGCCAAGGAGTGGAATCACAGTGGACAGACGAGCGAGTCCACCACAGCATGACTCAAAGAAGACGATCTGTCCTTGAGTGTCAGGTCCTGGCTCCTTTATCCTCCTCAGGTGCAGCTGATGCAGATTAGGTGCAGGTGTGAACGGGAGGAGCCCAAATCTCCACCCAGCTCCAGGCTCAGATACAGAAAGGAGGGGGGAACAGTGCAAGAAAAAAAAAAAAAAAAAACCTCAAATCCTGTTCTAGTTCTAAAGACATCGGCATGATTGTAAATGACATTATCTGTTCTACTCCAGTTGTATTTAAAATCTCAGAGAATCACGACTCAGTTAATCATCTCTTACAGTTAGATTGAAATAATGAGCTGATTCCAGGAGAAAATCCGGATGCATGTGCCTCACTCCGAGCTGTGGCCACCAGCACATCACACGACACTTATCATCCAACAGACAGTGGGCCGTCCCCACGCTGCCCCACAGAGAGCAGAGGTAGAAGACTCTTTCATGTCGCGTTTCTTCCTCCCATACGCTTCCTATCACAGAAGCACGAGCTAAATCGCTAAAGCCTGAACATGACATTTCCCTGATAGCAGTGTATGAAGTGATCAGTGCTGCAGAAATGGCTCTGGACAAACTCTGCTGCTGCCGTTGTTGAATATTAAGATTTGTCCTTACGTTTCCTTATTTGCATGCCCCGGTGCACAGGCCTTTTCCCCACTGTGCTGCTAATGCATTTCCACATGCTGGCTCGAAGCTGTGCTAATGTTTTTGATGTGTCACAACGAATAGTTTGGCTCATTACGATGTGGATAACCTTATGCTTATTATCAAGCCTTTCTCCTGTTTAATTGATGCTTTGAAGTAGGACATGAAAGTTGTGTTGGTCTTGTGTGAGCGTGTGGGGCTGTGTGCGCGAGGTGGAAGCGATGGTTTGTGTGTTCCTGGGAGCTTGAATTTATTTCATGCTCAGCTCCACTTTCAGCAGTGCTCAATCTTTACTACAGACAAAACACAGTGATTACAGCTGTGGGCCTGCAGCCTGGGGCCCCTAAGCAGGCCATATTTAACACACCCGACAGCACCGGCTCCTCTGTGGAAAACACATGGCAGGAATCAGTAAATATAGACCTATTATTTGGAACTAGCTGATGTTTGTTTGTTTGTTTTTTAATTAATATGATTTATTTATAGCGTCTTATTCTGCATAACACTTGCTAACAGTAGAACAGTTTAGACCTGTGCACACAAGCTCGGAAATGTGATTCTTGGGTTAGTTTGTAAGTTTACATTTTGATCTTTTTGACAATCCTTCTGGACGTGTTTAAAATCTAATTGCAATTGAAATGCTTGTCATAAAAAGAGAGAGTAGAGTAAAAGAGTAGAGCTGTATAGAGGTGCACAGAGTTGTGTAGAGGTGCACAGAGGTGTGTAGAGGTCCACAGAGGTGTGTAGAGGTGCACAAAGGTGTGTAGAGGTGTACAGAGGTGGACAGAGGTGTGTAGAGGTGCACAGAGGTGTGTAGAGGTGCACAGGTGTGTAGAGGTGCACAGAGGTGTGTAGAGATGCACAAAGGTGTAGAGGTGCACAGAGGTGTGTAGAGGTACACAGAGGTGCACAGAGAGGTGGTGTAGAAGTGCGCAGAGGTGTACAGAGGTGCACAGAGGTGTACAGAGGTGCACAGAGGTGCAGAGGTGCACAGAGGTGTACAGAGGTGCAGAACAGAGGTGTAGAGGTGCACAGAGGTGTGTAGAGGTGCACAGAGGTGTGCAGAGGTGTGCGCAGAGGTGCAAAGAGGTGTGTAGAGGTGCACAGAGGTGTATAGAGGTGCACAGAGGGTGTAGAGGTGCACAAAGGTGTGTAGAGGTGCACAGAGGTGTGTAGAGGTACACAGAGGTGCGCAGAGGTGTACAGAGGTGCACAGAGGTGCACAGAGGTGCACAGAGGTGTACAGAGGTGTACAGAGGTGCACAGAGGTGTGTAGAGGTGCACAGAGGTGTGCAGAGGTGCGCAGAGGTGCAAAGAGGTGTGTAGAGGTGCACAGAGGTGTGTAGAGGTGCACAGAGGTGTGTAGAGGTGCACAAAGGTGTGTAGAGGTGCACAGAGGTGTGTAGAGGTACACAGAGGTGCACAGAGGTGTGTAGAGGTGCGCAGAGGTGTACAGAGGTGCACAGAGGTGTACAGAGGTGTACAGAGGTGGAGATGGAGGAGATAGAGACAGAAAGAAAGAGAATGACAGACAGAGAGACAGAGCTTCTTGATGTGTGTGCATTGACGCGGCAAAGCTAAAGTAAACATCAAAGCTAACCGGTTCAATGCACTTCTTACTTTCCTCTCTCTAAAACTCATTTTAATAATAATTAATAACTAAATTTGAATACAAGCTTTAAACTTTTTCAAGCATTTGATCGCCCATTAGCTTATGCATAAATGAACAGTCCCCACAGAGGCCGTGTTTTCATTTGGCCGATGAAATTAGCAGCAGTCTGATACAGCCTGTGTGAGAGTAAACCTAAACACTAATTGGGCTTTCTGAGACTTCTCCCATGGTGCGAATGTCGTTAGAATATCGATCACTTTAAGATACCGACTCCTTCCTGTTTGGTGGAGGTAAAGATAGAATCACAAAGCTGTTCATTTTATTATTATGTCACATTCAGATCAAACTGGACAAAAAGTTGTAGGAGTGAAGATGTTTTGCTGCTCACCCAAGTCTTCAGTTCTGAGGGCGTCACTTTTTTCCATGGGGATGTGCAGTAATTGCGTTGCTTATGGCTCTAGGTCTTAAGATATTCTTGTTTTTTGTATTTGTCCATTATGTTTTGTGTGCGTCCCTGAATCTGTCGACTCTCCCTCTAATCATGGCTGTTAAAGCCTTGGTTGTGATTGCAGGATTGTTTCCCAGCCTTGCCAGTCCTGGGTCCACATTCACCCGCCTCCCACTCATTTAAGAAGAGTCGGGACACCTGTTCAGGGCTGAGATCTGTATTTTAGTTAACTTTACCTTTTTGTTTTTGTTTAAATCTTGCACAGTCCCCTTTGTTTCAATATTTTTAGACCCCCTTTTGTTTAATTTACCCTTAACATCCCTGTTCATTAAATAACTTCTTACTTTACCATTTTCCATCTTGGTTTTCTTTTGTTACTTCTCTGTCCCCACACGAGTGTCACAAGGCGTGTCAGCGGCAGGTGAAGGCCCAGGAGTGACCAGGCTCTAGGGCTTTGCACCAATCAGCAGACAGGGCCCGGGAGCCAATCAGATGCCAGCGTGTAAGCCTATCAGCAGCAGGGACGACACATATGAGCCTGGAGGAGGAGCATTAAACTTATGCATCTACATCTGCAGCTGATACATCATTTATTTATTCAAATCGTCGTCAGAAATCACGTCCCTTCTGATTGTCGTGCACCATCTCTGTGGGAAACGTCCCGTCTTCATGTTGCAAACCATAAAACCCGACAGGTACACCTGCATTTTATGAAATATTCACGCACTGACATACTTTCTGCTTTGATTTGAGAACGTGCCGCCTGCAGCTGTACACTTCTTCAGGCGCTTTTCAAGTTGTTTAGATGATAATTATTCATTTATTTCCTCCTTCCTTTTCGCGTATTGTTGTTTAGACTAAAGCCCGACTGTTACAACATTATATAAAAGCTGAGGATGATCGTTTTGTCCTTGGAATCTGAAAGTCTCAGTTTGTTCTCACCTTAAACATTTTAGTTGTGTAATAAATGAAAATGAAAATGGCGTAATCTGAAAGATGGGCTGTTGTCCAGATATAAGCACTTTTATTCTGTTCTTTTCTGTCTCTTTAAGCCCAATGAATATCCCTCTTGGCGTATTTTTAGCCTCCATTTCGAGTTATGAATGGTCCTGTCTCTAAATCGCTCTGGCTCTGAGAATATCATTAGCTGCTCTGAATTCTCATGACGCAATTCGCGATTAGTTGTTTCTCACCTTACAACACGGCAAAAAGGTTTCTATTGATTATACCGTTCTTGTAGCTCGTTTCAGGGCTTGGCTTTTCAAATTCTGACTTGCCATGAATGATGTCTGTTGTTAGTCTGAGACCTTAACTCGGTTTTTTAGTGTTTTCTTTTGTTCCTTTCTAAAATGTTGAGTGGAGTGAGGCAGGAGCAGCAGGCAGGCCCAAGTTAAAAGTATCTATGACAGTGTGAAATCAGGCTCTGCCACATGGGGTACGAGTGACCCGTCCACTTTGCTCCTTTTTCACAATCTCTGGCTGCGAAGGGCCAGTTTCCAATGAAGTGGTAGACTGTACGGCGGAGCTGCCTGCGAGGTGCGAACAGAGTGGAAAAAAGAAAGTGGCTTGCAATTTGTAAATCTCCAGAGAACAAGGCAATTACACCCATTAACCCCGGTCTAAATTTAAGACACGGTGCTGAAGCGTGTGTTTAGGGAGGCCTGTTTGCTCATCGCAGATTTAGATGCAGTAGTAAAGCACTTATTTAGCCGTATGTCGGTGCAAAGCCCAAATACAGGGTCAAAGACGCCGTTTTATCTGAAATGATAGTGTTGATGTTGTGAGAAAATACCTTTTGCTAAGTACAGAGACGTGAAAGAGACGTGAGGCTGAAGTAAGTGCGAGGTTCAACAGGGAATTAGACTCAGACGATGTATGGCTCTGTGTACACATGTACTCTGTGTACACTTGTACTCTGTGTACACATGTACTCTGTGTACACATGTACTCTGTGTACACTTGTACTCTGTGTACACTTGTACTCTGTGTACACATGTACTCTGTGTACACATGTACTCTGTGTATACATGTACTCTTTATACACATATACTCTGTGTATACTTGTACTCTTTATACACATGTACTCTGTGTATACATGTACTGTTTATACACATGTACTCTTCCTGTACTGCGTGTAGTGGATACTTTCTTGTTACATTATAAACAACTTTCACTTTTCATCCTCAAAAAGATGCAAAGCCGAGATTAAAACTGAACCTTAACCTGAAATCTATAAACCATATATTTATATTTTATATTTCTATAAACCATATTTATATTTATATAAACCAGATAAATATTTAGAGTTGTAAATATCAGGTTGGACAGGTCTGTTAGAGATTAAAATAATTAAAAACACAAATACAAACGACTCTCCAAACATTTAAACTGGTTCATCTAAAATCACAGTGAAAGTTTCTGTAGCAGAAACCAGAAAAATAATGAATTTAAACTGTGCATTTGAAAACTCCAAACAAACAAACTCTGAGCCCGCTGAGGCTGAAAGGAGAAGGGACGACTTTTAAATCTGGTTTTAGTGAAACCGAAACGAGCCTCAGACCTGAGCTGCTGCTGTTTGTCACTGAAAGTTTGTCTGTTGCATCAGAGTGAAATAATATTGATTGAGATTATTTGGGATAAGAAAACAAAACACGTGTAGATAAAAGAACGAAGCAGGTGAGACGTGGACATTAGCACAGTCGTATTTCTTTGTATATCCGAGCAGAGGCTTTTGATCTGCACACACTGGTTCAATACTCGCTCCTATCCCCTAGATTAGCTTTAATCTGCCCCATTTCCAGGTTCATGCTGCTGAATCCTCTGCTCACTGCACCGTGCCTCGCTCAAATGCCCTGGGCCAGCCTTCCTGATCCGGACCCCGGCCATTTCCGCTCGCTTTCAGATAAACCTGGAATCATTCAGGCAGCCCACAATACCACTGCTAGGGATTCGAAATTTGTTTTAAAAATTATATTCATTTTATGCACACCACAAAAAGAAACCTGAAAATCCACACTATTCATATTTTCAAGTATTTTCTCCCCTGAAAAGACCTCGGCAAATTCAATGTTGCTTCCTGTCAGCTGCTGGGTTGTGCATTATAAATGGCGTATTAGCATATGCTCGTGTTGTATCAATGTAAATGCCAGTTTCTATTGCGTTCGATGCAGAAATATTTAGCCTGCTGGTGTCGGGAGCCGGGACAGACTGACTGGTGAATGCAGCCGTGTGCTAACGTGATTACCAAAGGCAAAAGCGTGTTGGCTACGGTGTTTCTGTCTGTCTAATTCACCCACAAACACATGGGCCTGGACGTGTGCTGTCGAGGCGCTACTGTACACACATGATCAAAGGTAAATGGAGTGTACAGTGAATGAACGGGCTGGAGAGGAGTAATGAGGCGTGACTCCGAGGTTAAACTGGGGCTTCTTCGGCTTATTTACATGTAGTTAGCGCTCGGTGGTACATTTCAAACCGACCGGGTGTGTGTTTCGAGAGGTCAAGTTTTGAGCGCTCCAGTTATGTTAATTTCACTTGTTTAAATGCGTTATGAATGTTAATATGGTCATTGTAGAGTTTAAAATTCACTGTTGTTTCCAGCTTTGAAATGTTTGCATCCATTAATTTTGAAAGGTGAAAAATTATCAGTCGAAAGAAGGAGCTGAGTTGAAAAACAAAGCTCTCAATCTAAGTTCTTACCCTCAACTGTTATGGTCTTTGGGTAATGACCGAAAGGACAAGATCGCAGATATGAGCGGCCGGAGTGTGCGTCCTCCGCGGGGTGGCTGGGCGCTGACGTAGAGATAGGGCGAGGAGCTCGGTCACGTCGAGAGGAGTAGCTGAGGTGGCTTGGATGCCTCCTGGACGCCTCTCTAGGGAGGTGTTCCCCATCAGGAGGAGGCACCAGGAGGCAACACTGGAGGGACTATGTCTCTCGGCTGGGCTGGGAACACTTTGGGGTCCCACTGGAGGAGCTGGAGGACGTGTCTGGGGTGAGGGAAGTCTGGGAGTCCCTGTTTAGACTGCTGACACTGCCCCGGATAAGAGGAAGAACATGGATGGATGGACAAATAGGTCGACAAAGCACATTACACCATTAAAATAAAAACCGAAGAAGCGACTTTGCTCTTTACTCCTACAACTTTTTGTTCAGTTTACAGTTTCGACTTTTACGATGGATCAGATGCTTCTTTACAACTCCATCCTCAGACCCAAAACAAACAGGAACAAAGAGAACAATAGGCAGCCATTACAGGTTTCAATGTGGCTAGCTCCTCCGTTCAGACAGATATAAGGTAGAGTCCAGCAGTAATCTGACCAGAACTGAAGGACGAACAGCGAAACATCTTTACTTCTACAACTTTTTATCCAGTTGGCAGCTTTTACGTTCGATTTTTATTATGGATCAGACCTGGACGACCAGCTAAAAGTTCAAAATGATGCACCAAACGCAAACTTTAACCCCGTAACTCTACATCGTGGTTTCCCTCTACTGTCCAAACCCAAACGACGGAGCGACACGGCTACAGCGGAGTGGAGCGAGCACAAATAGACGCTCTAATGTGTTGATCTTGTGATTAATTGGTGATTTGTTCAGCGCGGGGCTTGTAATACTTTCAAAGCCTGGTGACACAATAGAAAATGGATCATTCTAAAGGCCGTACGCTGTGTTCACTGTGCAGTATCCTGTTATAAAGTCATCCCAGGGTCGTCGTCGTTAAAAAAGATTTGAAAAACTGTCAAATGAACCAAGTTTTTAAGACATTTAACTCACTATTTTCTTTGTTTTTCTAAATTCCAAAAGAGGATACCAAACTTTCCACGAAAACAACTCCGCTTCCTTTTTATAACTGATGTTTTTGGACTTTTCCCCCATTCATAAGAGAAAATACTTCATTTTAAACTGTAGATTTCCATCACTCGGAAACCCGCGGATACATAAACCATAAGCAGTCGGTGGGAGGTTTTCTTAGTTCAGCAGATACACATCTATACTGGGAGACTGTATATGAGCAATATGCCTGGCACTGTATCAAGACACTGACAGTTCAGTGTTGTGTGAAAGACGTGCAACTCTTTGTGGGAGTCTAGTTATTTTCCCTGGATGCACAGACCCTAACTACGACATATATTAAATGGTTTGTTGCTAACTTGCGTGTATTCCTCACTGTGTAAATCTGCCCTATTGATTTTTTGGTTTGCTCTCTGCACGAAGGTGATCCAACTTAGCTTCATTTGTTAATTAGCAGCAAACTCTATATTGATCGGCCTTTTCTTGTTCAGTATTCTACAGCGGGATCAGCAGGTTGGAGGTTGCAAAGAAGGCCTCATATCTCGTACATCTGCTTAGCTCTTCATAAAGGCAGAGGAGGGTGTAGCGGGCACTGATTTAGCCGACATTATCAAGTAAAACATCGCACTAAAAGATGGCGGTAATGCTTCTGTTGCTGTTCTGTCTGTGATGTGTGAGTAAATAACAGCCTATTCCTACTTCACTTTTTCATTCCCCTCTCTACACTGGACCCGATTCTTATTATGCAAGTCAGGAAACCACAGGGAAAATCAATATGAAAGTTTTGCACTCAGCGTGTGCAGTGAAATATTAGTTTGCAAGTGTGAAAAAAACTGAGAAACTTGCAGCGCTGTGAACATTTTTGCAGTTTTATTATTATTATTTAGGAATGACTGTGTCTATTCAATTATATAAGTTGAAACAGCAAAGCCAATAGGTAAGAAAAAGGATGGTGAACGTATTCCTTCCTTATACCTTGATGGTTTTCTAGCTTCAAACATGAATTTTACTAAACCTAAACTGAACTGTGGACACAAGGCAGAGAAAATACCAAAAGAAAAAGCACAGAAATCCAAGGGCCCGCGCTCAGGAAGGAGCCAATAGAACAGAGATATAGATAATAATGTTTACAGTCGCTCTCAGTGAGGCTCAAAGGTAAGAAAAACTGACTGCATCAAGGCAAGTTACCAATATATATGAAACTATATTTGTCCACCAGTTCATTTGCACGTTATGGCAAGTGCGAAACAAAAATTCAAACCTGTGACGTTCATCCAAGTCGCTTCTTCAGTTCTCTGCTGATTACTGCTGGACATTGCCTTATATTTGTCTGAAAAGAGGAGCTAACTGCACTGAAACTAACACACCTATTGTTTCAGTTTCTTTTTTGTTGTCCAGGTCTATTGAGCTACATTAAGCCCTAATGGGTCTCACACTCTTTGTTTCACTGTCATTGGCTCTGCAGCCTCAAAGTTTACCTCTGCTTTTCCTAAACTATTGCTTTAAACTAATGCTACTGTACATCTTACAAGTCTTTTTTTTTGTGTTCTCCTGCATGTACAAAAAACAGAGAAATGTATAGATCCAACAAACAATGAATCGTTATCCAATCCAATGTGTTTCATCTCAGTCGTCCAGGTCTGATCCACAGCAAAAGAAACATCTAAAATCTGTCAACTGGACAAAATATTGTAGGCGTGAAGACGTTTGGCTGCTCACCGAAGCCGTTTCTTCAGTTCTGGTCAGATTACAGCTCGACACTGCCTTATATCTGTCTGAAGGAGGCGCTAACTACACTGAAACACCTGAAAGACACCTACAGTTTACAGTTTCTGATATAGGCGGGTCTATTGTGCTTCCCTAAGTGTGCACTGTGCTTGAGTCCTACTTAGCATAGTCATTCAAGCCCCTAATGAGTGATTTCACACCTTAGCATCCTGGCTAGCTCTATTGTTCCCTTTTTTTTCCTTTGGGTCTGAGGTAGAGTTATAAATAGGAGATAGATGATGTCTCCATCCCTGTTCAAAGGTAGATTGTCTTTAACTCCTCTCTCAAACCATTTCTTGTCTTTGGTTAAGATCTGCACGTCTGTATCTTCAGAGGAGAGGTTATTGAGGTTAAGATGGAGATGTACAGCAGACTGTGGTCCTGAGGCGCTCTCTCGTGACGGTTCTGGTACATTCTCTTATGGGGCGGCCGTTATTCCAGTGGTTATAAGCGATACTGGAGCGTAACAGCAATGGACACAACAACCTGGCATTCAGCTCCCACCAGATTCTCATGATTTTAACTAAAACGGCGACTCGAAATGTGGCACTGGATTCGTTCCGTACATTAAAAGAACACGGCTGGTGGTTGTGCAGTCATTTGAGTTGAAATTGATTTGGTTTTTCATCGAGCTGCTAATCCACTCCGCCTAATGCTCTTCATAATTACTTTGCATTTTCTCACCAAATTGTCCATTATTCTTCTAACATCTTTTGCACATTTCAAGTTTTCTGGACTGTCAAAGCACAGTGAAAGTAAAGTGAGTCTGGCTGCTTATGTTCGTGGTTAGACCTTCTGCTTCCTCGCTGTTTGAATACATGTTTTAGTAAAATGCCGCTTCGAAATTGTTACAAACCGTAGGCCATAGTTGCACGACTTCAGCCTCCAACCACACCAAATAAGCAAAAGATGATGAATGGGTGTGCTTTTGCCACTATTTTTGTGCCAACCTTCTGGGATAAAGGACGTTTTCGCAGTGAGGGCATGCACGATGTCCTTATGTGAACACAGGGGAACAGCTCCGACAAATACATTCAAATTCATCTATACGTGTTATGTACAGTGTCTTTTGCCAGGCCTGAGCAGATCATCTTGTTGTTTGGCTTCTCTTCAGTAAAGTATAGATTTTATTTCAACTTTCCGACTTGAATCTTGACATGTCGGTGTCCTCAGACCCGCAGGGCACCCTCACATTATCGGGAGCAGCTTTTGTCTGTGTTTTAATGTCTCTCCGATCACACAGGTTAACTCTGCCTTTTCTTTCACTTAAGGTTACAGTATTGTCAAAGGAAAAGCACTGCATGAATCACTCTGAGCCGCTCAGCGTTGAATGTTATAATGTGATATAGTGCTAACATCTGTGGGTTTTTTAATATTTCATTTGAAACGGAAACATTTACTGCAATTTCAAACACAGTGTCATTTAGATGAACGATTATTCCGTGGTGTTGGATGCTTGTCATGCCTCTGATAGTTTAAGACAAATACCCAATTCTGGAAAAAGAAAAAATCCATTTCAATTTCTTTGGACACGTTTAGCATTTGTAATATATGTTTTAAAAGTATGATTCTGTTCGGAGCGCAGACTGTCGACATTAACATTTGAGAATAACTATTTCTTTCAAACATGTTTGTAGGACTCGAAAGTACAGGTACAGCAACATTTTTCTACATAAAGATATTCTATTATCTAAATCAGATGTGTCCAAACTATGGTCCAGGGGTCAAATGTGACCCTCTGGCTTCCAGGTGAATTGGCCCATATCACTTTAACTCTGGAGAATCCTTTTCTTCTTTGGAAAATCATGAACATTACTTTAAACTACTGCTATAAGTTCACTGAACACTGAAATATCCACTTTTTCCAATTTTAATGCTTTATTCCCTCATTTAGGATCAGGGCCAAATTTGAACCATTGGGCTCACTACTTTTACCCCAAATAAGATAAGATAAGATATGCCTTTATTAGTCCCACAGTGGCGAAATTCCAGCATTGCACCGCACACATAGAGAACAGAAGGAAATAAAATAAAACAAGATAATAGATAAATAACAAGATAATAGATAAATAGAAATAATTTAAGAAATAGATTCAAGGATAACTCTAATATACACACACCTATATATATACATATAATAAATAATATAAAACGTACTTCTAGACATTCTGCAAGCTACTAAAAAGATTAAAAAAAAAAAAAAAACAACGCACAATTTTACCAACCTCTGAGAAGATGATTATTTTGTAGTAGGTTTCCAGCAATTAACTGTGGCCAAATTTGACCCCGTGGGTTCTCCAGGGTTAAGCTGTATTTTTCTTGATACTTTGGGAAACAAATATCAAGGCAAGACAATGCAGGTTTATTTGTACAGCACAATTTGTACAAAAAGTAATTTAAAGAGCTTTACAGAATAAGAAAGACATTAAAATCACAATACAACAAATCAGAACATAAATAATCATCATAAAATGAGCATTAAAAGAGAAAAGTGCAGAATAAAACTCTTTCAGTCACATGCAGCTAAACAGAAACGTTTGAGCCTGGATTTAAACATTGTCAAAGTCACATTGTCAAGACGATTGTTCCAGGTTTTAGCTGCACAAAACTCAAACACTGATTCTCCATGTTTAGTCCTGGTTTAGTCCATGTTTAGTCCATGTTTAGTCCTTTTTTAGTCCCGGTTTAGTCCCAGTTTAGTTCCGGTTTAGCCCCGGTTTAGTCCCGGTTTAGTCCCGGTTTAGTCCCGGTTTAGTCCCGGTTTATTCCTGGTTTAGTCCTGGTTTAGACCCGGTTTAGACCTGTTTTAGTCGTGGTTTAGTCCTGGTTTAGTCGTGACTCTGGCACCAGCAGGGGGCCGGTCCCTGAAGTCCTCAGAGTGTGACATGGTTCAGATGGCACTGACATGTGGGAGATGTACTTTGGTTCTGGGCCATGGAGAAACTATATATGAAGATTGTAAAGTGAACTGGAGCCAGAGTCGATGGAGCCAAAAATGCACACACGATCACTTCCTGTTTGGGATCGTTCAGGTTAGCTACGTCAATTTATCTATACAGTCTATGGTTTTGACAAATTATAATATCAAATCATGTGTCTCTTTGTGCAGTCTCCCTTTTTATCATTACTAAAACCAATTAAAGTGAAGTGTGCTATATTTAACCGTATCATTTTGTGTAACTGGAAAGGTCATTGGCACACTGTTATTTTTAAGCAGTAGGCTATGGCTGTGCATCAAACACAAACTATTGGAAGCCCAGGGAGCGTGATCTGTTGACTTCCTGCCAAGCAATGTGATTAATAACAAGAGTTTCTCAGCTCCGTTGTGTAGATCAATCAGGGCTGACCTTTGGATTGAGACATTTATATTATACATCCAGAAACATTGGGGCATTTCCACTCTCTGAGCCCATTCTGCGGCAGACAGATGCAGAGGGCCGTGAAGTTGTTATTGATGTGTGATGGCTGTTTATTTCAAGTTCAAGACAGTTCAAGAAAGTCTTAAGTTCTCAAGGATGGTCTAACTCAACCAACTCACCCCCGGCGAAGTTCTCGGGGGGAAGGGAAAAGTAAAAACGCAAGTATGTTTTAGAGAATTCGGTACAAAGACCTCAGGCTTCCATTAGCTGATATGATGTGCTTCACAGTTCGAGGTTAATTGTTTTATGATGTGCCTCTGTGAGACCTTCAAATGCTTTTATAATTTAAATGTGAAGCACTTTAGGCACAGACATGAAAACCCATCAACATGGCAAACTGATGGTGCTCGCTGGTTTTACATTCACGTCCTTTTATGTCTCGTATTGTGCTCGTTTTAACCTACATTTGAAGCTGTAGCCTACTTTTTCCTCAAAGGCATTGCCAATATAGATCAAAGAGTGATATATTGGGGGATGTTTTCATATACCGCATTTGTAGATTTCATTTTTTTACGACTAATGGAGATGGAAGAGGAATACAAAAAGGAAAAGTGCATTTGTGAACCTGCCTAAACCTTTACTTCATTGTGTGGGCCTCACCGTGGATTGAAAAATATTGATTTGTCAATGAATCGTGCATGGTATTGTGCGTCTGCCAATTCTCCATCACTAAAGGTTTGGAGCTCAGACCGTAGACTGTATATATAAATGGACATAGCTAACCTGCTAGCCGCCGTGTTGCAGATAAGAAGTGAGCACGGGCTGAACTTCTGGCTCAGCTCCATTTCACTTTAAATTATAAAACTGTCGCCTCTCTCTGCTGTCAGACTCGTCATTTTGGTCTTAAATGTTCGTATTAACCCATTCTACATGATCCTGGGTTTTTTATTTCGCTATTGTGTCCATAATTCAAGATATGACAGACAAATCAGCTGCCTTCGTTCTCCGAGGTTGCTCCTGCTCGCGTTAGCAACAGGGTCGATTGACAGCGTCGCTAAACCAGCGGTCCAGCTAGAAAAGAGCGTTACCTTCAACAGCTTCACTCCAGATTGGCTCTTTAGTTGCTATGATACTTGAGGTTGGATTTCCAAATATGGAGGTCGACTCTAAAAAACTGCTAACCTCGATTAGCTTCGTTTGACTGTGGTGACGTCGCGCTCACTTAGTCCACTTTTTTCTACAATCTATGGTTCAGACAGGAAGAAATTTGACTATTCTGCTAAATGGCAGTGGCTGAAAATACCGTTCATGTTCAGGAAATACATATGAAAGCCATTTTTATCCGTTTTTAATGAGACCTAATCAAACCTAGTCAATTAATACGAGGAATCGAGGAAGCAAACCTGCGTATATCCAAGCATAGTCTTTGAGGCGACACATACGAGCCGCAAATGAGGTCAAAATAAATGACACGCTCCCTATTTTCCCAAACTGTTTAAATAAGGTTTCCCCTTGAGTGTCCTCTCTCCTGTTTTCTCTTCTCGTCCTTCATGTTTTAAAGCAAGTTCTAGCATGATGCATAAATTCGGAAGCAATTTTACACTGCATTGCCTTGGCTACACTTCTTCGAATAGTGCCAGACTCTCCTGCGCCGAAGCCAACTGCACTCTCAACGTGTTTAAGTGCACCAGACCAAGAGAGCAACTACAGCTTTTCCAATTCTACTTTATATGCTGAGTTAATAGGACTTTTAATCATGACCCAAATCTTTATAGCTCACTGATAACTTTATGAGACCGGGTTATGTTATTTATGAACTGCTTAATGGAAGATTGTGTCTTACATGGCCTTTTTCAGAATTTACTCTCACTTTATGACGCTCTGTATGTTACAAGACCTCACGTTTAACAATATAACACTGTCCTTTATTTCTACACTCATTATTGTGATTACTGCACCTACTTTGACATTTCCCCCGTTTTTCACTTGCTCCATTTCCGAGGTCTTCTCCATAACCTTAACCTTTTTGCCTGACTGTTAAATCATATCTTATCTCCACGTATTCACTGTTTTTCCTCTGTACATTTCATAACCGTCACAATCTGGCCTCCGATCTGCAGCACGTCGCACAACATGAGCAGTGCTGTGATGTGCTCATGTCGAATCCTATCTCCACTTGTATCGCAACATCTTGGGCTCTGCAGCCTCCAAGTTTGCCTCCGCTTTTCCCTAAACTATTGCTTTAAGTAATTGCAATGCTACAGTACATCTTAAAAGTCATGTTTTGTGTTCTCCTGCATGTACAACAAACAATGAATCCAATTTGTGTTTCATCTGTGTAATCTCCCAGTCGTCCAGGTCTGATCCACAGCAAAAGAGACATATAAAATCTGTCAACTGGACAAAATATTGTAGGCGTGAAGATGTTTGGCTGCTCTCCAAAGCCGTTTCTTCAGTTCTGGTCAGATTACAGGTAGACACTGCCTTATATCTGTCTGAAGGAGGCGCTAACTACACTGAAACTCAAAAACGCTAACAGTTTACAGTTTCTTTTTGTAGACGAGGCGCTAAGAGTGCACTGTGCTTGAGTCCTACTTAGCGTAGTCATTCAAGCCCCTGTTGAGTGATTTCACACTTAGCATCCTGGCTAGCTCTATTGTTCTCTTTGTTTTGCTTTGGGTCTGAGGATGGAGTTATAAATAGGAGATAGATGATGTCTCGATCCCTGTTCAAAGAAGGATTGTCTTTCCAAACAAAAATTGCTTTGCTTCTTTAACTCTGATCTCAAACCATTTCTTTTCTTTGGCTAAGATCTGTATTTTTTCAAGTTATTATCACATGTCATTCTTTTTTTATTTACGTTTCAATTTTTGAGCCTGTAGTTACTCTTGACAGGACATAATCTCACAGAAAACACACCACATCTTTAAGAGAATCATTAGACATTTAAAGCAGTAGTAGTAGTAGTAGTAGTAGTGCAGTTTGCAGTTTTAAGTCCATATATGTTTTCCTTGTGTACTTTTTTTTTTTGTTATTATGTATTTATTTTCTAAAGCATATCTCACCACAATCTGTTCTCATAGAAGCTCGAAAAGGAGTCAAGACACAAATCAAGCTCTTTGTTTATGCTTCCTGTTCAGTTGAAGGAAACTAAAGTACTAAAGTGTATTTCATGTCTAAAAACACATGAAAGTAGGTCGAATTCTACAAAGCCTTACCTAGGATCAGACTACTCTACGCTGATAGAAAATCTTCATTATTACCGGTAGTTTCGAGTTTCCTTCTCTCTGTCCAAACACGTCTAAACAGCCAAACACAAACTCACTGGGAGAACCTGATAGTCTGCCTTACACGGGAAATAAATCCTGTTTATCTGTATTTATTCATTCGCAGTTGGAGGAGTGTTTGGTCCACAAGGAGAGTCTGGGTCAGAGCCAGAAGACGACAACCAGATGAAGTTCTACACGGAGCAGCATCGGGGGCGGAGGCGCAGCAAAGGTAACTCATCAGACCATTACATGATGATAAACCTGCTGTTAACATTTTAACCTGCCTAATGAGGCTCTTGCCCCATGCTGGGAATAACGAGACACTAAACAAAGAATTCTGTTAAAACACATTTATTCTAGCCTTATGAATATGCGGCGGAGCAGGGGAGAGGTGCTCCCGGTGCTGTGTGAAATGGGGCGGACATTTGTAGAATTGTCAGCATAGCAGGAAGGAGGAAGGAGCGTGCCCATCCCGGTGGGCCTGTAAAGTGCTGGTGTAGGGCGTATGCAGCTGTGTGCTCAGGGACACAGCAGATATATGAGCTGAGGTAAGCAGAGGGCGGCTGATGAGTCAAGCAACTCGGATGGGAAACATGACTTCACTTCTGCCCCAAACGGTGACATGTGATGGACACACTCTGTGAACATCAATATAAGAAGAAGGGGACAAAATGTGTGTTACTAAACTAGAAATATAACCTCAGCAAACCAGTTTAATAGATAAGACACAACTGGAAGTGACTGCGTCGTGTCTGAACGAGATTAAAGTGGACGTATCATGTAAAAACAGCAAATGAGTCGTTCACCCTGTTCTAACCCTCATCCTGAGCGTTTCACAGTTGTATTTCGATTTGAGCATGTTTTTTTCGGCTTTGTGCCAAATAAACACAATCATAAAACAATATAGTCTCTCCTCAAACAAAAGTATTTTAAAATGGTCCGAGGCAAAGAGATCACTTTTATAATCTCGGTTAAATCTAACGACAGCACAGTTGTCTGTCACTTTATTGTGGTTCAACCTTTTGTGGTCTCGTTGTTTTGTGGATTTTTTTGCATAATTTTGCAGGATACAGTGTATGAGTGTGCATTGTGTTCTGCGTCCTGATTGGCTGAGGGACTGTAGACCATTGTGTTCTGCGTCCTGATTGGCTGAGGGACTGTAGACCATTGTGTTCTGCGTCCTGATTGGCTGAGGGACTGTAGACCATTGTGTTCTGCGTCCTGATTGGCTGAGGACTGTAGACCATGTGTGTTCTGCGTCCTGATTGGCCGAGGGGACTGTAGACCATTGTGTTTCTGCGTCCTTGATTGGCTGAGGGACTGAAGACCATTGTGTTCTGCGTCTGATTGGCTGGGGACTGTAGACCATTGTGTTCTGCGTCCTGATTGGCTGAGGGACTGTAGACCATTGTCCATCAGTCTCCTCCGTGTCTCCTGTACAGTACAGAATGTGTCAGACAAATTTACATAAATGTTGGATCACAGTGTGACTCTGAAGTGCTGTATGTTTTTGCAAGTTTTCTCCCCGACAAAACCCACAATGTCGATGAACGTTCTGCACCGACAAAGGCACCGACGACGAAGGTTTGAACTTTGTGTTTAATGAGAGAGAAATGTGAGAAAATGTTAATGCCTGTGTGAGAAAAGTGTATAAAAGTGTGTGGTGAGGGGTTTTACAGACAAGAAAACATATAGAATAAAGCTGATACTTTTAAAACATAACCCCCACGATAAACCAGGGACCACTATATACATATTATTCAGCTTCAGTCAATGACACAAGGAAATGTTGAGCTGAACGCCTCTAAAATTAATGTTGAAATTCCCTGACAGTAAAACATGTACTTTTGAACTATCTTCTCTATTTCTCAATGGAAACGAGCAAAGAGCCGTCTCACTGATGCAGTAGATTTCGTTGGGATTGTGTTCAGAGCCAGCGTTTCCCTGAGAGGAACAAGGGTATTGTGCTTGTATCCACATATACCCTTTAAGAGTTTGCGTGAGCATTCATGTCTTTGTCTACTCACTGAGCTTTTAAAATAATTGAGTGGCCCCGTATCACAAGTGCAGCTAAGCCACCCACATCCCAACAGGATTATCTGCTCTGCGGTTTGTGCTGCCGACAGCGATGTCCCGGTCCTGTAGCATCCAAGTCCTCAGGGAATAAGCAGCTGGAGAGGTCGCACTTTCACTAACGCTCTGTTTTCTTCTCATTTATGTTTTTAACCGTCCCTTTAATGGCATTAACACACAAAGCAACCTCCAATTTGTGTTATAGTTAGTGACGGGACTCTCAGCTCTTTTATGGGATCTGAATCTTTTGGATCTGTTCATTTCAAAGAGCTGTTCAAAAGACTGGCTCCATAACTATTTATTTACACAGGCCCAAAAGTCACTGACACTTTTAAATCTTCAGTAGCTCCTATAATTCTTAAGTTATACTCACCAAATTTTAGCAGCAGATAAACTGAACCTTCCCAGATTTTTGGTAATATAAACGGTTATAATTGTTCACTTACACTTGAACTCATCACTACTTAAACTAGGGGAAGTAAAAATGTCAGTTTGGTTCTTATTTGATCCTGGATATTACGTTTTAAGTGGTTTATTGTCTGAGGTTTATTCACAAACACCTTTTCTTTAAGATAGCCCCACAGGAAGAAATGGGGACTAGTCAGGTCTGTGGAGATCACATACTGCCCCCTGTCTTTGAAAAACACTTATTATTCCTTTAATGGTATTTACTCTTGGGGCATCTCTGGTATTAAAATGTGGACGGTAACACGACTGGGTTTCTGACTTTGACCCATGTGACTCAAAGTACCACTGTACAATGAGGGTTCGTTCCTCGGTGCTGTATTTGCTCATATTAATGTCGGAAGGGTCGTTCTAAATGCTCTGAAAAAATAAAATAAAAATATTTAGAAACAAAAGAGTTAAGAATTTTTTTGCAACTGTCAGTGACTTTTGGGCCACTCTGTATGACAGAAGACGACGTGAGAACTCATTTTATCCACAGACTAATCACAGAGAGAGTTTATAGTTTGGAATGATCAAAATAAAACGTTGCACTACAATAAAAATAGGCCTAATTCAAAAACAAACTGCTGTGGTGATTTTTTTTGTGCAGAAATCTGTCACTCGTGTTGCCTCCTCTGCTTCTGTGCTGGTTCTTGCGTCGGTTCAGTGTTAATCCGTGTAAAAAATGAGAAAGAAAAGGATTCGGTTCTTTTAAAAACTGAGATCCGGTTCCGATCGCTCACTGAAGGATCCGTTCAAAAGAGCCGACTCGTTCACAAACATCACGTCACTAGTTATGGTGTGAAGTGATTTTAATTATCATAAAAAAGTAATCAACATAAATTTTCTAAATGCCTTCTTGATGCAGTCCCCAGCCATTACTCACTCGAGAGCCTCTGTGGCGGGACTTTTTTATTTTAGCATAATGACAAGCCAAAAGACTATACACTATGTAGAAATATGACTCGTATATTTCAGAACACTGGTGTTAAGTTACATAAATTCACAAATTATATAAAGTATAACGCAACTAAGTGTCTGATCATGATCTGTAGGACCACAGACACAGGAGATACTGATTTTTACCTAATAATGTGTTGAAAGTTACAACTAAAGTGAAATACCTTGGGCATATCATCACTGTGGACATGGCTGATGATGATAATGGTGATATTTATAGACAATGCAGGATGTTGTTGCTCAAACTCATACTGATGATGTAAAGTTGATATTGTTTAAATCATATTGTTCACAACTGTACACTGCCCACCTCTGGACTCTTATAATGACGATTATATATCACAGGTGCGACTGAGGAGGCCACGATGGACGAGTGCGACTGAGATGTTTGTCTCCGCTCGATTGAACACTTTGCTGTGTATAACCCCTTCCACCTAGGGTTACCTTTACCTGCTCAGTGTCTCCCTGATTTGCTCACCCCCCAATTGGTTGACTAATAAATAACTGGAGCAGCTCTGTACCTGTCTGCTCCTCCGCCCCTCCCACTCCACTCTCACTGCGTCTGTGCAACTGGTGTTTGGACGACTACTACTCGGCTTTAAACCTTATTTTTTACATTATTGCTTACACACAACCCAATGGTCAGGTTTTGTCATGGGACTGAACACAGATTTCTCTACTGATGGCGAGCTGGTAGGACTAATCACTTTTGTTTTGCTCTGCGGTCCGTGGATTATGGATTTGCGCACGAACTGAATTTGCGTTAGTTGAACCGAACTAAATCCTAAAAAAAAGGAATGTACGGAACTCTTTAATGTGTTCAATTTAATTTGATAGAATAGTATGTCACTTTATGTTTTGACTTTCCCAAATACATCCTCCCTGAGCAGCCCGGTTCTTCTGTGTCGGTCTTAATGCATTAATTGCCATGCACAATAGCCCAACCAGCGAACTAAAAGTACTATAGTATATACAGAACTCTACTGTACAGTTTGATTTGCAGCTGAATAAGTCAGAAAATTAAATAACGTCACTCACAAACATGAGTCAGTGCAATCTGCTTCAGTCCAAGACGTGGAGACATGGAGAAATGGACCATGAGTCTAGAATAAAGATGAATCGATACTGTACCTTTCCCCCTCTCTCCCACAGCATCGTTCTATTTTTAACCATTTAACCCCATTATGGCAATTAATCAATGAACCGATTCCTCACAGTCCTGGACAGCCCGACTACAAACCGCCAAAACAATATTTATTGAAGAGTCTACATTTAACCTTTGCTAAGTAACTGAAGACTAAATGCTAATTTCCTTCTCCGCTGCCTTGAAGAGGAAGGTCCTGACACAGCCAAAGGGCAAACCCAAACAGCTAATCTATAACCCTGTCCACGCTGCATCCTGCCCTTCCAAACCTCTGTGTTCTGTTTCATTTAATCCCATCTGAAAGTGGAAGTGCTCTGTTGTGTAGCTCTGTACTGTCAGAGATGTTCATACTCATCATGTTTCCCACAGATTTATACTGAGGCTAAAGTGGCACCAGTCGTCTTTATTTGAATCATTTTATTGTGTAAAAGCGAAAAATAAAATCTGTCAACTGGGCAAAAAGTTGTAGGAGTGAAGATGTTTTGCTGCTGGACACTGACTAAGGAGCGAACGACACTGAAAATGAAGCTTTTCTCTACAGTTTCAGTAAGTTGGCTCGGTCTATTGAGCTCCACTAAGTGTGCGCTCTTATTGGAGGCTTTCAAACCTATCGACTAGCTCTGTTCTTCTCGCCGAGAGGTGTGGAGCGGAGTAAGAGGTGTATGAATATGTTAAGTGTGTCTCAGGCACAGTGCACGCTTAGTGGAGCTCAATAGACCTAAACAAAAGCTGTTCTTGTTTTAGCTCCTCCCTTAAGATAGATACGCAGCCTGGCCAAAAATAAAGTCGCCACCAAAAAAAAAAGGTCACACAGTCTGATATTTGGTTGGACTGCCCTGTGGCTTTGTTTCGATTTCGCTTCTGTAACATCACAAGATTTATTTCCATCCAGTGTTGCATTAATTTTTCTTGCAGATGTTGCGTTGATGATGTTCGAGTCTGACTTTTTGTGTGGCCAAGCCGTCTATAAGGCAGCGTCCAGCAGTAATCTGACCAGAACTGAAGAAACATCTTGGACGAGCAGCCAAACGTCTTCACTCCTACAACTTTTTGTCCAGTTGACAGATTTTTCTTTTGGCTTTTGCTGTGGATTAGACCTGGACGACTGAGGGATTACACAGACATCTGTACATTTTTAGTAAAACTGTCACGTTTTGCTTGGGATCTGTATCGGCTCAAACATAATCCCAGCTTATGGCCTCAACTGATCAAAAAAGTATCGGTTACACTTCAGATGTAGTTACTTCTGTATGTTAACAAGCGTGAAGTACAGCCTGTTTTTCGACTATGGGGTAAAAACTGAACCATGGGAGTCGTTTTGTCTCCATTAGTGGTAAACACGGTGCACATTACAGTTTGTTATTTGAGTTCGCTGACAAACCGGCTCACCCCGGGGTTTCACCTCTGCCTCTTGTCTCTGTGCAGGGCTCCCCCACAGCCCCCTGAATAAGGTGACTCTGACATTGATCACCATCAGCACATGTGTCAGTGCCATTGTGTACGCCACGCAGGACTCGTGCCCCCTCACCGTCAAAGTCACCCTGCATGTGCCCGAGCACTTCGTCGCAGATGGTAAGTCCAGCGCATTCATTAGACCTTGAAACCATGTAACACTATATATCACTGTCATTTGATCTTCTGTGTTAGTCGGAGGTGGACGACGGGCTCATGTTTTGTCCAATTGAACGTTTTAAAGGGTAAAACAGGGTACGTCATGTGCTTGTGTTCATGGAGATGTTATTGCTTTTATAATCTTCACTGTTTTCTCTATGGAAAAGTGCATCATTGTCTATTAGAAGAGAAGAGCACTGTTTGAAATGTATCTATAAGGGACGACTTCAAAAACTGCATGAGGCTGAGGACGAGCGGCACCAAAACTGAGACGGGAAAGAGGCTTTTAGCTGTTGTGCTTCACAAAAGTGGAACACACTTCAAGGAAACGCAAAACTGGAGACGCTGGTGACGCAATTGCAATTTATTAATCCGGTAAAAAACCTTTATCCACCGACCTGCTCCTGTTTTTAATGTTTGATATGGACTTGGTTGTTTTGTTTGTATTGTATTTTAAACAGGGCGCTCATGAAAACGAGACCCCAAGTGCTCTCATTAGGTTCCTCTGTATAAATAAAGAGAAAGAAAGAAAATGTAATATGACAAAACCAGACCGAGAGTGGAGAAGTGACCCCACTCACTGTAGGAAAGTAAGTTTTTGAGTCTAAATAAATACATTTCAGGTAAAGTCCCTGGAGACATGCAGGTGGCGTACCCTCCAGCAGAGAGGTTACATAGTGCCCCTTATGTTAAAATTAGCAAAAAGACTGTGGGTACTGCTCCTGTTACTTCTGCTAATAGTACAACATTTTAGACTGTCTGTCACTTGCAATAAGAACTAGTGTACTCCAGCCAATTGAAGCTCATCGAGGCTGGAGCAGGTGTAGCGGTCAATTTCTATATTTGAAATTCCCTCCGCGATTATCACAGCAACCAAAGAGCCAATCTGGAGCGAGGATGTTGAAGGTAACGCTCCCTCCAAACCTGGACTGCTGGTTTGACAAGCGACGCTGTCAGTCAAACCTGTTGCTAACGCTAGCGGGGGCGACCTCAGGGAAAGAATTCAGCTGATTTTGTTATCGACACAATAGCGAAACGACAAACATTTTCAAATGACGAGTCAGACAGCGGCAGTTACAGAGAGAGGGACTGCAGTGTTTCAGTAGAACGTGAATTGGAGGTAGAGTCGATGGAGCCGGAAGCTAGCAGGTTAGCTATGTCCATTTATATGTACAGTCTGTGATTTGTAAGTCCGAGAATGTGCCTCAGGTCCCTCTTTATTATGTATGTATTCATTTCTTTATTTATTTGCCCCAGCAGACTCAGCATGTCCTTGATTGTATTTTCTGAATTGTAAAGGCTATTGTTATGTCGTTGGTGTGGCCACTATCTCATTCACTTAGTTACGTCTGTTATTCTCCTGAGTAAAGTGGATGTATGTTCTGCTCCTCGGTGTAATGAGCTGTTATGTAATCCCCGTTGCTTTGCTCTTGTTGTCATCAGCTCTTGGATCAGGGTGGTGTTTTGTCCCAGTCAAACCCGCCACGATCCAGCGTCATGCCCTACACCCACCGCAAGAATGATTTGTGGTTTTCAATTACAATAGAATTCAATGTCGTCAGCCGCCTCGTCCAGACTGATGTAGGAAGGCAGAGAAAAATAAATAAATAATGGGCCGCGGCATATATAAGATGTGTGAGCGCGTGTGAGATGTGTGAGTCAGCCTCCGCACTCACAGGCTTCAGGGAAATTTTGATTTATAGAAGGTCATTTAAGCCCTCGCACTGGTGACAAATCTGCTGCTTCCCTACAGTCTGTTGTATTTGCTGCATTTACAGATTTGTGATGTAATGAAAACACAATAAAAAGTATGTTCAAAGTAATAATCTGTATTATGTCAGGCTAGGCTAAGAGCGATGGATTAACTGCACTTTTACCACCACTGACACTTTTGGTATAACGTATTTTTATTGATATATCGCTTCACAAACATGTAAAGTAAAACGTGTAGGTTAACAGACCCATAGTGGGACGTCACCCTCAGCGTTCGGCTCCAAATGAAGCTCATCGAGGCAGTTATAGCGGCTAATTTGGAGTCAAGTTGCGTATTAGGAGTATCATAGCAACCAAAGAGCCAATCAGGAGCGAGGATGTGGTGGAAGATGTAAGAGTGTTTCTGGTGTAAGAGTCAAAGAAGATCAAAAATCGCAGACATGGGCAAACTACGGCCCTTTGAGCGTGACCAAATGATATTAAAACAGGCAAAAGTAAACCTTGTTCAAAGTTTTCTGTTGCGTTTATTTAACTATAATTTAAATAATGTCATATATATCGTATTTTCTGGACTATCTGCAGTACAAAAAATGCATAATAATGAAGAAAAAAAAGCGTTTTTGTCAGTGTGACCATAACGAAGATGTGAAATTATATACTCAGATGCAACTTATATTTCACATATAAATCACATCTGAGTGTGTAAGTCGCGCCCCCAAACTATGAAAAGGAAAAAAGTGCAACTTGTAGTCCAGTTTGACACAAGTTTGAGCAGTCTAAAGCGAACAGTGAAGCAACAGACTCTCAGGAAAAGACGGAGAAGAGAGTCCTGAGATGTGCCTGTAGACAGTTTTATAGTGTTCTCTCGATGTGTGTGTGTGTTTGTGAGGCGGGTCTGAAACAAAATGAGTGTTTTATGACCTTCTGAGAGTGAGGGTCACACATTCCTGGGATGTGGATTTAACCAAATCGACCAGATCATAGCTGTTGTCTTACTCTCCACACGTCCTGGTCTCCGTAGCGTCTCGATGATCCCTCTCGCTTCCATATCCACTGGTGTCCGTGTGGTATATACCTGAGCATTAGTAAATCAAGATCCCAGTGACAAATACAACGGTACTGCCCCTTTCCACCTGCACCGCTGGTTTAGCAGAGAGCGGAGCCTTAGCATGTGGCTAATGCTAGCAGGAGCGACTTCGGGGAAAGAAAGCAGCGGACTGGTCTCTTATTAGTGTCCATGTCTTGAGTTACAGACACAATAGTGAAATAAAAACCTCAGGATCATGTAGAGGGTTAATACGAACATTTAAGACCAAAATGACGAGTGTGAGCAGCAGTTACAGAGAGAGAAGCGACAGTTTTTCAATGTAAAGTGAACTGGAGTCGATGGAGCCGGAAGTGCGCACATGACCACTTCCTGTTTTGGAGCGTGGCGGCTAGCAGGTTAGCTCTGTCCATTTATTTATAAAGTCTATGGGGTTGACATACCTTCAGCCTGAGGATAACTGTCAAACTCAAATTCACACTGGGCCAAAACTAAAAACTGAGACAAATTTACAGGCCAGACTCAACATTTATTAAAAAATGGACTGTACCTGATATGTAATGTTTAATCTTTACATATGGAAACACATTTTAGTTTTGCTTAAACACAAACACATCTCAAACAACTGATATTACAAACAAATAGAAATTAAATATGAAATAAAAGACAGATCAGTAGAATTAATATCTTTCTATGTAGTAATTAATTGTCCGAGGTGGCTAGTAGCTTGTTCGATAATGAGTTAACAGAAAAGGAGGCGCACTCGCTGGTCTCTACTACACGGCAGCGCACTAGCAAAGCATTCTGGGATTTGTAGTATTAGTGGTGCATGCGCTTTATACCAGCTCTAATGCACATCTGTATGATCTCATGGGCCAAATATAATTACATCGTTGGTCAGATTTGGTCCCCGGGCCTGAGTTTGACATTTTTTGCCCAAAAAGTTTGAGTTTAGCTTAGTTTAGCACTTCCATTCCTAAAAGGGCTATTACAACTTTACCTCAGCATTAAGTAGTCAATCACACGGCAGCCTTAGACCCGTATTATCTTATTGTCGGAGTGAGATATTCTTGTATAAACAGAGAAGATGGCTGATGGCGGCACACACATAACAGAGAAAGAGTTAAGTCTGGCAAGAGGGTCTAAAGAGCGGAGGCGATTTAACTAATGATTGCTGTATCTCTAAAAGCTGTTCTCTCACATATCCCTCCATCAGGTGCACTTGCCACCGGGGCCTCATTTTGAGTCCGCCCACGCATCTGCGGTTTACTGCACACTGTAGCAAAGAAGTACACAGCTCATATTATATGCTATGATAAGGCGTTCGGATGAAGTCGGAACATTTATCTAAAGTGCATCAGGTGTTAAATGTCAAACTCTTACCACTTTCTACCAGCAGCAATTAAAGATGTGCTCGTACATTCTACCTGTGCTTAACCTATCACCTTTTAAACTCTAATAAATACACTTTCTGCAGAATATTGGCTGGTGGCATTTAACGTGACGATAGGGCTTGGACTGATGATCAGATGATCCACCTTCAGAGCTATAATGATTCAAAGCTAAAATATCCAACTCGATTTCGATGCTAAAGGAGAAAAAACTATAATTGCTACAAATTTTGACACTACGATGAATAACTTTGTCATAATTGCGTTTGATAAAAGGCCATTTTCACTGCTGAGTAATAACTGTTCATTTTACCTTGTGGCTGTAATAGTTGTGTAGAATATCATAGTATCGATACCTCTAGTTTTTGAGTATTTAGTATCTGGATTAGAATTTTAACGTTTTTAGCAACAGAACAGAGCAGTCAAAGTATTTTCTGGACTATAAGTGTCACTTTTTTCATAGTTTCTCCAGGGTGCGTCTTATACTCAGATGCGACTTTTATGTGAAATGATTAAAATACATAACCACACGAGGGCGCTCTAGGCCATCTATTTCCAGGCCGACGTTTCATCTTCCTCTGGAGTTGGTGGATTTGTTCAGAAGCGACACCGAGCATGAAGAATTCAGTGGATTTAGTGATTTAGAGTGAGATCCAGAGTAAACTTGTTGTTTTTCTGCTTTAGTTTGTGATTAACTGTTAATATCTGACGTTAACAAACCAGACACGTGTTCAGTTCTGTCTTTATTTCATTCTTATTTTTATAACTTGCCGTTAAAGATAAAATGTCTTTTCTTGGTCTCGGATTTTGTAAAATAAATTTCCCGACTTACATGTTTTTTTCTTCATTATTTTGCATTTTTGGCTGGTGCGACTTATACTCCACAGCGACGTATAGTCCAGAAAATGCGGTATATTTAAATATCGTTGTTAATGTTGTTTTAAAGTTTTGCCGCAAAATGGGCTGAAAAAACATTTAATTTGGAAACAAAAAGATGATAAACATAATAAAGAAACATCACGAAGCTCGTGGACCTGCACAAATGTTAATATTGTGTTTTTTAACTCCCTGCTTTCTTTGACAGTACCTTGGTCATAACCTGGGCGACAGTGGCTCAGTTGGTAGAGCGTTTGCCCACTGATCTAAGGTTACCAGTTCCAATCCCGCTCTCGACATAAACGTGTGATGTTACTGATATTCAGCCTGTTCTTTTCTATTTTATTAATATTATTATAACTTGCCTTTAAAGATAAAATGTATGTCCTCGGTTTTGGATTTTGTAAAATAAATTTCCCCAAAAATCGGACTTATGTATAATTTTTTCGTCATTATTTTGCATTTTTGGGCAGGTGTGACTTATACTCCAGAGCGACTTATGGTAGTATCCGGGTTAGAATTTTAGCAGCAGAACAATCAGTCAAAGCTCATTATTTAACTATTACAGTCACTTGTATGTTTGGATTTTATTGCAAACTTGGTGAAAATCGTTCTGATAAACCCAATGACTCTTGTGATCAAATCAAACAATCTGATGAAAAAGAAAAGACAAATGCAGAGCCTGTGAGTCCCTGGATCTCCCCTTTACTGTGGTTCTCCTTGAAGTTTCACTATTTTCCGTTGAGTTTCTTGGAGGTTTTTCATTTCGAGGTGGAGGATGAGGACCGGGAACGCCCTGGGACGCCCTGGGACGCCCGGGGACGCCCTGGGACGCTCATCCTTTTGCTGCGAATGGTGATTAATCTGTTTGTCTTTTATTGTTCAGGATGGTTTCGTTTCATTTTCAAGCTGCATCACATTTTTATGAAGCCCCCTCAAGACAACTGCTTCTGTGATTCTGGGCTGTACAAAAATGTGAATAGATTTTCTTTAGTGGGATGTGTAAAGACTTTGTGGTCCAGTAGTTTAAATGTAGAGTGGTCCCTGATTTTGCCGCACGGGTCACGTTCTAAAAATAACCTGCAATATACAAAATCCGCAAATATCAGCTTCATTTTTTACAATTATTCTATATGTTTTAATACTGTAAAACCCCTCACCACACACTTTATACACTTTTCTCACACAGGCATTAACATTTTCTCACATTTTTTAAACACAAAGTTCAAACCTTCGTCGGTGCCTTTGTCGGTGCAGAACGTTTCATCGACATTGTGGGTTTTGTCGGGGAGAAAACTTGCAAACATACAGCACTTCAGAGTCACACTGATCCAACATTTATGTAAATTTGTCTGACACATTCTGTACTGTACAGGAGACACGGAGGAGAGGCTTGGGCCCCCCTGACGCCGCCTCTGCCCAATGAATTCAGAACATTCATCCCAGAAGTAGAACGAACACAGTTTAATATCAGACCTCCTCTAACAGTCCTGCAGCGAGGGACAAGCATCTCTTTATTTACTGAAGTAATGCTGTTCGTTTTATCTGTACTTCTGCGCCGTTTGAGTTCATTCATCATTTTCTTAGATTTGTAACGATATTTGGTACAAACAGTTAGTAACAAGATGTATTATCGTGTCTGCTTCACTTTGTTTCTTTGGTTTGTGCAAAAACACTGTAAAATCCTGTTGGACTTTCCCCCGTTTCTGTCGTTCTCCCTCCAAACCGGTGTGACTCGTATCTGTGCCGAGTGAGGAGGAGCGTGGACACCTGAAGCACGGCAGATGTGACAAAAGGCGGCTTAACCCGGCAGTCTGGCAGGCGCACGGTTCAGCAGCGAGCAGCCAGTCACCGCAAACAAACAGATATCCAACAAACAAACAAAAGCGCCAAAATCCAAACTGGCAAGCCTCACGGAGCTGCTATAAGGGTGGTCACGGCGCTAACTGGCATGTAGGCAAAAACAAAGAGTTTCTGGGCCAACAATTCAGCACAACGTTAACGACAAGATGAGATCACGACGGTGTTTGCAGAAAATGGGGGATTCAGACAGATGTGTGGGAGACGCTCTGTGTGTGAGGGACGGGCGTCAGGCGCTGGGGCAACACAGCTGCAGAGCAAAGAAAGTGATTTAGAGGAAGTGTTTTATCAACATCCCTAATGAGCGATTCACTAATATTTAGTTTAGAAAAGACACTTGTTTTCGTGGTAAATAAGTGTGATGCATAGTAATAATAATATAATTCATTTCATAGAATCTCAGAGTGTTACAATAAAACAAGAACTTTAAACCAATACTCCATCCATGTTCTTCCTCTTATCTGGGGCTGGGTCGTGGGGGCAGAAGTCTAAGCAGGGACTCTCAGACTTCCCTCACCCCAGACATGTCTTCCAGCTGGGACCCTGAGCCGTTCCCAGGCCAGAGACATAGTCCCTCCAGAGTGTCCTGTGTCTTCTGACTCTTCTATGACTCCTCTCGACATGAAGGAGCAGCAGCTCCTGAACCTAGATTGAGGTAAATCGAGAGCTTCGCCTTTCGACTCAGCTCCTTCTTCACCACAGCGGTCTGATACAGCGACCACATCACTGCAGACGCTGCACCGATCCACCTGTCAGTCTCATGCTCCATCCTTCCCTCACTCGAGAACAAGACTCTGAGATACTTGAACTCCTCCACTGAGGCAGACCAAAACTGAAATGCTAAAAGCTAAAAACATCAACCATAAGCTTTTCTAAATAAAAAGGTCTTTAGATTAGCTTTTAGAAGTCCAGGTTCTGTGTGGCTCTGAGTGGCTCTGCGCGGCTCTGCGCGGCTCTGCGAGGCTCTGCGAGACTCTGTGCAGCTCTGCGAGACTCTGTGCGGCTCTGCGCGGCTCTGTGTGGCTCTATGCGGCTCTGTGCGGATCTATGCGGCTCTGTGCGGCTCTGCGCGGCTCTGTGTGGCTCTATGCGGCTCTGTGCGGCTCTATGCGGCTCTGTGCGGCTCTATGCGGCTCTGTGCGGCTCTGCGCGGCTCTGTGTGGCTCTGCAAGACTCTGTGCGGCTCTGCGCGGCTCTGTGTGTGGCTCTATGCGGCTCTGTGCGGATCTATGCGGCTCTGTGCGGCTCTGCGCGGCTCTGTGTGGCTCTATGCGGCTCTGTGCGGCTCTATGCGGCTCTGTGCGGCTCTGCGCGGCTCTGTGTGGCTCTGCAAGACTCTGTGTGGCTCTGCGCGGCTCTGCGAGGCTCTGCGAGACTCTGCGAGGCTCTGCGAGACTCTGTGCGGCTCTGTGCGGCTCTGTGCTGCTCTGCAAGACTCTGTATGGCTCTGTGTGGCTCTGCGCGGCTCTGTGCGGCTCTGTGTGGCTCTGCGCGGCTCTGCGCGGCTCTGCGAGACTCTGCGAGACTCTGTGCAGCTCTGCGAGACTCTGTGCGGCTCTGCGCGGCTCTGTGTGGCTCTGCAAGACTCTGTGTGGCTCTGCGAGACTCTGTGCTGCTCTGCGCGGCTCTGTGTGGCTCTGCAAGACTCTGTGTGGCTCTGCGCGGCTCTGCGAGGCTCTGCGAGACTCTGTGTGGCTCTGTGCGGCTCTGTGCGTCTCTGCAAGACTCTGTATGCTCTGTGTGGCTCTGCGCGGCTCTGTGCGGCTCTGTATGGCTCTGTGTGGCTCTGTGCGCGGCTCTGTGCGTCTCTGCAAGACTCTGTATGGCTCTGTGTGGCTCTGCGCGGCTCTGTGCGGCTCTGTACGGCTCTGTGTCTCTGCACGGCTCTGCGCGGCTCTGCAAGACTCTGTGTGGCTCTGTGTGGCTCACAGAGACACGGGGGGGCTGAAGGAGCCACTTGAAGATGTGAGAGTTTGAAGATCACAGTGATCAGGTCTCGCAGATACAGTGATGCACTTTTGGGTCAGCAGAAGGATTTTGTATTTAGTCCGGGATGAAACAGGAGCCTGTGATTTGAGAACAGAAGTGATATGTTCACATTCTCTGAGTTTCATTAGGATTCTGGCGCCGCTGTTTTGAATGTATTGGAGTTTTTGGATGTCCTTGGCAGGAATCCCAAGAAAAACCAGGATGTGTGCAGACTCTGGAACAACTTTTTTGATTTAATGCCTTTTTAACCATCAAACTATGTGTTGACGCACTTGACGAGGCCGTGATGGGTCAGTTGGCGAAATCTCAATCTGAAATGTAAAAATATATATATGTGGAATACTGTAATTGTGAAGGAAGCGATTGCAGACGAGGTAGAGAGCTGAAAGACGTCTTCTCTCATCAGAGTGAGTGGAGGCACAAACAGCAGGCACATCTGTGTGTTACAAAGGAGCCTCCAGTACTTATACTCAGACAAATGCACTATCTATAGAAGGCTGGTCCTATAAGTACTTAAACTAGACTCACATACTGTCCGTCGTACAAGGTCATAAAGAGATATACCATTAGCTGTTTACATGAGGGTCGAAAACGTCACTAAAAAGATGCTTGTAGTCACTGAAAAGATGTATTACAAGACCTTTTGTCAACCGAAAGATGAATAAACCTGTGTAATACCTGAGTCGTGTAACCGAAGTCTCAGGTTTCAGTGTCGACGTCTTAAGACACATATGTCAAACTCAGGCCCGGGGACCGAATCTGGCCCGCAGTGTAATTATATTTGGTCTGTGCACCACTAATACGACAAATCCCAGAATGCTTTACTAGTGCACCTCCTTTTCTCTTGACACTCAATAGCAAACAAGCTCCTGGTCACCTCGGCTAAATGAAATACTACAGAGAGAGACATATTTTGTTTTATTTAAATAAGAAATGAATACTACTGATGTGTCCTTTATTTCAGATTTAATTTCTCATGTATTTGTTGTATCAAGCTTGAATTGTTCCAGATTTTGTGTTTAAGCATTTGCACTATTAAATAATACATGCACACATAAAAACGCTAGTTAACATTTGGTTTCTGTGTGACTCGCTACATGCAGTAAAACCGTAAGAGCTTCATTAACAGAACATTTCAGAATCAATGTCATGATAATATCTGGCACACACAACACAGCATCGTTTAACTTTATTTGATTTTATTTAAACAGGAAGAAGAACTCAGACTTTCTTTTTCATTAAAATACAGAGCAACACAAACAAAATAAATACAAACTAATGACATAGATCCATTTAAAATATTAAAAAAGGAGCAGGTGTGATTATAAATGTTTATCTCCACGTGATTAAAGTGCTGCAGTGGCTCCAGTTTTATACAGGGTGGCCCAAAAGTCACTGACACTTTTAAACCTTCAGTAGCTCCTATAATTCTTAAGTTATTCTCACCAAATTTCAGCAGCAGATAAACTGAACCTTCTGAGCTTTTTTGCAATATATACGGTTATAATTGTTCACTTACACTTGAACTTATCACTACTTAAACAAGGGGAAGTAAAAATGACCTAATTTGGCTCTTATTTGATCCTCGATATTACGTTTTAAGTCTTTTATTGTCTGAGGTTTATTCACAAACACCTTTTCTTTAAGATAGACCCACAGGAACAAATCAGGACTAGTCAGGTCTGTGGAGATCACATACTGCCCCCTGTCTGTGAAAAACACTCATTGTTATTTAATGGCATTTACACTTGGGGGCATCTCTGGTATTAAAATGTCGACGGTAGCACGCCGCTGGGTTTGTGAATTTGACCCATGTGACTCAAAGTACCACTGTACAATGAGGGTTCGTTCCTTGGTGCTGGATGTGCTCAGATTAATGTCGGGAGGGTCGTTCTAAATGCTCTGAAAAAAGAAAAGTAAATGGTCTGAAAAAAGAAAAGAAAAATACTTAGAAACAAAAGAGTTATGCTTTTTTTTTCAACTGTCAGTGACTTTTGGGCCACCCTGTATTAAAAGCGAATGAGATATTCAGGGAGCTTATCCGATGTTCCCTTATAGACACATTATATAACACATTTTATACAGTGTTGTTCTCTTCCTCTCACTGACATGTGGGCTCATATTACACCAAAACAAACTAAACTATTTGTTTTTATAGTTTCCTAAAAAAAATCTGCGCTGTAAAGAGCTAAATCTTTCCCATTTCTGTAAAAAAAGAGCGGTTTCAGTGCTTTCATTTAGGAGTGATCTGGTGAACACACAGGCCTTGTTTTCCTGCCATATTCTCCGCTGGGCTCCCTAAACAGTTGAAGGGGGAATCTAACAATATTACGCTCACCCAGAGTAATGTGTGTGCACAAGTCACAATATGCACAATAAAATTAGCAGCGAAGAGCAATGTTCCTTCTGCTGAGGAGGGATTTCTTCACAGGTCTCACAGACACTACGGCATAATCTAACAATTGGCTGTGCACTGTGAGAGCTGAGGCCATTACAGTTTCCCTGCTTCTCCCCAAATGAGGCCGACTGGCAGATGTGCTCCCTCCACTGTAGGGCTGCTCTAAATGGTCTTGTTATGCTCTGTTTTGGAGCGAGGAAGAGCGGCTTGGGAGATGTGATGGTAATCTGGAGAATTCTGGAGATTCTGTCTGTGCCTTTCAGCTTTTAATGAAAAAGTCGCAGCAGGTGGTAAAGCTTTGTGTCCTAAAGTGCAGAAAAAAAGGGTTTATTTATGTTTTGTTAGCAACGTGGGGTCAGTTGGGGCTTTACAAACTCGTAGTAAGATTTCTGTGGTGTTTTTGGCACTTATAATAAAGAATATTCAGTTTATTTTAGTTATTAGCTTCCAGATAATATTCAGATACATGTACTGACCTCTGCAGCTCCTGTCACATCAGCATCTTAAATCTCATAATTGTAAACCGCCGTGTAAAATAGTGTTTAAGGCTGAAGTGTACAGGCTGTGTTTATCTTGATTACTCTCTCTACTCTTTCACTGTCCCGATTACTGCGTCCCAGAGTATCGCGCCTGTCAGCTTAGCCGTACAAACACTACAGCTAATATATGCGGCTGTAGAAAAGCTTTGTGTCCACCAGAGAGCCCGGGCCCCATCGCCCGCCGCTTGCTGAGGAACTAAAAGTCATTGGCATCAATTAGGGATAATCTTGTTCCGTGATCACAGTTTAATGATCGGTTTGGGAAAGAAAGAGAGGTAAGTCGGCATCAATGAGCGCAGCACTTACGGATCGGCCTGTGAAACCCTTTTAGCCCCTCAACTCCAATTACCCAAGAAATCCCCGTCGATATTTGAATTCTATACCTTCATTTTTGTTTACTTTACAGTCAGATGTGGATTGTTACAGTGAAATCCGCTGAATAACTCGAGGTGTGACTGGTTGAGCCGAGGAGGAGAGCTGTGAGCAAAGCTGTGAACCACGCTACATAATTTGGACCTTAATGCACGTTCAACAATGCTCCCAAATGAGAGACTTTTAATGCGACAGAAGGGCAGAATCCAGCAGACGCGTCATTTTGACCTCAGATTTGTCCATCTACTTATACAACAAAAAACGTGTCTTGTCGCTCGTCTTCACTAACGAGCGTTTCAGGAATGAGATCTGCAGAGTGGGAGAGGCCCACGTTTATCTCTAACAAACATTTGATTCACTTTTGTTCTAAACTAAATAATGAATCTACACTGAACACTGTGTTTTTGTCTTGAAACTCATTTGTTCTTTGTGCTTTTACTTTTTAGGCAGTAGTTTTGTGGTGAGCGTGGGCAGCTTCCTGGACGTCTCTAACTGGTTAAACCCGGCCAAGCTCACCCTGTACTACCAGACCAACGCGTCCACGCAGTGGGTGCAGGATTACTGTGGCCAAAGGACCACGGAGCCGTGTGAGCAGCTTTGTGACGAGGACACAGGTGAGGGAGCAGCCCGTCTGCTGCATGACTCACAGCACTTCTGCCTTCATACTCTTTATATTCTTCATACTCTGTGCCTGGTGGAGCTCTGTCCCTGTGATTGGACGTTAATGTTTGTTTAGGACAACAATGAAAAAACATGGATATTTAAGATGTGAATATTTGAATAGTATTTACACAAAGGTTGTGTGAAGCTCGTGGGAGTTGTTCTGCGGCTCTTTTCCCTCAGGGACATGTTTATGCACATTACAGCCTTATTTATGACGTTACTTTGTGACATGATGTTTGCTGCTCATCTCATTACACATCGTGTCACAACCGCAGACATTCTGTCCAGACTCGGGATGCTCACCCTTCATTTTACATATTGAACAGTATCATCATTTTGTGATCCTCAGGTTATATATGATGATGAATTCCATTATGAATCAGGACTCTGAGGCGTCTATAATGGAGCGTTATGTCACTGGCCATAGTTCAAGTGTGTTATGGATTCTGATGTGTGCTGTCATTTTCATAATAGGCTCAGGTAATGTTTCTGCTTTTATGCAGACTGACAAACATTATAAGAAAGAGCTGTGAGTGCAGGATGATGATATTTATCTTGTCCTGAGTGGCACCCGTCCCCCTGAGGATTCTGTGGCCAAGTAGATAAAGTCTAAGCTCATTATAATGGATTACATCTGTAATGTACGTGAAATTTGCATGGCACTGGTCAAGGGCACGCTGAGGCCTGCTGCATTATGCATGAGGGTGTCAGACACTCAGTGGAGATGATGAGGATAACGCTCGGTGTTGGCACAGTGTCTGTGGGACTATAGGCTTCTCTTACTTCATATATTTTGATTATGAGTATGATTTGAGTTAGGAAAGACTTTGCTATTGTAACTATTTAACTCAGTATTTCTGCTTTATGTATAAGTCCACGTTTAATGTGTTTACAGTCTCTATGGAGACAAACAGGTGGCTCCACCAAAACAAAGTATTTTGAGTATAAAAACGCCCATCATTGAATAAATACATTTACACCAGGCTGTCTGACATTCTGGGTTTATGTGACAGACCCCAGGCAGAACACGCACAGTGCACCTTTAGGTAAGTGTTTGTCACAGTTACTTATGTTAACACTTATGTAACTCTTACTCAGAGCGTGTGCCGTGGCAGTAGCAGTAGTACTTATCGTCACTGCTGCAGTACATAGTCCTACTGTCACGTCTGATGACACGTTGCTTTAGTGACTGTGGTGAACTTCATATTTGATTGTGTTCTCTGTGTGTGTAACTTAAGTCACCTTAAACTCTTAATCCTCCTACAGAACGGGGCTGTGCACCTCCTCCACGAGCTCACACAGACAAGAACACGCTGCATATTACACACTGTTTCTATCTGCTTCTCTAAATCCTGCTCACTGCTGTTGTGCCTGTTCTGACAGATGAAGCTTTTGTTATCAGAGTGGAACATGTCACACTGTAGATCCATGTTATCCCTAACCTGCTGTTCTTCACTTATTACAAACCTGTCGCACACCAACAAAAACAAACTGCTCAGTTGATAAAATGTTCTTCGTGGCATGAGCTGCATTCTTTAACTGCATCCTGCCTGTCTCCAAAGTCGATCTTCTCCTGTTTCACATTTAAATGTTCTTCTGGAAGTTAGCTTTGTGGAGCGATTCCTGCTGCCAAAGAATTCATGTAAACTCAACATCGTACGAGTAAACTTCTCACTTTTTCAACAGCTCGAGCCAGAAAAACATGAAGCAAAAATACTTTAATTGTCCCGATTTGCTTCTCGGGGATGATCACAAACAAGCTATCTCTCCACCGTGCTGCTATTGCCCGACAATGTCACGCTCGTTGACTCCGACTGTGGACTGGCAGCCATTGGATCGGTGCATAATCAATCCTCCACCTTCACCTCCACTCTCTCCCCTCACCGTGGCCTTATCTGTAAAAAGACAGATGCAGGGGATGGCAGAGCACGAGGGTGATGCAAGTGTTGGCCCCGTGCTGCTCTTAGAGGGATCCAGCTGAAAATAGAGCATATTTGCACAAAGTTGTCGAACACGGGAGGGGAATATCAGCGTTTTCAGGTAACAGCTGGTGTACATTTCTGTTATTGTAATAAAACAAGTTGAATCTGTTCAGAATCTTGTACAATAGATCAGTGTTTTGGATGAAAAAGGCTGTTTTTTATCGAGATGTTGGTACAGTTTTAGCCTGCTGCTCATGAGCACAACGTCGTCCAAGATAACACAGTTTTTATACTGAAATATGCAAGTACAAAAGTAGAATATCAAGTATGTTTTGTGATTTTAATCGCTACAAAAAGATATATAAAATAAGCAAAACATGCAGTGATATATGCGAGGTTTTTACTCTGACACTTGACCCTGAAACAAGAATTTTACTGTCAGGTTTAGCATATTTCTGTTGTGTGCAAACGTGTAAAATATAAAAAAAATTGCTGACTTCTACTTACTGTATTTCCTGGATGATATAATCGCTCTGGAGTTTAAGTCGCACCAGCCAAAAAATGCAAAATAATGAAGAAAAAACATATATAAATCGCACATATATAAGTCGCAAACAAATTTTACTCTGGATCTCAGTCCAAATCACAAAATCCACTGAATTCTTCATCCTCGGTGTCGAAGATGAACAACTCCACCAGCTCCAGAGGTAAATCAGAGAAAAATCAGCAGAATACGACTTTCTTTTCGGGGCGATTTTTGTTCAGTCTTTTTCAGACGTCTTTTAAATTACCGTAATGTTGAAATGTTAAATGTTCAGTGGTTCAGGAGGAGCAGATATTTGTACAAGTCTAGAGCCTCGACTGTCACTGTGACAATAACCAAGATGTGAAAGTATATTTTTTTATAATTTAAGTCACGTCTGAGTATAAGCCGCACCCTCGACAAACTATGAAAAAAGTGACACTTATAGTCCAGAAAATACGGTACTTAAAGACAATTCGATATCACAAAAACAAGTGTTCAGTTGACTGCTTTTAGATTAGACTAAATATACTTCATTAATCCTTTTCGGGAAGTTATTATAGTTTGTAACAGCCAAAACGACATCCACTCACACACATTTTGAGACCTTTTTACCTCGGTTAAAGAGAATATGCAAAGAAACTACGGCAAATCCATCTGCAGAGCACTAGAAGGCAAACACTTTAATGGATGTGATCTAACAACCCCAGAAGGGAAAGGCCTAAAGGAGAAAGGATAAACCTGGATAATAAAACCAGACCTCGGAGCAAAAACACACTTCATGTATTTTATATGACTTTTGCCTTTTGGAAAATGAACACAATAGAAACGCAATAATCTGATTTTTCTATTAATAAAAATGACGGGTGAACTTCAAGGCCGTTACATCACACTTAACATTTCGCTCGTCGTTGGTGTATTCTCATTCTGGCGGCGTGTATTTCGCATTGTTTCACAGCCCCTATGCAGGAAAACAAAGCCACCAGCACCTCCGCCATCTATCATCATAACTAACCCCATAAAGACCCATGGACCACCTCCACTGCCTTTGTTTGGCTTATTTATTACCACTTCCACTGCCTCCTGCCTCTGCTCATCTACACAGTTACTCCTACCTTATTTGTAGTGATCCACAGTACACGCATGTACTTACACACAAGAATCCCTCTGCTGAGAAAGAAATGATTACAAATGGGCCCAAGGTCTGAACCTCTCTCCCAGTGGAAATTGTATAACAAGCATAAACAAGCTCCTGGGCAACAATACGTCTCCTCTGCCTTTGCCTTGAACCTTGAAATTTGAATATCGCCCATCCAGCCGCACGTCCGCACGCATGACTGCAGTACGGAAACATTATAAATCAGTAGACTCGCCCTGGAACATGAACTCTACTGTGAGAAACACACACAATGCTTAACGAGGACGTTGGACTGGCAGGGATAATTGCAGGAACATATGCAGCTCGTACAAATTCCATGTGGTCTTAGTGGCAGGTCTTTAGACATTTCAAAGCCATTGGTGAGCGCCTAATTGCTCTAATCAAAAGAGCATTTGGTGTGACAGGTGAACTGCTGTAAATTAGCCCTGATGACATTTAATCAGCCGGCCCAGCCAGTGGAGCCTCTGATTGGATTTCACTCGGTAAAAAGTCTAACAAAAAACAATAACCAAAATGTCTCATGACGATAGAGTTGGATTCAGACTAACTTCACCTGCAGCACGTTCAGACTAACACGTACAAATCACCTCTGCTGGTCTTTTTTAGTCTCAGGTGATGTGTTCTGTCCTGAATATAACAAACAGCAGCGAGTTGTTACATGTTAAACTGAGTCAGAGGCGGATCGTGGCCTTGGCACCTGACCTGACGATATTTACAGCATCTGTGAATATCGTCAGCACCAGGAAGTACTTCACACATGTGTCCTGTGCTCAGGTCTAGAACCAGGAAGTACTTCACACATGTGTCCTGTGCTCAGGTCTAGAACCAGGAAGTACTTCACACATGTGTCCTGTGCTCAGGTGAAGAACTTCAGGAATGTGTACTGTGCTCACACATGTGTCCTGTGTCTCATGTGTCCTGTGCTCAGGTGAGACTTTAAAGCAGCTCAGTGTGAACAAGTGAAGTACATTCACACAAAGAACATCTCCCTCAGGTGAGAGTCACACAAGAACATCTCACACTCTGAGGACTGAACCAGGACTAAACTGGGACTGAACCAGGACTAAACCAGGACTAAAGCAGGACTCAGGTGAAGCCAGAACGAAACCAGGACGAAACCAGGACGAAACCAGGACGAAACCAGGACGAAACCAGGACGAAACAGGGCGAAGCCAGGACAAACCAGGACGAAACCACGAAACCTGACGAAACCAGGACGAAGCCAGGGAAACCAGGACTAAACCAGGACGAAAAACCCACCCGGGACTAAACCCGGGACTAAAACCGGGACGAAACAGGGACGAAACAGGGACGAAACCAGGACGAAACCAGGACGAAACCAGGACGAAACCAGGACGAAACCAGGACGAAACCAGGACGAAACCAGGACTAAAACCAGGACTAAAACCAGGACTAAAACCAGGACGAAACCAGGACGAAACCGGGACTAAACCGGGACGAAACCGGGACGAAACTGGGACGAAACCGGGACGAAACCAGGACTAAACCAGGACTAAACCAGGACTAAACTAGGACTAAACCAGGACTAAACATGTTGAATCAGTGTTTGAGTTTTGTGCTGTTAAAACCTGGAACATTCTTCCTGCAGATGTGAGTCAGGTCTCGACTTTAACAATGTTTAAATCTCAGACGGTTCTGTTTAGCTGCATGTGACTGAAGGGTTTTATTCTGCACTCGTCTCTTTTAATATTAATTTCATGATGATTATGTTTTGATTTGTTGCATTGTGACTTTAGTGTCTTTCTTATTGTGTAAATCTCTTTGAATGACTTTGTGTATGAATTGTGCTGCACAGATAAACTTGCCTGGCCTCTCTGTCGGTTTATAGATGCCAAAGCGAGACTATAATCCAAGTTTCTGCACATAGACTCTGTGACCATGTCAGCGCCTCTCTCAGACGAGTACTTTCACTTTACTCTCTCAGACGAGTACTTTCACTTTACTCTCTCAGACGAGTACTTTCACTTTACTCTCTCAGACGAGTACTTTCACTTTCACACGTTACCTACATGTCGATGTGTGATCCAACCATGGAAGTATAAATCCAGGACTCCGACAGTTCATTCAGTCCGTGCTCCGTGAGGTCTGTCAGTAAATCTTTTTTCTTTTAAACTCTGTCAGAAGTGAAGCAGGCTAAGCTAGCACTAGTCACTCAGGCAAACGAACAGTCCGGCGCCAACTAGTGGCCTGTGCAGTGATGACAGGACAGGGCCTGAGCACACGGCTGGCCTGGGCGGGACTAAGCGCAGGGAGCAGAGCTGGTGTCGGGTCAGATTTAACGCTAGAACCAGCAGCTGCAGATAGAAGGAAAGAGAGAGCGTTTCTGAGCACGTAACCCCCAAAATAACAGCAAATCTGAGAGGATACTCGTATTTGTGTTGTGTTTGAGAGAGATTCAGATCTAAAAAAAACACAAAAATGTGACTTAATTGATGTAATAAGATCATTAGTTTTCTGTTTTTTTTTTTGCTGAATTTAGTTAAACACTGCTACTATTTCAACTACTGCTAGTATTGCTTCCTTTGTCATGTAAGTATTGACCTTATTCCTGTACTAATACTTTACATCCAGACATAAACACACATTTTTTCTCAGAGTACAATAGTTCTTTGACACTTTGAGACTGTTGATTTGAAAAGCAGGTGCCATAAGAGCTCGGGGGAGTCGTCCTCGTGAAACACCTGCTACTTGTCACATCCTTATTAAACGCTATGTGGACCTGTCATAAAACACGTGAGGATTAACGGGAGTACTTGCAGCCTGACATCTTAAAAATACATTCACAAACACACAGACAGTGCATGACACGGCTTGGCTCTGAGAAACGGCTTCTTCCTGTTGCCGTGTTTTCATTAAGCTGCACATATAACAGGGTCATTGGTGCCGAGTTAGCAAATCCAATTATCAATGTATGCCAAAGACTTTACGTTTCAGTCTCTTCAGCACCGAAGCGTTTTCCATTCCAAAGAAAAGAGAAGTACAGAAGTTACCCATGCAAGTCATGCACAGATGTGTTAATTCAGCAGAATGTGTAATCAAGCGGACCCATCCCCTGTTAATTGCTGGAGCCGCCTTAAACACATTTGCATGAGGAGGAAGCAGTGGAGCAGTTTTTTTTTTGCTTAAATATGTATGAGATTAGTACATCCAGTCTGGTACACACTTTACACAACATCATTTTTATTTCCTCAACTCTTTATTATGGATTTGTAATGTAAAAACATTATGTCTCCCATAACATATCGTGATGCTTTACATTTATAAATCCACTAGAGACAAAAGAACAAACTGAAATTGTCATAACATCAGCAGGAGGGGCCAGAAAGACAGAACTCGGGGAAGGTTTAACAGTGTTTATTTACAGAAGTGCAAAAATGACAGTAGATCAGTCGGTGAGTCGGGAGCGGGGTGTTTGCCGTGGTCCAAGGGTCGAACATGAGCAGCAGAGTCTGGGACGGGTCCGGGGAGCAGTGGAGGAAGAGCGGGGTCGGAGGCGGGAGAGCTGAGCGGGTCCAGGGAGCGGGACCTGGTGAGGAGCAAAAGTCTCCAGTTTAGCCAAGTCAAAAAGCGAAAAAAACAAGAACTGAGCCAAACAGGGAGCACCAGAGATATACAGATGATCTGGCCCGAGTGTTAGGTCCTGGCTCCTCTCGTCCTCCTCAGGTGTCGCTGATTGTAGATTAGCTCCAGGTGTGAACGGGAGGAGCCAAGATCTCCGCCCCGGCTCCAGGCTCAGACACAGAAGAAAGGGAATAAATAAAACTTAAATAAATAATGAATAAGAACAACAGAACTACACACCTGCATGTTCACGCTCCAGGCCTCCAGCGCCTCCTACAGCCTCATACATCAAAATCCTGCAGCTGATCCCTGTTTGCGAGCTTTCATCTGCCAGCCTCTCTCGTGATTGGAGCGTTGCTCACAAACTGGCACCTGATTGGCTCCTGGGTCCTGTGTGTGGATCGGTGCGACGCCCTAAAGCCCGGCCAATCCTGAGCCTTCGCCTGGGGCAGCCACGCCTTAAAAGGACCCGCCCCCTGCCCCTCCTGGCGGCTGGGGTCCTATTACCGCTCGACACATAAATATTCTACTTGGACAAAACATACATTCACATATTTACTGAGACTCAGTTTTGTGTAATTTTAGTCCCCACATGTATCTTTTATTAAAATACTTTAACAAAACGCTAACTTTAAACGCCGGCGTAACACTGACGTAAAACAAAGGCTATATCATAAATGTTTGTGAGAATAACACAGCTTTTACACTAGTTGTATCGCACATTTGTCTTCTCTCAAAATAATCAAAACGCTGATTTTTTACTTTAAAAACGCTCTTGTTTTCAATAAAGCTTTTCTAGCGTCGCTTATGTCTCTCAGAAAAATGTAACGTTTTTTTTAACTTTTTTTTTTTTAACGCTTCAAAAAGTGCCATCACTGGGTCCACTGGAAGCTGAATTTTGAGGGCCACATGTAGAACTTGAGCGACTTGGACTTGAACAAAATGATAAAAAAAGTTGCTGACAGTTTAAAATGTTCTGGATATGTTTTTATAAGTTTCATGTTTAAAGAACTGTCATAGTCTTGTGCTTTGTCGTCAGTAAAAACGAGGACGATTTAGCGGAGAATATTCTGTACGAGCAGGGCCGTCGACTGAAATTTAGGGGGCCCCGGGCAAGAAGTGTCACATGGGCCCCCCTCTAATACAAATTCATAGGAAGCGAGTCCAATTCTGGGCCCCTAAACCGCAGGAAACAGACCCTTTAAGTAGTTTTTTTCTGCACATTCTAGTCATATAACGGCGATTATGTTTGTTGCCGATTATCACGATTATATAAAATGTCCCACAAATGATTATAGTCGAGCCTTTTTGTCACGATAAATGATATTTTTGTTTATTGTCCCATCCCTCCTCGGGACTCGGACTTCGACTTGACTAGTTACAGCTCACAAGTCCTTCTAATGCCCACCTCTGTGCGTCTGCTTTTATAAACGACTTAAAGTAAATGATGGTTTTAAGCTCAAAGTTTGTGAAGTGAGAGTTTGTAGTAATGCCTTCTGAGGGAGTACAGTTAGTAAAAACATGAAAAACTGTTACATAGACTGGATTTGTGGCTGGGATTTCAAGATTTCCTGAGTGTTTTTCATGTTGTATCTAACTCTGTACAAAAATACTTCTTTTAAACACCATGTTTTCTCTATTCTTGGTACGACAATATTTAGTACCAACAAACTTCACAGAAAAAGGCTGTCTTTCCAAACTCTAAATTGAAGTAGGAACATAACTATTGTCCAGCAGTGAGCCAAGACCTGCCCTGAATGAATAGAGTTGGCCCCGGACCTCTGGCTCCCATAGCTCACCCTATAGGAGTCTGAGCAGCACACACATCTGAACTGGTTTGACAAACTGCCTGCGGCTTTTGAGGATATAAAGTGAGTTCACTCTTTCTGCACTGGGCAAAAACATCTTCCTTATGCTATCATTTCTGAGGCCCCCCGTAGACTTAAGGACTGTCACTGAGAAATGGCACTTTTTTTGTGGTTTTTCGTGCAGCGGCTTAATCAAGAAGCAAAGATTCTAACTCACAAACGAGATTTTATTTCATAATTCTGTTATTAAGAAAGTGCAGCTTCGACTATTGCAGATTTAGTATTTGTGTTTGCATAGAAATCCTCTTATCCCAGACTTCCCTCACCCCAGACACGTCCTCCAGACCCGACTACGGTCTGTTTGTACTGCAGATTTTTTAGTATTTGTGTTTGCGTATTAACCCGTTGTTCTAAAAATGTGTTCAAACTATTGACACGCTGCTTTAGATTTGACTGAAAACCTGTTTGTTTTGTCTAATTACTCGTCTTCTCGTGTTATTTCGATTCAGTTTATAACATATTATTATCTTTTGAGGATGAAGACGTGTTTCCAGTGAAAAAAAACAGCACAAATCTCAGTTAAAGTGTATGTGTGACATTTAAATATCGTTCAGATCTCGATGTTCTCGCCGACGAAAAGCTGTAGTCACATGTTGTTCAGTTATGGGGGAAATGCCGTCGTGAGAGCAGCGAGTTCTTTTGTATATTCAAGCTGTAATCAGAGGGCAATCTGCATGAGCGATGATGCTGACTCAGTGGTACAGTGTAATTAGACACAGTGGATGACTCGGAGCTCATTTGTTACACCGACGCCTGTTTCCATTCACTCTATGATTCACACTGTACGGATGGAAAATGCAGAGCTATATGTGAGAATTAGCCATTACGCGTTATGAGTTTCACATTGTCGTTTGCATTTATTTCCGCCACTTCTTCAGTGAAAGCAGACAGTTTCGATCGTATTGTCCAAAGCCATAAAAAGAGTAAATGGTGAGAATATTGTGTGGAATACGCAGAGCAATCGTAACCATCATCCTGTCAGGACGCTCCTGGTTACAGTCAGCTCCTGTCTCTCATCTCCAATAAATCAAAGACGCGCTCAGGCATTTTAAACAGCAAATCGTAGTTTGGAATGTAAATGCCCTGCCTTGTATTTGTCAGGAAGAAGGAGAAAGTGAAAAATAGCGGAAACACTATTTATAATCTAAGCAGAGGCTGACTGCTAATAAAACGCCTATTGTAGCCCGTGGCAGGGAGAGAGAAGAAGAGCGTTCTATGGAAATGTGCATGTGATCTGACTGCACATGTGTGAGACGGGCTTTGTTAAGCACCACCTCTGGGCAATAAGCAGCACTTAACCAACACAGGCAAGTTAAATATGTAAATAATGCACAGAATTCTAATGCGGCATGGTGTTTCTAATGATAACAAAAAGCACAATCTGCACAATGAATACGCTAATACCTCCACAATTAGGTTTAACTGTATAAAGACGTGGACTGAGTGAGTGTGACGTCACAGCGTTCAGCTCCAAATGAAGCTCATCGAGGCTGGAGCGGTTATAGCGGCGAGTTCAGAGCATTTAGAGTTTCTTATTTAGAACAAGCGTGAGTATCATAGCAACCAAAGAGCCAAGCAAGGCTGTTGAAGGTAACGCCCCTTCACTCCTGCACCACTGGTTCAGTCAAACCTGTTGCTAATGCTAGCAGGAGCGACCTCGAGGAACAAAGGCAGCTGATTTTTCTCGTATTAATGTTCAGATCCTGAGTTAAGGACACAGTAGTGAAATAAAAATACCAGTATTAGAGCAGGTTAATACGAACATTTTAAGACTAAAATGACGAGTCTGACAGCAGCAGTTACACAGAGAGGGGACACAGGTTTTTAATGTAAAGTGAATTGGAGCCAGAGTTGATGGAGCAGGATGCTCATCCATGCTCATTTCTGTCGTGGAAATTATCTGTAAAATAACACCAGAACTGCTGGGCGCTCCCTTAGAGACAGGGTGAGGAGCTCAATCACACGGGAGGAGCTCGGAGTAGAGCCGCTGCTCCTACACGTTGTGTGGAGTCAGCTCAGGTGGCACCTGCTCATGATGCCTCCTGGACTCCTCCCTAGGGAGGTGTTCCGGGCTTGTCCCACCGGGAGGACGCCCCGGGGAAGACCCAGAAGACGCTGGAGGGACTATGTCTCTGGGCTGGCCTGGGAACGCCTCGGGATCCCTCCGGAGGAGCTGGAGGACGTGTCTGGGGTGAGGGAAGTCTGGGAGTCCCTGCTTAGACTGCTGCCCCTCGACCCCGGGATAAGAGGAAGATGGATGACTTTTAACACTTTTTGCAGTGTATATTGGCTAAATTTTCTATCACACTTCCTGTTCGGAGTGCGGTGGTTAGCAGGTTAGCTACATCCATTTATATAAACAGTCTACGGACGAACCACGTCCTAAAAGAAGCGTCATTGAAATCTCACCGTCAGATCCGCCTGTGACTGGTCATATTGTTATGCTTCGTCATTGCATTGGCCATATTTTTATATCTGTATTATTCATTTACTAAGGGTCATATGACATGGCCTGGAGCAAATAAAAGCACTTAGTTTTATTTTCCTCTTTGGCTGCATGCTCTCGGCCATCACTTCATTTCAGACCCGAGTACTATAAAGTCCACAGCTAAATTATTAAACATCAGGTGATAAAATGTGAATGATGTTGCCCGGGTGGCCATTACACTATTTTCTAGTGTTATGCATCCACATACGTCAGACGAGGAAGTTGCATTTTATTTTTGTTACTTCACTAATGCAAATGTTCCTGGAACCGACACAAAAGGGAAGTTCAGACCCGACGTAGAAATGTTCGCATTGATTTCACATTATAATGTTGACATTCAAACATTGATTCGTTCTCTTACGTGCTTTATCTGCACTGTAAAGTTTGCACAGCTGAATAATTAAATAGTGAAGAATATTGAAGAACTGAAGCTATTTAATTTGTGGTCGATTTTTGAATTACTTTGGAACTGTATTTTGTTTCATCATAATAATACCTTACACTTTACAGGCCTGTTGGAGCCTCTCAGAGTGTGCTGTAGTGCTATAGTCACGGTGGCAAGTTACTACTGCCACAGCTGTCCCGGGGCAGACGGATGGAAGCGAGGCTGCTAATCTGTGCCATCGGTCCTTTCGGCCTTTGTGTTGGGGACCGCACACACTGAGCCACTCCACTGAATGTATTTTACTGCGTCATCTCTATCCATCCATCCATGTTCTTCCTCTTCTCAGTCTAAACAGGGACTCCCAGACTTCCCTCACCCCAGACACGTCCTCCAGCTCCTCCGGTGGGATCCCGAGGCGTTCCCAGGCCAGCCGAGAGACACAGCCCCTTCAGCGTGTCCTGGGTCTTATCCTGGGACATGGCATCGTCTCTAAATTTGTATAGTATTAATAAGTATATAGTAGTTCTTACACTTAATAGGTCAAATCCTCCAGCTGAGGTACTCCTGAAAACGCCTAACTCTGAAGATCTTCTCCTGACAGTTTGGCCCTGCAGCGTTAAAGGACGAGTCAAAGACATTACCTCGTCCTTACCTTGCCTTCATTTATTCTCTAGTTTTACCTTGTACTTTCGATTTCCACGTATTAGACGCAGCAGTGCCTCTCTGGAGTGTTTTATTTTCCTGCCTAATCCGTGTGTTTTGAGAGTGTGCTGTGATTTGACTTTCTGTTTACCCACATGTTCCTGCTGGAAGTCGGCAGCCGCCAGAAAACTGTCCTCATGTTTGCACTGAGTTTAATAATGGCTCAGTGGTCAGTGTAGAAAACAAACAGTGACCCGAGCCGAGCGACTGGCAGCCTCTTGTACCCAAACAAAGACCTAACACTGCGGGATCACTCTGTCTGAGCACTCTGTCTGCTCACTCTGCCTCCTCACTCTGCCTCCTCACTGTGTACTCATTCTGCCTGCTCACTCTGTCTGCTCACTATTCCTGCTCATTCTGTCTGCCTACTCTGCCTCCTCACCGTCTACTCACTCTGTCTGCTTACTCTACCTGCTCACTCTTCCTGCTCATTCTGTCTGATCACTCTGCCTCCTCACTTTGTCTGCTCATTCTGCCTGATCACTCTGACTGCTCACTCGATCTGCTCACTCTGTCTGCTTACTCTACCTGCTCACTCTGTCTGCTCACTTTGTCTGATCACTCTGCCTCCTCACTTTGTCTGCTCATTCTGCCTGATCACTCTGTCTGATCACTCTGTCTGCTCCGTCTGACTGCTCACTCGACCTGCTCACTCTGTCTGCTCACTCTATCTGCTCCCTTTGACTTCTTACTCTGCCTGCACACTCTGTTTGCTCACTCTGCCTCCTTACTCTGCCTACTCACTCTCTCTGCTCACTCTGCTGGATCACTCTGTCTGCTCACTCTGCCTGCTCACGTTCTCTGCTCACTCTGCTGGATCACTCTGCCTGCTCACTCTGCTGGATCACTCTCTCTGCGTGCTCACTCTGCCTCCTCACTCTCTCTGCTCACTTTGCCTCCTCATTCTGTCTGCTCACTCTACCTCCTCACTCTGTCTGATCACTCTGCCTGCTCACTCTACCTGCTCACTCTGTCTGCTCACTCTGCCTGCTCACTCTGTCTGCTCACTCTATATGCTCACTCCTGCTCACTCCTGCTCACTATGCTGCAGCCCTATGTCCAGCCAAGTCAACTTTTAACACGGCAGAATCTCCAGGACCAAAAATACCTCTGTGGAGAAGTTTGGAGTAAACAAAACCAGCGGAACACCAGCGAAATCTGGTCACAGTTGGAAAACTTTGGCAATTATAAGAGGCAGTGAAGTCGCCAGCGTTATTCTTTCAAACGGGTCGTGCTGTGACAAAGTCTGCTTGTTTTTCTCTTTTCAGGTGAACTCTGCCAATGACACAGTTTTGGCTCATCACTATTGACTAACGATAACAACCTGTTCAAATATGCACTTTATTTACTCGTACCTGCTTCTCAAACTGTGAAACGAGAAAGTACATACCATTTTTTTTTTTTTTTCAGGACGTGAAGTGATTCAGGCGTGAGCTCAACATGTTTCAGTCTTTGTGATATGTCTGTGAACGTATCGGTATCGGTATCAGTATCTGTTAATGTGGCGGGGCACTTTAAATCAAACCCAGAAAACAAAAAAAAATTTAAAAAACTGAGTCGCGTTTCCACCTGCTGCAGTTCAGACGCACAAAAGCGACACAAACAAACTGTGTTATACTTTAATACACTTTATTATTTCAGAATGTTAAGTTACTTTTGACATTTTTAACCAATACTTTTACTATTTTGAACTAGTTGTTTGTCATTTCTAGTGCAACAAGTAACTTACTGCTTTCCTCAGTCGCCCAGGTCTGATCCATAGTAAAAGTATCGTAAAGGGGCCCCATCTACAACTCTACAACTCCATCCTCAGACCCAAAGCAGACAAAAGAAACAAAGAGAACAATAAAGCTAGCCAAGATTCTAACCGGTGTGAAAAAAGGAAAGACAGTCCTTCCTTAAACTAGAAAAGGGGGCCTTAGACATCACCTTTCCCCCAAACATAAGTCCATCCTCAAACCCAAGCAAACAAAGAAACAAAGAGAACAATAGAGCGAGCCAGGATGCTAATAGGTGTGAAAAACAGTCATAAAGAGGTGTATGAACGTGCTAAGTGTGTCTCGAGCACAGTGCACACTTAGTGGAGCTAAATATCCCTGACCTACAAATAGAAACAGAAAGCAAAAGCTGTTTTCCTGTTTCCGTGGCAGCGAAACATCTTCACTCCTTTAAGTTTTTGTCCAGTTGACAGATTAAGTTTTGGGTTTTACTATTTGTGACGTGTGACCGACACTACCACAAATATAGTCCCCAAACTGGTGATATTTTGAGCATGTTCGGGTGGGTTTCAGAATTATTACAAACCGCCATAGTGCATTTAACAGACTGAGGTTTTTCCCTTGTATTAATCAATCTCAATATTCACTTCTTCTTTTATTTCATTCATTCTTTTGTCATTCATTCCCTGAACTTGAACAATAGAGACTCGCAATCAGTGGAGAAAAAGCAGCTTTTCTCCCTGTGTTTTTACTGAATTGACTGTGGACCTTTCGATTAAAAAGACCCAAGATGTTAATTGACAATTAGAACTGACTGAATTGCAATCTTGATTAAAACGAGATGAATGGCACAGCTCTACCTGAAACCCATAAATGCATCATTAGGTTTTTTTTTTGCTTTTTCCAAATCCACATCACAGTTTTATTTCCTGTCTCCGAAAATGTGTGATGTTTATAAGTGAGAAGATATTTGAAGGGAAACGAGCAGTGTTGTGTTGAGTTAGTGAGTGTGCTTTTGTGTGTTTGAGTTAGTGAGTGTGCTTTTGTGTGTTTCAGGTGAATGCAGCTGTCACGAGGGCTACGCTCCCGACCCTGACCACAAACACCTCTGTGTCCGGAGTGACTGGGCTCGAAACGAAGGGTAACCTCTGTCTGCTGCACTGTCCCGTCACAGAAACACACCCCACCGCACAAATCAGATACAACTGTTTAAATATAAAAAGTGTAGTGATGTGTGTGTCCGTCTAGAATCTGTAAACTAATTGGTGATTACAAGAGCGTAGCAGCTGTGTCAGTTTTTTTACTCAAAAAGCCAAATGGGAGTAAATTAGTGGTTCCCTAAATAACTTTGTGCTACCCTGGATTTTCCCTGGATTATAAAATCAAGCTTCTGTTAATGATTTAAAACGGCCAAATCCATCAAACTCAATGTGTCATTAAACACACAAATCAACACTTATTTATACGAACGCACAATTATATGAACACACACTTCTATGAACACACACTTATACGAACACACACTTATATGAACACAAACTTATATGAACTCACGCTTATACAAACACACACTTATTTATACAAACACACACTTATATGAACGCACGCTTATATGAACACACACTTATACAAACACACACTTATTTATACGAACACACACTTATACGAACGCACACTTATATGAACGCACACTTATACGAACACACACTTATACGAACACACACTTATATGAACACACACTTATTTATAAGAACGCACACTTATACGAACACACACTTATACGAACACACACTTATACAAACACACACTTATTTATACGAACACACACTTATACGAAAACACACTTATACGAACACACACTTATTTATACGAACACACACTTATACGAACACACACTTATACGAACACACACTTATACGAACACACACTTATTTATACGAACACACACTTATATGAACACACACTTATACGAACACACACTTATTTATACGAACACACACTTATATGAACGCACACTTATTTATACGAACACACACTTATATGAACGCACACTTATACAAACACAAACTTATATGAACACAAACTTATATGAACACACACTTATACGAACACACACTTATATGAACACACACTTATATGAACACACACTTATATGAACACACACTTATTTATACGAACACACACTTATATGAACGCACACTTATACAAACACAAACTTATATGAACACAAACTTATATGAACACACACTTATACGAACACACACTTATATGAACACACACTTATACGAACACACACTTATATGAACACACACTTATACAAACACACACTTATATGAACACACACTTATACGAACACACACTTATACGAACACACACTTATACGAACACACACTTACACGAACACACACTTATACGAACACACACTTATACGAACACACATTTCACAAACACACACTTATATGAACACACACTTATATGAACACACACTTATATGAACACACACTTATACAAACACACACTTATACAAACACACACTTACACAAACACACACATTTCACACACACACACACACACTTATAAGAACACACACTTACATGAACACACACTTATATGAACACACACTTATACAAACACACACTTATACAAACACACACTTACACAAACACACACATTTCACACACACACACACTTATAAGAACACACACTTACATGACACACACTTATACGAACACACACTTATATGAACACACACTTAAATGAACACACACTTACACAAACACACACACACACATATTTCTTCCCTTTTTCTAATTGTTAATTCATTATTTTAAGTTTTTTGAGTTAATTTCAGTTTCTAACAAAAGCCCGAACTCCCAAAAACATGAAAATCGCACCTTTCACACAGATTCAACGAGGTTCCTGCTCTTAAAACTGAAGTAATTTTCTTTTAATGAGCAAAAACATTCAAACGTACCTCGACTGGAAGGACGTGAAAAGAGGGTGAACACAGAGGAGAGGACGTGTGCGAGGGAGTGATAGTGTGTAATGAATCAAAGCAGCGGGGGCCCGGTGATGGAGTGAGACACAAAATGAACGAGATGAAAAAGCTCTGGACTGAAATGTGCTGGAGAGCGTTCCCTCGTTCCCTCGTTCTGACCCGGTTTCATTATTTAAAGTCGGTTCATTACGAGGTGCGAGGACACGATGGACCGGCGCCAACTCCGGGTCAAACGTCTCGTCACTGCGCCGCTGTGAGGGAGAGTGAAGCAGTCAAATAGTCAGCGTTATTTTATTTTTTTTACAATTTTTCTATGTTCTGCGGCTGTAAAACCCGTCACCACACACTTTATACACTTTTCTCACACAGGCTTTAACATTTTCTCACATTTCTCTCTTGTTTCTGTAGACCATTGTGTTCTGCGTCCTGATTGGCTAAAAGACTGTGGACCATTGTGTTCTGCGTCCTGATTGGCTAAAAGACTGTAGACCATTGTGTTCTGCGTCCTGATTGGCTAAAAGACTGTGGACCATTGTGTTCTGCGTCCTGATTGGCTGAGGGACTGTAGACCATTGTGTTCTGCGTCCTGATTGGCTAAGAGACTGTAGACCATTGTGTTCTGCGTCCTGATTGGCTGAGGGACTGTAGACCATTGTGTTCTGCGTCCTGATTGGCTGAGGGACTGTAGACCATTGTCCATCAGTCTCCTCCGTGTCTCCTGTACAGTACAGAATGTGTCAGACAAATTTACATAAATGTTGGATCACAGTGTGACTCTGAAGTGCTGTATGTTTGCAAGTTTTCTCCCCGACAAAACCCACAATGTCGATGAAACGTTCTGCACCGACAAAGGCACCGACGAAGGTTTGAACTTTGTGTTTAAACGAGAGAGAAATGTGAGAAAATGTTAATGCCTGTGTGAGAAAAGTGTATAAAGTGTGTGGTGAGGGGTTTTACAGACAAGAAACATATGGAATAACTGTAAAAAATAAAGCTGATACTTCACAGATTTCGCCTGTTGCACTAACGATCCAACAGTTACGAACTTATGGTGTATACTTTTACTGCACTGTGTCTTTGCAGTATTTCAATTTTCTTTATTTGTTTACCACATCCAAACAATCTGGTCACGAGACACACCAAAAAGCTAAAGGGGAAGAAAAAGCATCAAACTGTCAGATTTGCAAACCAGCGAACCAAACACAAAAAATAATGAACGTGGCTGTGGTAAATACTGCACAGACAGGGAAACTAACTATTTGAATACAAGTTAATCCGTTCTAAAGCCAACCCAGCTCCCACACTTCAGATCCAGAACTGTTCGCTCTCTTTGCTGCAGGCTGCTATGCAAGTTCTTCATATTTGATCACGTAATTTTCTCCTTTATGCTTTTTCCTCCCAGTCCTTGGCCCTATGCTACCCTGGAGAAAGGCTATGACCTAGTTACCGGACAGCAGGCCCCAGAGCGCATCTTCAGGTGAGTGCTTCCCCGCGATGAGTGCATGTTATGTCCATCTATGTCTTCTCTGACGACAAACACAATGTTCTTCTGGCTCGTGTGCGTGACCGGGCCTACGCTGAAGTCGTATGGACAAAGACAGGTCTCTGTTCTTTAAGCGAAATCTTACTCCTGGGTTTCAAATGAGCCCATGAGGAAGACTGGAGCGGACCCTTTTCACTGCTGTTCGTCTTATGATGGGGTCAGCGTCTTTGACAGTTTTTTTACTGTTCGCCGCCATCCAAATTTCATGAAAAACAGTTTTATTTGATGCACCAGCTGGATTTGTGTGTGTTGCTTTGCCAGATTGCAATTAACACGTAGGTAATCTTTTAAAAAATACCAAAAATTGCAAATAGTAAACCTCAAAATCTCTGTTAGAAGAGTAGAAAAAAGGAAGTCTCTTAAAGGTGTGAAAAGTGAAAAACAACTTCATTTTGAACAGTTTGCAGTGGTCCAAAGTTACTCCCTTCTACCCTGGCCGTGTTTCGAAGTACTGTTTGAAGTATCCTTCGATGTCCCGTTCGAAGTATCTGCCTGATGAAGGGTACAATGGGTACAAATGGGACATGGAGCGAACTTCAACTGCTGTCTGTGCACGTGCGGAGAATTTGGCACCGGTGAATAAGCCCCATAAGCTCCCTAAAGACAAAACAATATTCTTAAATAAGGACGAATATTAAACATTACGATATCTACACTAATATACGAGTGTAAGGGATAGTTCTGCTAAAAGTTTGGTCAGTTACACAGCGATTAAACCCAAAAAAACAGGACTTCACCTCAGTGAAGTAAGAGCGCCGCATTTAAGGGCACTTTGGCGAACTGGAACACGGCCCTTACTTATTCTGAGCGTCCTAATTACTCACCATGATGAGCTTATATAGTTTTAGAGCACATGTGTCAAAAATGTGGCCCTCTACATCATTTCATGTGGCCCTCGACAGGGTAAACTAAAAGGTTCGATGGTCTTAAAATGTCATTTTATCAGGAGATACGCAGTTACACACATATTTTTACATCTAGGCAAATGCATATGCAACATTTTTATCTTGAATAAGTAATAAACACAGAAACACAGTAGTTATATTTATTTTACATCTGGCCCTTTGACGGAAGCCATTTTGCTGATGTGGCCCTCGGTGAAAATGTGTTTGACGCCCCTGTTTTAGAGGCTACAGCTTTGCCGCTACAACAACTAGCATGCTAACCGTGCTCGATGCAGACAGTATACAGCGGACTCACATTTATCTATACTACAAGACAAATGTTGGTCAAATACATGGAAAAATCTGGCCTTTTAAGTCCTCACTCCTGGGATAAATGTTCGTGCTTTAACTCATTGTGTTGTTTTATTACGAGGTGCTGCAGTTTCATCGTCGTTGGAATATATTTGGCTACATTTTCACTTGCATAACGTCTCTCCCTGACCTTGCTGAGTGAGCCTCTCTGCGTGACTCCACTCAAAGAAATAAGAAGCCAAATCCACAGCGCCTACTCCGCCGCTCTAAGCCGTGCACCTCTGCTTTACACTGTACACGCCAGAAACTTCAAAGTACCAGCAGACTCCAAATACACGGCCGGAATTTCTGCCCCACACCGCAGACCACGAATCTGTAGGAAGATTTCACCCTAAATTGAAAGTAATTAGATATTTCCACGTCCATATGCTCCTGATGGACGATACATAACAAAACATGCTCGATGCTATTTTAAAACGACGACCAGATGGTTTTATTCCCAAAGGACTCGGCTGGTTTCCTGCAGCGTGTCTTCAGTGATTTGTTATGTTGGGAAATCATTTTGGGCAAAAATTCTCTCAGCACGCCCCACGTCACAGGCTGCACCAGCGCTTTTATCGGGGTACAAAGACATCGACTTGGCGGCTGTTAATAGTAATGATTTCAAATTAATGAGACTGAGAAAGCGCAGTGTTAAAGCAGGATTAGTTGACTTTTTTGTAAATGAGTAAATATTGTGTTCCCCCTGAGGATTTGAAAAAGCAGCACAGAACAAGACCACAAGCTGTAGTTATTAATATTAACATACTGTCAATTTCAGACTATGAGCGCAGCTGATTATAGGACGCACCAGCTACATTTTAAAATACATTTTGTTCATATATATACGCCGCATTTGAGGGTGGCTTCTATCTTAGAAATAATTCAGCTTTTTTTTTTTTTTTTGCACTATTTGGATGCTTCTATCAAACTGTATATTCATGAAAGGCTCCTTTTTATATCTTGTACAGAATGAATATCTATATTGCAATTTCTACTGATGTCTTTGGATGGAGGAAATTTGCAATTACTGTATGGAAGGAATTTTATTATTTTACTTTTTTTTTATTATTTACTATTATTATTACATTGTATTATTTTTATATATTTATTTTGTCTTTAATGTGTATTTATTACTATTATTATTATTATTATTATTAACTATTTTTTCTTTTTTTTGTCTATAAAAAAAGAGGGAAAAAATGTAATTAGACTGTAACCTGTGCAGCTGCAGTTGAGATTGATACTTGAATAAAAATGTGATAAAAAAAAAAAAAAGCCGCACTTGAATATAAGCCGCAGGTTGCAAATATGTTGAAACATTAGATATTTACACAGAAACACGGTACTCGGAGGTTTTTTTTGAGTTTTAGTTTAAGCTTTTTTCAAACTGTGCCTGAAAATCGGCGCCAACGCGACATCGACACAGGATGAACATACCTGCAGGTTTAGAAAATAAAACGGACCATCTGCTTTTATTTCCTCTGAAAACTTTTGTCGTCTTTTTACATCGACTAAGTTCTTCCCGCTGCCGCCTCCAACGTCGCACCATCGGTTTATTTCCTTCTTTGACGCCAGATCGATTGGCGTTATCTGAAAAGCTGCGTCATTTCCATTTCTTCGTGTGTTTTCCATGATGAGGTTGTGTGCATGATTCGCAAAATGTTCAAAATCAAAACTAGTATATTCTTCAGCGCATAAACTTTCCCCACGTCTGTCTCACTTTTGCGTTCACTGCTAGAGAGTGCCCCCCGGTGGCCAGTAAAAATCTATAAATTAGCTGCACTGTTGTTCAAAGTGTGGGAAAAAGTAACGGCTTATAATCCAAAATTCAAAGTATTTTTTTGTGCTTTTTGCGCTCTGATTGGCCAAGTTTGGGCAAAAAAAAAGAAAATCGAACCGTGTTTTGTAGGTCAAATCAAATAAACCAGTGCGTGTAAAGCGGTAGAGTGTAAAAGGAGGTGTGAATTCCCTTTTCGTTCGCACAGTGACAGCTCTCAGCAGGTAAAGCTCTGTGTACTGACTGTGTACTGACTGTGTACTGACTGTGTACTGACTGTGTACCGACTGTGTACTTACTGAAGTGTTTTTGCTGCAGGTCCTTCTACAGCCTGGGCCAGGGCTTGTGGCTGCCCGTCAGCAAGAGCTTTGTGGTCCCCCCGGTGGAGCTGTCCATCAACCCCATCGCCAGCTGTAAAACTGACGTTCTGGTGACCGAGGATCCAGGGGAGGTCAGGTTAGTCACAGAACTCATGTAAAATGGAAATAAATCATGTACGTATGAATAGGGTCGCCTTATTTTACAATTTATAAGCTTCTCCATAATTTAGTAGAGTTTTTTGGGAAATTTTCTGATGTGGAATGAGGTTGAACCGTCTGCCAGACTTAATGCCGTTCTTCTACGAGGAATGATGCAATCTTTCCTCACTGCTGCTCTGATCTCTCTGCCCTCCCTGCATCTGTCTGTACCAGTCAAACTATCTCTAAAAGCAGCTGGAACGATGGTCCAAATGTCTGTGTTTTCCATTACTAAAACTGTTAACATAAACCTTAAATATGTGTGTTCTTCTATATTTGTAACTCAAATGTTGTTACTATTCCTCTCACTAATCTTCCTCTTGGAAAACAAACACAGCCCTACATTATTGCAGCCTTAATGTCAGGTTATTGTGTTGACAATCTCTCCATCACAAACGTTGGCAACATAAAAGGGATGTTGTGCCATCCAGCGAGGCAGGAGCGGCGGCACGCTTCAGTGCAGCTCCACAACACCAAACAGTGTTTCTGTCAGAGCATCAGCACAAAGATACAGGGCCTTTTATTAAAACAATACACGACTCATGTACAAAATGTCTTTCCATTGCAAAAGGGGTGGTGCCATGTATAACCTCATCCTCAGCTCAGTATGATTAACGTTTCATTGTCTTCATTCAGTTAATGCCACTAAATGAGTCTTATGGGAAAATTACTGCTCTAGGTGAAAAGTTGCAGGCTGTACTAAGAACTTTAATGTACAGGTTTATTTGCAAACTGAATAAATCAGAAAATGAAATGATACTGTCACTCACAAGCATAAGATCCAGTGCAAATCGCTTCAGTCCAGAATGTGCAGACACTGGTACGGCTCTTTTTTAAAACATAGATGTTTGTTTGTATTTGTGCTGTTTTTGTTTTAAAAAAATGGACCATGAGAAGTAAAGATGAATTGAAAAGTATCACAATCAAAAGACTTTTATTGCCATCGTCAGTGAACACAGCTCACAAACGAGGAACTTACTTCAGTGATAAAGTTCAACATAAAACACTGAATAAGTACAATTAAGGGCGTGTATAAAGTTAAAAAGATATACTTAAAAATAAAATACTTCGAGGTAAATATATACAACAGCAACATCAGGACCAGGATCCATTTGTGACGCCCCGGTGAGTTTTAAAATACAGAACAAGTTTTATTCTTTGTTACAGCAGAAACAGACGAGACCGGGCCCAGACCTCCCGGCTCCTGAGTCTCTCCTCCTCTGTCCTCCTGGTCCTCTAGTCTCCCCAGTCCCCCAAGCATCTGAGCTCGGAGTATTTATACTAGAATGACAAAGCAACATACATTTCAGGACGTATAGTGCAGAGACGAAGACGAGGACAACAGTACCGGAGCAGGGAGCGGGGTGCGAGCCAGGGTCCAGAGTGAGACATAGGTGCAGAGACAAGACGAGGGAAACAGTACCGAGACAGGGAGGCGGGGTCAGAGGCGAGGGTGCAGGGCTGGTCCAGAGAGCAGGATCTGAAGAGTAGCTAAAAGTCCAATGAGCAGGATCACAACAGGCAAAAACATTAGCAAAAAGTCTAGCAAGAGTATTCACATTGACACGCGGACGATCTCACCCCGAGTCACGAGTCCTGGCTCCTCTTATCCTCAGCAGATTGTCTCCAGGTGCGCAGGGGAGGAGCCAGGAACTCTGCCCAGCTCCGGACATGGACGGGTGAGGGAGGGAAAAAGGAAACACACGAGGCAGGACAGACGGGGATCATGACAATAATAAACTTTTACACTTGGCCTGTTGATCTGTTAATGGTCTGGTCTGGGTCTGACTGACACAGATCAAATGCTTTTAAAGAGCATGAATATACTTAAATAAGGCCGTTTTTGAACCACTATGCTGTATCCAAATCACAGGACACACTCCACAAACTTGAGGAAACTTGAGAATCAAAACATAAAGGCTAAACATTTCAGAGGCATCCAATTTATTTAAAATTTGACACTTAGGGAGTCAGAAAAATGTATGCGCTTATTTAAAAATGCATGTGAGCCAGGTCCTTAAGTTATTTCTCCGTGCGTTGCAGATATTCTGATGGCAGTATATCTATTCACTGTAGTGTTTGTGTCCTTGACGATCTGCTTTTCACGGCGCACAAATCAAATATTTACTTTGCATTACCCCTGAAGCTCATAACCTTGGCTTGTACATAGTTTTTCCATCAGTATAGGATTCTAGAGCAAGGACATAACGTCTAAATTCTACTTACTTTAGTTATATATTGATGATTTACATTAAATTTCATCATTTAGACCCAATTCTAAAGGCAAAAAGTGCTAAAAATTCACTCAATCTGGGTCCAAAAATCCCCAAAAATGGAAAACATCTGAATGAAACTTCCTTTTGTGGCAGATCTGTTCTGTCTGCGCTGGTTTTCGCTCTTGATAAATGAACTGCAGAGATGTTCACGCGCCCTTCAAAACAGCAAGTCCCAACACTTTGAATGAGAAAAGTTTTACAAGTCATATGTGAATGCAGGAACCTTTACACTTTTAGGGCTGTTTATTTCTAAGATTTCTTTTAAATACAACCTAATGTTATAGACTTCACAGTCGTTTAGTCCCTGCACAAGGACAATCATGAGTCTTTGTTCAAAAATAATGCAAACGGCTCATTTCTCCAACTGTTTTTTTTTACAACACAGTCCTCTTGACCTCCAAACTGTGGTAGAAAATTGATGTTTGAGTATGTTAGTCATGCCGTTGTCCCAAAATGCATTGCAGTTCAGACTTTATGAGAGTAAAGTAATTCTTGTTTAACGATTTCCATAAAAATAATGTGAATTCATGGGTGAAAAAATGAACTGGTCATTCAGAACTGACAGGATTAGGCTGTGATGGTCGTCTTTTGGTGCTACTGGACAAACGTGTGCAAACATAACTTGTAAAGCTCAAAAGTCAAAGCCAAAAAAGTAAAATTCCCGTTTATTCTTCAGACTTTCAGAAAAAAACAAATATTAAGATAGTAAATACAAAATGGAGGCCGACCAGCTGTGAGATTAGAAGAGAACAGCACTGTATGAAATATATCTATAAGGGACGACTTCAAAAACTCCCAGAATCCCTCACCTGCCTCTTAATCACTGATACTAGAACGTTTAATCCCAGATCACATGACTGCATACGGCTAAGGACGAGCCGCACCAAAACTGAGACGGGAAATCGGCTTTTAGCTTTTTTTTCTTCACAAAAATGGAACATACTCCAAGGAAAAGCAAAACTGGAGACGTGGGTGACACATTAGCAATTTAATAATCTGGTAATGAACTTTTATCCACACACCTGCTCCTGTTTCTAATGTTTTTTGAGACTTGTGAACCTGGGCACCCATGAAAATGAGACCCCAAGTGCTCTCAGTGGGTCCCCTTTATAAATAAAGAGAAAGAAAAAACAACATAGTCTTGTGGTCATTAAGTACTACTCTGTATTGCACCGTGTAGCACCTGCAGTAGAATAATATGCAGTATCTGCCCCATGCCCTTGTAACAGCCCTCAAAAAGCACTATTTTGGTCCATGAAGTGTTAATAACCGTGAGTGGCTGGTGACGCCCCGCACGGCTGATAAATGACCACACTTACTGTGATCAAGTGAACCATCAAAAAGTGCCACCGCCAATAAGTCACTGCAGCTGCGAAACCCGGCACGAGCTACAAATGAAATCTATACATCTTATTCACCTGCGCTGTCCACGTGCATCCGCATTGAAGAGGAAGCTGCGCATTGGCAGAGTGGTTAGCTGCTTGTCTCTGGACTTCCTCCCACCTCCCACCTTCCTCTCTGAGCGTTTCTTACCAGCCTCTCTCAGCAACTTAAGGCCTAAGGGTTAGACAATGCACAATGGCTAACGATCTCGATGTCTTTTCTGTGGGCAGTTTCACAATCACCACTTAGATACCCATCTAGCTTTTTGGTGTGTGGGCTCCGGGACGTACAGTATACCCAGAAGGCTTGTGATAGCTATCCCATCAAACAAGTGACTCAATGACCATTTGTCCTGGCTGTTCTCTGCTTTAAAACCTCCTGCCAACCGCAGCCCCTTACCGGAATAAGCAACAGATCAATGAATATTTCTCAAAGTCTGCTGGAAGTTTACTGTCAACGCACTTTTCCAGCGAACTTCCCCGCAGTGATCAGGGAAAACTTAAGGAAACGGGATCTATTCAGTGATGGAGGTGGTTGATGAGAGTCAGCATATTTGTGGGGTGTGCTGGAACAAGAGCATTAATCAAGTGCAGGGGCCGACCAATAACGCGGCCCCTAATCACGTCAGAGCAGCTGTCTAACTTTGGGCGAAGTCGTGTGGCCATTCATCATCTGCAAAAGCAAGAAGCAGAAAAGGAGACTCATAACAAGTGCATTACTCAGTGTTTAGATGCAAGCAATGCGCCACCGGGTCAGCCAATACAGTCTCAAGGCCACGGTGATTAGCTAATGATTTGGAAACCATTTAGTGGCAGGAAATGGGTAGTTTTTCAAATTAAAAAAGAATTACAGTATATGCCCCAATCCTTCAGTTTGATGATTGATGGTTGTGTTGGGTTTAACGGCAACGACTCCTATTAATCAAACGTAAACTGAAAATCTATACTCTACAGATGGAAACTTTTGTAAATAGTATTGTTTTGCAGGGTGTGCTCTTTCTGGGCTTTCCTTGCAACAGGCGCCTCGTAAAATTGATTACTTCTCCATCTTTGACTTACAACTCCCTTAGTCCGTGACAGCCAATCAGCATGCAGCACACAGCCCCAGCCAGGCCATTCTTTCTGCCTGCCTCACCTCCCACTCAGGGTTTGCCTCGGGATTAAGCAGCCGTTTGTCAATGCTTTCAGTGGCTGGCAGAGAGGGCTGACACGCACAATGCCATGTGTTGCCTGTCAAATTCTGAGAAATTGATTTGCAAAATATATTGAAAGAGAAGACGTAGTGGAAATGGGAGACAATGGCAGGACGATGTTGATTCTGGCTGCAGTACGCAATGAGTTTGGGTGATTGTAAGCAAAACCGAAGTGCACAAGTGCTTGAAAATGAAACTTTTAAGCAGTACTAATGGTGGAGTGGTTAAGAGGTTTGGGCTTGAGCTTTTGGAATTGGCGTAAATTCAGCGTGGAAGACCTAACTCCGACTCCATCTGCACGCTGCTTCTCCAGAATTTACCTACTCCTTCATCATCTCCTCCAATTACTGCTCGCCGCACCTCCTTTTCAGCCAACCAATGCCCAGTCTGCCCGATTTAAACCCCCATCACCATCTCACCAGCACCTCCTCGGCTCCACATCATCTCATCGTCTCTTCTCTCACCTCAGGAAGACATCTCCTAATTGTCATCTACCTGGCCACGCCCTTCATCCCAGTATCTTCTGCCAGGGTCTGAGCACCAAGGAGAATCCATTAAGTAAAACCTACTCATACTTGTCTTTCACGTCTGTCCGAGTCTTTCCAGGTTGAAATATACTTCTGTTTCCAATGGGTTATAGTTCTGATAACAAAATAAAGCAAAATTTCGTCAACTGGATAGAAAGTGAATACGTTTACACCAAAATTAACATATATCTGTTACAGTTGTCAGTTTAGTTCGCTCCAACCTTCAGAGAGATATTAGAGCTGAGGAAGCTACCTGGATAAGGAAGTTATCCAGGTAGCTTCCTCAGCTACCTGGATCAGGAAGCTAACTGCATGGGGAAGATACCTTGATGAGGAAGCTACCTGAATGAGGAAGTGACCTGGATGAGGAAGCGACCTGGATGAGGAAGCGACCTGGATGAGGAAGCTACCTGGATGAGGAAGATACCTGGATGAGGAAGATACCTGGATGAGGAAGATACCTGGATGAGGGAGCTACCTGGATGAGGGAGCTACCTGGATGAGGAAGCGACCTGAATGAGGAAGTGACCTGGATGAGGAAGTGACCTGGATTAAGAAGATACCTTGATGAGGAAGCTACCTGGATGAGGGTGCTACCTGGGTCAGCAAGCTAACTGAATGAGGAAGCTTGCTGGATGAGGAAGCTACATGAACAAAGAAGCTGAGAGTGCCAAAACATATCGCTCAAAATAAACTTCCGTCAAGTTCATAGAATTCTTGGGCGATGGAGGAATTACACATACGTATAGCTTTAATACTTCGCTGTCACTTCCATTTTAACCTTGCAGTTATGTCAAATATTCACGGTCAACATAACTGATAAGCTAAACCTGTCAAGTTTTGAATAATAAAAAACAACATGTCTGTATTTTGGACACTATGGCTTACCGTAAAGTGCTGGCAGTATGAAGTACAGTAAGGACCAGTGCACACGAGGAACAACACATCCTCATCCCTCTGTATACTGCCAGCATTGGAACAATAAAACTACTAAAGGCAAAAAGGAGCAAGTGTACTACAAAAGACACCACAAAACAGTTTTTCTTTTTCCCCAGGCTCCCACAAAATCCAATTTCAACCTTTTACTCCTCACAATTTTCATTTGGCAGCATTGCTCATTTTCTTTCATATTTTATGCAAACAAGGCTACACAGACTTGGGCCAAAATACACCACCACGGCTTCTCTCCATTCTGTAGCACGCCCAAAGCAGCTCGTATGTCCAAACTCTCCCTCTCTTTCTCTGTGCCATGTACCAACACTTCCCCACTGGGAGCCTGCCTAACTGCCTGGCTCTACACATCACGGCCTGCTCCAGAGTAGGAAGGGGTCCAGGGCCCTTCGGGGAATGGGCTATATCCTGTCCTATTTTCAACAACCTTAATGTTTTGGCTTTCATTATTTAGGGCACTACTCTATGGCTGCGGTCTACGTGGTAAATCCCCATTGACACTTCGCCTACAGCGTTTACACTGATCTCTGTGTTTGGAGCAGTGGAGGAACAGAGAAGGTTTGTAGAAGGTCGTTGTTAGTTCCGATTTTAGCTCAGATTAATCACTGCATTTGTGTCAGGCATTTTAACACAATCTCTGAGAATGTGAATGTATAGTATTAGCAAGGAAATGTATAAGAAAAACTCAAATCTGTAACTGGACAAAACGTTGTACGAGTGAAGACGTCCAAGTCTCTTCTTCAGTTCTGGTCAGATTACTGCTGGATACTGCCTCATATCCGTCAGAAGAGAGGTGCTAACTACACTGAAACACAACTATACAGTTTCTGACCTGGCCCACGAACACAAACTCATCGTAGTTACAGTAGCTCCTCCCTTCAGACAGATACACTGCCTGGCCAAAAAAAAGTCACCACCTGGATTTAACTAAGCAAACTGGTCCGAGCCTGTAGGTACGAGTCAGGTCTAGGTTCAGCTCAAAGAATGAGGTCAGCTGACACCTGAATATACTGAATCAATGGCTTTTTTTCTTCCCTGATGCACGAGCATATTCCAAGATGACAATTGCAGGATTCATGGGGCTCAAATAGTGACAGAGGTTCAGGAGAATCATTTTCACACATGGAGCCACCACCGATTCCAGACCTTAACCCCACTGAGAATCTTTGGGATGTGCTGGAGAAGTTTTGTGCAGCGTCAGACTCGACCATCATCAACGCAACATCTTGGTGAAAAATTGATGCAACACTGGATGGAAATAAATCTTGTGACGTTACAGAAGCGAAATCGAAACAATGCCACAGTGAATGTGCCGTAATCAAAGTGTGCAACCTTTTTATTTTTTTTGGTGGTAACTTTTTTTTTGGCCAGGCAGTGTATAAGACATGTGTGCAGTAGTAATCTGTCCAGAGCTGAAGAAGCAACTTGGACGAGCAGCCAAACGTCTTCACTCCTACAACTTTTTGTTCTGTTACTCTGGATCAGACCTGGACGACTGAGAGTTACACAGACATAGCACCGAAGATACAGCACAAACATGTATAGTTTATTCAGGAAAAATGACACCAGACAAAAACTGTATTTTTTCTTCTATTTTTTGTGATTTCCACAAATGTTTGTCTGGTTCAAATAACCAAAAAAATATCTTTGTTCCTCCTCAAATTGTTATCAAAAGGCAAAATGAACTGTGTCAAATGCAAACCTGTTTCCTTTTGTTGCTTATAATCTGTGACGTAACACAGGCCTTTACAGTCGAGGTACTGACTGGTAAAACAATGATCCTGTAGAGATGAATAAACCTCTTTACATAGCCACAGAGTAAATAAAGCTTATCCGGCCTTAAATAAAGGTGATTGTTCTTTATGTGCAGTGAATCTCAGCACAGAAGAGGCAGAGATGGCCCTATAGTGTCGTTTGTTTGCATACTCTGCAGATGCACATCTGGGGTTATAGAATCACACATATTGTTTACAGGCTTTTGACTTTAGTGGGTCTGGTGAAGCCCGACTGCTTTTATAAAGCGGTGGTTGGATATATACAACGTGAGCTGTAAAATCAAGAATAGCACTAAGTTCCAAGGACTTTGAGGCATAAGGTGGAGACATAAATGTGCACGGGGTTATAGGGCTGCGAGAATTCACCCACAAACCTGTGACCTTGGGCAAGACACTTTACTAATTTATATGTGAGTGAGAGGTGGGGGTCGTAGGCACAGATTAGCAGATTAACAGTCTTCTTCACAGCAGATGTGGCGAGAAGTAACTTTTGAGATTGTAAAGGGACTTGAGGCGACTGGACAAATTGCTCTACATTAAAATCTTTCCTCATATCTGTCATGTATCCATCCATCCATCCATCCATGTTCCTCCTCTTATCTGGGGCCGGGTCGCGGGGGCACCAGTCTAATCAGGGACTCCCAGACTTTACTCACCCCAAACACGTCCTCCAGCTCCTCCGGTGGGACCCCAAAGAGTTCCCAGGCCAGCTGAGAAACATAGTCCCTGCAGCGTGTCCTGGGTCATCCCCGGGGCCTCCTCCTGGTGGGACATGCCCAGAACACCTCTCTAGGAAGACGTCCAGGAGGCATCCTGAGCAGATAAAAAGACATTCAAATTAAAAAATCATGCGTTTCATCTTTTCCCCGTGATATTTTGAAATGACACAGAAGCAGGAGGTATCTGTAGCGTCTCAGCACTCCAGATCCTGCCGCTCAGCTGGACATCTGTCTTATCACTGCAGATCTTGTCAGTGTTTGTTGAGTGGATTCACCCCAGCTCTGCCCTGCTCCCCGTGGTCTCGCTGCTTTGGTTGGACTTTGTGGAGGTGCACAGGGGACCCCTCCCTCGGCGACTGCAGCAGGAGGGATTCTCAGTGTGTGGGCGCAGTGCAGCGAACTCGAGTTAACAGCAGTTCCACAGCGCTGGTCAATGGCAAATGACTGTGTGGAAGCATCAACTCTGCTATTTGCATTTTGTCATTCAGCGAAATCATTTTTTGTAACAAGTGACCCTTAAAAAATACAGGGGTCACACTACAAAGCACAAAAGGAGAGATACCGGGTTTGTTTTATAATGCATTCGATTTATATAGTGCGTTTCAAGAGCCCTGAGGTGCTTTACAGTGCGTTATTCATCAACTCCGCGCTCGGGGGTCAGCTGCTACTGAAGCCACAGCTGCCCTGGGGTAGACTGACATTAGTGAGGCTGCAAATCCGTGCCCTTGGTCCCTCTGACCCCATTAACGCTCACGCACACGCCACATTCATACAAAAACACTGCTGCAAAAGTCACTTACACTGGACTGAGGTGTGCTTTGGAAATTTGGGCTTGTAGCTGCTTATTTCTGAAAACCAGTGGCGCAGAAGAACCTCAAAAACTTACTTTTAAGATAAACTGAAACGAAAAATAATTAAAACTGCAGGTAACAGGAACAGCACTTCCCTAAGGCAGCACATTTGGATGTTGTTGTGTCGTAGCATTAAAATATTCTATAGCTTACAGTCAGATAACTTATTTCGAAAAAAAAAAAAAAAAGTTTGGAACGAAGAGAACAGAAAACATTTCTGGCTGTGAACAAAAGTTTGACTTGACAGACAGCATCTTTCCAGCACACTACCAAAGTTTTTGCTCTTACTAGTATTCTTACAACTACAAAAACCAAGTGTCAAAAAGCACAACGCAGCCTCCATAGGGATTTTCATAACATTTTCACTACTGTATTTAAATAGGGCAAAGGTTTGGGGATTGTGTGTAGACCGTGTCTCGATATATTCTAGGCGAAGAAGGCCTGTGTGTTGGCATAAGTAGTAGTAGTAGGGCTTTAAAAAGGCTTCACTGTGACGATATGTTTGTATTAATTTGCCTTTTCTGTGCGTTAAACAGGGAGGAAGCCATGTTATCCACGTACTTTGAGAGCGTGGACGACCTGCTGGCTTCGTTCGGGCCGGTGAGGGACTGCTCCAAGGATAATGGAGGCTGCAAGAAGAACTTCAAATGTGTGACTGACAGGCAGCTCGACTCCTCTGGGTGTATGGTAAGTTCAGCGTGTGGATGTACGTTTGACCTGTACGTGGATCTGCATTTGAATAAACAAGACACATTTTTCAGTGTTTTTGGTTGGAAATATTCTGCAGCACCACACACCAAATTAGACTTTTTTTTTTTTTTAAATGTGGTACGAACTAAATGTGATGTCACCCACAACATTCAGCTCCAAATGAAGCTCAACGAGGCTAGAGCAGGTATAGCGGCTAATTTGGAGCCGAGTTTTTTATCTGAAATTCTGACCACGAGTATCATAGCAACCAAAGAGCCAATCAGGAGCGAGGCTGTTAAAGGTAACGCCTCTTCTCGCCTCTTCTTGCTCGCACTGCTGGTTGAACAGGGAGCAGACGCTTAGCAATCAAACTTGTTGCTAACACTAGCGGTAGCGACCTCGGGGAAAGAAGATGCCTGATTTGTCTCTTATTAATGTTCATATCTGGATTTACAGACACAATAGTGAAATAAAAACCCCAGGATCATGTAGAGGGTTAATACGAACATATAAGACCAAAATGACGAGTCTGACAGCAGCAGGTACAGAGAGAGAGAGACAGTTTTTTCAATAGAAAGTGAATTGGAGCCAGATTCGATAAAGCAGGAAGTGCAGCCCGTGATCATTTCCTATTTAGCTAGCATGTTAGCTATGTTCATTTACATCTACAGTCTATGGTAGGGGTTCCCAAACTCTTTTCACTGAGGACCATACATCAGGATGGTGCATTTAACATAGTTTTGACTTTATACTTTAAATAAGGCTTGAAATACTAATATTAGGACTACGACAGTGCAGTGTGATGTTATTTAAGTTATATTTGTAGGATTACTCACATTTGCCATAAAAAGTGCTGATTATGATCAATTGGGCCAGTTCAGCTGAAGGTCTGAGGGCCAATAAAAATTAGTCTGAGGGCCGCATTTGGCCCCCGGGCCGTAGTTTGGACACTCCTGGTCTATGGGTACAAATATTATCCATGCTGCTGTGTCTGGTTCTTTGGATTTGGCGACGATGCTTTGTTGTATTTTCTGATTACGAAGTTGCTCTTTTAATGGTAAATATATATTTTGTAGTAATATTCAAATCTGTTCTCTGAGTTCTCTTATTTTTTTATGAATAGTTAGACCTGTAGGGCGGAGGGTGTTATCTTTTGTGAATAAAGAACGTTTGTGTTGCCAACAGTTTGACAGCACTGGGCGGATCTGTGTTGTAAAGCCATTAAAGTGATGAGGCGTCTCATTTGCTGAAGGTTGTTTTGGTGAGCTATTAAGAGCCGCGATGGCGTTATAATTCAGCTTACTTAGCATTTGATTATTGACACTTGTGCTAAGCTGTGTTTATCTGACATCTTTGTAGAATCAACTGAGCACACATTGTTTTCAAGGCAGTGCTTTTTAGAGCACTCAGTCACACACCCTCTAATTTACCTGATTCAATCTGATTTAGTCGACATCACCATAATGGCTCCTACACCTGATTTCATTCTCAAAACGTTTCTTCTACCACAATGACAGCGTGCCTCTCCTTTCCCCAAACCCAGAAGACAAATTCAGACTAAATGTGAAGTGCAAGAACATGGGCGACAGTTGAGTGTTTGTCCGCGGATCTGAAGGTTGTCAGTTCGAATCTTGTGTCCTGATTGGCTAAGAGACTGTAGATCATTGTGTTCTGCGTCCTCATTGGCTGAGGGACTGTAGACCATTGTGTTCTGCGTCCTGATTGGCTGAGGGACTGTAGACCATTGTGTTTGCGTCCTGATTGGCATCAGTCTCCTCCGTGTCTCCTGATTACAGTACAGAATGTGTCAGACAAATTTACATAAATGTGGATCATTGTGTGACTCTGATTGGTGCTGACTGTTGACCATTGTGTTTTCTCCCCGACTGAGAAACCCACAATGTTCGATCCTGATTGTTCTGCACCGACGAAGTGTTGAACTTTGTGTTTAAACTGTAGAGAGAAATGTTCTGCGAAAATGTGTGAGAAAAGTGTATACCATTGTGTGTGGTGAGGGGTCTCCTGTACAGCAGAAAGAAACATAAATGTTGGAATAATTGTATGTTTGCAAAAAAAAAATGTCGATGTTTGCACCCGCAGGTTACTTTTTTTAAAAGAGACATGAGAAAATCCAAGGACTGCTGTAGTTTTAAGAAAATATAGAATAATTGTCAAAAACAACGCATCCTCCATTCCTGATCCTTCCCAACTTCAATATACGTCAATATACGTCAATATCAATAACATAATAAATATATCCTACTGGATGAGAGTATTTGTGTGTAAATGTTCTGTATTTCTTTGCTCTAAAATAACACTTTTTCCACCGGCGTGTTTGGCCTCCTCTAAACGTTTCTCATTGTGATACAGGTTTACTTTCATTATTAACCTGCCTTTAGGACAGAGTGGATGCTGTTTTTCATCTGCCTCACAAACAAGCTCTCTTCTTTATTCAATCTGTATAATTTATGACAAACCAACCTGGAGATTGGAGCAGGTCACCATCTCAGGGGTGTAATACGGCGCCGTCAGAGAGCAAAACCACCGAGACATTTACACGTCTCCGAGCGGAATACTTATGGGTTCTAGAGGTGAATGTAAAACGCTTTCAAATATGAATGAGCCTGAGCGCTAATAACCCTTTGGATTGTTTGTCCAGCGCACAGAGCACACGGCTCCGGGATATGTTTTATTAACATTTACACACAGCCAGAATACAGACAGACTGTATTATCCCGGCCAGCACGGACGCAAATTAAAAGTGTTTCCTCCAAGGAGAAGAAAAACCTCTGAATATACTTCAAGGTCGTTTGGTTCTCTCAAGAATGTAATTAAATGTATATAGTTCTGGGTAAAGAAGCAGATTATTTCCAGTAGAAAAACATGATATATGACTATAAGTTATAATCTTTTTCATAGTTTTTCCAGGGTGCGGCTTATACTCAGATGCGACTTATATGTGAAATTATCTACTTCACACTGACCCACACGAGGGCGCTCTACACTTGTGCCAGTATCTACTTCTCCTGAACCACTGAACATTTTAAATTTCAACATTACGGTAATTTACAAGACGTCTGAGAAAGACTGAACAAAAATGCCCCTAAAAGAAAATAGTATTCTGAGTCTGACACAGCCACACAAGAGGAAGAGGAGCTTCATCTTCCTCTGGAGCTGGTGGAGTTGTTCATCTTCGACACTGAGGATGAAGAGTTCAGTGGATTTAGTGATTTGGACTGAGATCCAGAGTAAACTTGTTACTTGTTTTTTAGTTCTGTGATTAACTGTTAATATCTGACATCAACAAACACATGTTCAGTTCTGTCTGTGCTTCATGGAGCTGAATAAATATAAATGTCTGACGTCAGCCGTTCTTTGTACTGATATTCTATCTTGCCTGTTCATTGACATTTTATTCTCATTATTAACTCCAGCATTGACTTTAAAGATAAAATATAAGATAAGATAAAATAAAAAGCCTTTATTAGTCCCACAGTGGGGAAATTCCAGCATTGCACCACACACACAGAACAGAAGGAAAATCGTACATGCACAAAAAAATTAAATAAAACAAGATAATAGATAATATAAGCTATATAAATAATTTAAGATAATAGACTCAAGAATATTAATATATCTATATATATATATATATATATATATATATATATATATATATATATATATATATCTGTTTGTGTTCTTATAAAAAAATTTCCCAAAAAATGTTAATTATAGTCCAGTGCGACTTATATATGTTTTTTTTTTTCTTCAGTATTATGCATTTTTTGGCTAGTGCAACTTATACTCCAGAACGACGTATATATGTTGTTGGGTTTTTGTTTTTTTGTTTTTTTCATTATTTCTATGCATTTTTGGCTGGGGCGACTAATATATGATTTTTTTTTTTTTTTCCCTTATTATTATGCATTTTTGGCTGGTGTAACTTTTTTTTTTTTTTTTTTTTTCCCCCTTATTATTATGCTTTTTTGGCTGATACCACTTATATATGTTTTCTTTTTTTTTTTTTTTTTTTTTTTTTCCTTATTATCATGCATTTTTTTGGCTTTTTTTTTGACTTATTATCATGTATTTTTGGCTGGTTATTTATTATGTTTTTATTCATTTTTTTATTCCTTATTATTTTGGCAGTTTTTGGCTGGTGCGACTTATGCATGTTTCTTTTTATTTTTTTTTCCTTATTATTATGCATTTTTGGCTGGTGTGACTTTTTGTGACTCATTTTTCTTTTTTTTTTAATTCTGATTATTGTATTTTGACTGGTGTGACTTTTTTTTTTTTTTTCTCGAATTATTATGCATTTAAATTTCCCCTGGTGCAACTTATACCAGTGCGAGCGATGTTTACAGTTTTTGCTTCAATATTATACCAGTTTTGTCTGGTGTAGAGCGACTTACAGTTTGTAAAGTGCAGACATTTTTAAACTTTTTTTTTATGAGCTGATGGAGCTGGAAGTTGTAAAATACGGTACCACTATCCTATAGAGCGACATGGCGCCATTCGCACATTTTTGCTCCTGTATGTCCATTTATATATATACAGTCTGTGTTTGCTCAGGGAAAAACCGCAGTGTGGCCAGGACATAGGTAACAACAAATGAGAGGCACTGAACGAGATCAGTCAGTGCAAATCTATCCACCACTACCCCACATGAACCATAATCACGTCACAAAAATGATTTAAATATTGTGCAACTGTTATCAACTATAAACCGCATGATAAAGTAAAAGTAAAACTGTTTTTTAACCCTAAACCAAAACCCAGGAAGCTGAGGTAGACGTACATAGACAGAACATTGTCCCGGGTCAGTGCGAGACAAAAATACAAGTAAAGTTACTTCTAGTACTATAGTATTTCAAGGCTTCAAAATGGCGGCAGATTGAAGCAACACGTCTGAAATCTCAAGTCATTTTCTCTGAGACCAACATGTGCTTTTCAAGGTTGTGTAGTTTCCTGCGATTAAGCCACTGCAGACTTTTAATTGTGCCTTTAACGTTATAACATCGGCTTTTATTCTGGAGTAGTTTCAAATGGCACGTCTCAGTGTGGGGCTGATTAATACAAAGGAGTGAAGAGGCCATCTGGTTGTCGGCGGTGATCTCAGTCTCGTGCCGTGTTTTTGCTGTGAGTTTGTGTAATTGTATCAGTCTGTGCCACCGAGACGGGGACGACGTTTCAAGCCCATTGTCGTCGCTTCACTCTCTGCCGCTTTTAAGATGACGGGCATGATTTTCTAATTAGACTCCAGGGAAATGGCTTTGTACAGTGACGACGATGATCTCTGAATGAACGAGGCGGAGTTAGAGGTAGGGACGCTTCTTCTGGTAAATGGTAAAATGGTAAATGCTCATGTTTTCTAGTACTTTTTCACTCTTAAGGCTTTCAAAGAGCTTTACAGGTTAGATCCAGTTTCAAAAGACACTTTTACACAGTGGTAATTTAGAGTTTTTGTATGAATTCATTGTATTAACTTCACAGCTACAGTTTCTTCTGATGGTTCTAGACAAATGCACTTCACCAAACAGTGATCCATCCAAGCTAAGGGTGTGTGTGGAGTCGAAGTAGGAGGCACACACAGAAAAATCCCAATTAATAAAATATATTACAGCTCATCGTGGTAATGCGTGGAAAAAAAAATACATATTCACAAAAAACAACTGCTCAACATAAGTAGTGATGTAGTGATGAGCACGTCTCGTTCTTTCTGAAACAAATCGCTCCGAAGATCTGCCTCGGAGCTCGTCTCACGTGACCAAAGTGTCGAAGTGTCGGTCAAGTGTCAATCGCTTCAGTGCATCGAAGCGTTTCATTGGCTCAGCGAATGTTCTGCTCTGCAATTGGTTCAGAGCTTCAAAGTGTGACAAGCGCTAAACTGCTACAAGTGTAAAAGATGCACCAATATATATGAAAAATGTTGGGTAGTGCGGAGTATTGTGTGATGTTTGCCTTTCGACTCAGCTCCTTCTTCACCACGACGGTCTGATACAGCGACCACATCACTGCAGACTGCGCCGAGACACTTGAACTCCTCCACTTGAGGCAGGGACTCCCCACCCACCTGGAGAGGACGAGCTGTGTTTTATGTATTTTTATTGTTCATCGCAGGAATAGAACTAAACTAAAACGAAGCACACTTGAACTTATTGTCATCCTTGTGAATACTGCGTCCATCGACTGGTTTATATGTAACGTCCAGAGTCCTGCTGCAGCCGTGGCCAGTGAACCATGTCCCTCTGTGTGAGAAGGAGCAGGTACTGATGCATTGTGGGAGGTCTCCTGAGGCTGTTTGCACAAATTCAATATTCTGTAAACGTGGCATTTCCCTCTTTTCTGTTTTGAAAAATCTGACGGCAAAGTCAAAATGTGTAATGTTCTCGTGGCTCATTGTTGTACCAAACATCAGGACTCGTCTCTAATGAAAGTTTGGGGAAGAGCAGCAGATGGCAGAATATTACCGGCGTATCTTTCATCAGTTGTGTGCCTTTTGGGATGTTGCAAGTAAAGTTGTTTGGATACATTCTTGGCAAGGCAATCTTTTGACTTTATCATTTGAATTTTGTACTTTATGAAGAAGAAAGATGTGTTTTCTATGCAAAACACTGCACTTCAACAGCTCCGCCGTGTATCAGTGTAATAAATGTGAGCGTAAGTGTCACAGAAGAGACGTCATGACACTGGAGACACATTATAACCTCTGCTGCTGAAGCTTTTTACTGTCGCCTAAACAAACAGTGAACGAAACATTAAAGAGTAAAAATCACAGGAAATATGTTTATTGTAGCATGGTATGTATCGTTTTTGTAATGTTGAGGAATTAGTGTTTTAGTTTCCACTTTTTCCACTCCTTTTTTTTTCTTTTTTACCAATTAAAAGCGAGGCAGCCCTGTTGAACCGACACAACTCACCACGATGTGCAGTAGGTCAAGTTCGAGACCTTAGCGCCGGTGTTTTCCAGCGAGATGCAGCCCTCGAACTCAAAGGCTGAGATGAGGCAGGAAATTCACAGTTGCAGAAAAAGAACCGGGTGAATTTTTAATAGTAAAAACTGCAAAAATATAAAATAATCGGAGAAGTTGTCTTGAATCAAAGTCTGGTTTATCAATTGTGCAGTTTTCAAGTAGCTGTTGTCCCTGATAGTGTCGTCTGGCCCTTGGCTCCAAAAAAAAAAAAAAAAAAAAAAAAAAATTCAAATACTTTTTATTTTATTATTATGCACATTACTCTCATTGCACATTACTCTCTCTCTCGTTGCACATTACTCTCGTTGCACATTACATTACTCCTCTCGTTGCACATTACTCTCGTTGCACATTACTCTCGTTGCACATTACTCTCGTTGCACATTACTCTCGTTGCACATTACTCTCGTTGCACATTACTTTCGTTGCACATTACTCTCGTTGCACATTACTCTCGTTGCACATTACTCTCGTTGCACATTACTCTCGTTGCACATTACTCTCGTTGCACATTACTCTCGTTGCACATTACATTCCTCTCGTGCACATTACTCTCGTTGCACATTACTCTCTCGTTGCACACATTACTCTCGTTGCACATTACTCACATTTGCACATTACTCTCGTTGCACATTACTCTCGTTGCACATTACTCTCATTACTCGCACATTACTCTCGTTGCACATTACTCCCGTTGCACATTACTCTCCGTTGCACATTACTCTCGTCGCACATTACTCCCGTCGCACATTACTCGTTCCCTTCGTATTGCTCTCGTCGCACATTACTCCCGTCGCACATTACTCTCGTCGCACATTACTCTCGTTGCACATTACTCTCGTTGCAGAAGAAGAACAGCAACAATGTAAAAATGTTCCCTTCTGAATATTTTAAGAGTTTAGAATGTACAGAATATTTATATATATATATTTATTTTTTTTATTTTTTTTTTTTTTTTTTTAAGGCTTATGTCTCCTGCACCTCTCAGCAGCTCTTCAAATGAGTCACATTGTTCCAAGAGACACAATTGTTTTTACTCAGGACAAATTTTCCTGTTTCAAGATCTTAATAAATAGTTTTTGTAAATCATGATTCAAATGTTCTGTCAAAATGATTAAAACGTAGAACAAATCTCCTCATCTGTGGATATTATTTTTCTCAGAAACTACATAATGTAAAAAGATAATTCTTTGTTTTTACATCATCAGGCCCAATCAGCCCAAATAACAAAGAGAAATGAATAAAACCATGAAAGAGCTGGAGGCTCAGGAGGTTCAAATCCATGTCACTCTCTAAAGTTTCAGAGATGACTGTCTCATCTGTCACTCGGTTGACTTTAGTTTGCATAAAGACTCAAAGGGGATGCACAGAATCACAAACAGAAGTTGTGACTTCCTCTTCACCTCCTCGAGCTCAGCCTCGTCCTCGTCCCCACAGCTCTGCTCTCCAAACTCTCGGAGCTCATTACGAGTGAAGCTCTGCTGCAGATGCATTCTAATAACCCCCTCATCTATTTATTTTGACATCATTGCTTAAACATAGTTCCAAGTGTGTCATTTAGTGGAGCACAGAGCAAACTCCTCTCATAGAGAAATTAAAACCATTTGCAATGATTAATTGTCTAATTAGAGGATGTTATATCCCTCCAATCTGAGAAAAGTGCTGGTGTTTTACTCAGTGTGCAATATGAAACTACAGGCCAAAGTTGGAGAGATAAATCATTTTGATAAATAGGCTTTATTAGCCTTTAAAAGGACGTTTTTGCACCATCTGCTTAAGCTGCTCTCATTAAAAAATAAGGAAGAACTTTTTATGTTGCTTCATTTTCAAGCACATTTAAGTATTTTTCATAATAAATAAAACTTCTTTTACACTGTTAAAATAAAACTTTAAATCGTGAGGAAACAGCTGCGACACTTTGAGGTGAAAGTGCCAAACGGTAAAAAGTTCAGTCGATGAACAGAATAAGACGCTTTAAAAACTGTTTCTGTGACGTTAAACTCACAGGTTTTGTAAAAAAGGAAGAAGTCGTTGACCCGAGAATCTTACAAACTCTCGTTGGCTCAGCTTCAGTTTGTTACTTTACTATTTTAAGTCGAACTGTTAAATTCAAATCTTTAAGTCCAAATGAAGTACTCGAGTACAGAGAATATCCAAGTAAATAGTAGATTACATTTCATCACCGTGAGGTTCATTCATCTCCACAAACCCACACCTCTGTTTGTCCAAACGCCACAAGGAAACATGAAAATACAAAAACCTGAGAGCTTCAAACCGTTTTTATTATTTTTATTCTCCGTAATGACCCTGGACGACGTCTTCTTTTTTTTTCTTTTACGTTTTATTTTTATTGCAAAAAAACCCAAGATGATTCGTGATTTCTTGTCATTCATATGTTGTGAGGAAGGACCTGATTCTTTCCTTTATCTTTTTATTTTTCCTTTACTTGAACAGTGGAAACAACATAATCCACTTTTTACTCCAGGTGTTTTTTTTTTTTTTTGGGAGTTTTTTTGGGTTTTTTTTGTGTGTTTGTCTTATTTTTTTACAATAACAGTGAGAATTTCAGACTGATCTTTTTAAGAAGACTCGACTCCTTCAACCACAGGCCTCTTGGTTAATTTTATTGTATAGAAAATGTATTTTTTTAACTATAATAATTGATTTTATTTGTAGTCTGGGCTCACAGGTCCGAATGGGGCCTTCGTAGACATAAAAAGTATGTAATTAAACCAGTTTATTCATTTTGATTTCTCTTTACACATATGCTTCTTTTACTACAAAAAAAAAAAAAAAAATCCTTCACCACAGGCCTCTTGGTTCATTTTGTTGTATAGAAAATGTATTTTTTTAAACTATAATATTGATTTTATTTGTATTCTGGGCTCACAGGTTTGAATGGGGCCTTTATAAACATAAAAGTCTGTAATTACACCAGTTTTATTTCTCTTTACACACATGTTTTCAGGTTGTTTCTTCGCACAAACTCTCTTTTGAGCACGTCCTCACACCGTCTCACTCTAAACATATTTTCTGCATTTGACTAATCACGAAGGAGATGAAAGAAACTCAATTATCTGTCGAGGGAGAGATTTCTTCAGCCAAAACACAAGTGGCTAGCAGAGCGAGCTAGCGGCTAACCCCTCGTCATTCCATTGGAGCAGAGCGTTCGTGACAATGGTGAATTACAGACAGCTATTCCCACCGCCGCTCCCTCGGCGTGATGAATGGCTCCAATCTCTCTCCGCCGCGTATTAGCATTACATTCACGAGATCCAGTAAACGGCTCTGAGATCTGAGCTGCTTTCTGAAGACGGGAGAACACACGGGACGGTTTGGTGAAGGCTTCGGCAGAACACGCACCCCGCTGGAATATATTACGCACTCATCCTCGCCCCGGCTTCGGCGATGCCTCTTGTGGGACGTTAAAAGTGTCTGGTTAAAACGTTTGCTCAGTTTAAAGAAGGTGCACAATTGAAGCACATGGGAGAGTGTTTTACTGCAGGGTTCAGAATAAACTGTCTTAAAAAGTCTTAACGTTAAAGAAGACGTGTTATGGTAAAGTACATGGATCGTCACACACTGTCAATACAATAAAAATAACTGGTAAATTCAAGTTAGCGACTCGACTATCGGCCTTAAATCTTCAGCTCACGCCCGTGTTTGGTTTTGTCTGTTCTGCTGCCTAAAGAGTGAACATAAAGCTGTTTTTGAACGCTTAAATGCAGAAAAAGAGAACTGCTCAAACGTGACCTCACTGCTCTGCTGAAGGGCCGTGGTAAAGAGGGAAAGTCAGTGAGTCTGTTGTACAGTTTTCCATCGCTATATCACACTTCACCTTTCGCGTTCTCACTGTTTCGTGGATTTTTTTAGTGCAATTTTTCATGCTTTTTCTTATGTATGTGCATTGTGTTCTGTGTCCTGATTGGCTGAGGGACTGTAGACCATTGTGTTCTGCGTCCTGATTGGCTCCTGGGACTACTGTAGACCATGTGTGTTTTGTGTCCTGATTGGCTGAGGGACTGTAGACCATTGTGGTCTGCGTCCTGATTGGATGAGGGACTGTAGACCATTGTGTTCTGCGTCCTGATTGGATGAGGGACTGTAGACCATTGTGTTCTGCGTCCTGATTGGATGAGGGACTGTAGACCATTGTGTTCTGCGTCCTGATTGGTGAGGGGACTGAGGGACTGTAGACCATTGTCCATCAGTCTCCTCCTCCGTCTCTGTACAGTACAGAATGTGTCAGACAAATTTACATAAATGTTGGATCAGTGTGACTCTGAAGTGCTGTATGTTTGTGAGTTTTCTCCCCGACAAAACCCACAATGTCGATGAAACGTTCTGCACTGACAAAGGAACCGACGAAGGTTTGAACTTTGTGTTTAAACGAGAGAGAAATGTGAGAAAATGTTAATGCCTGTGTGAGAAAAGTGTATAAAGTGTGTGGTGAGGAGTTTTACAGACAAGAAACATATAGAAAAACTGTCAAAAATAAAGCTGACTTCTTCACAGGTTATTTTTTTAACATAACCCTGTGATAAACGAGGGACCAGTGTAAATTAAAAGTACATAATTTGGCGAAAAGCATCAAAATCGACCCTACATATCGACCCAAATCAGCCATCGGTTTTTCCATTTTCTAAACAATCGGCCATGAAAAAACTCGTATCGGTCGAATGTACAGTCGTGTTTAATACCAGAACATGAGTATACACTGTACTGTACTTCACTGCAGTGTGTTGCACGGATCAACAGTGCAATATTGAAGCCAATTTTTCAATTCAGTGAACAAATATTTTTATGTAACTAAGCTTTGGGAAGCACTAATGCAGTCAGCTTCAAGTGATACGTGAGTGTGGGCGTCGTGCGATGAGGATTTTAATAAGTTTGGTAGCATCTTCCTCACCTGAAGTCTCTGCGATTTCCTCAGGGGCGGCACATTTTGAGTTTTACTTGATCTAATTATACACTCGATGTATTTATGTGGCCAAAAGTCAAATGTTTAGAAGAGTTGAGCTTTTGGAGACGGGCATAAACTTCTTAATATTAAATCAGCGTGTCTTTCAACCCGCCCAGATGAGATTTTCTTCCTGGGAGCAATGTTTTTTTGTTTTTTTTCTATCTTATGGAGACTTGTGCCGTGCCATGTGATCAGAACACGTGTGGCGTTGTATTAACTCACTCGCTGGAGACATAAACGTCCACCAGTCCTTATAAAACTGAAGGACAGCACAATAATTTCTTTCACAATTTCAAAGACAGGTGGCAAAAGCTTTAGAAAAATGAAGAACAGAATTAATTGGATGGTGCTTTTATAGTTCGTTTTGTATCTGAGGCTTTGAAATGGAAGAAATACTACACATTTCAGAGTGAAAACTATTTTTTTCCCTATATTACCCATAGAGTTAATAACATAATTGCATTTAAAGAGGAAGAGGGCGCTGTTTGTGGTAGAAAAGCTGCAAATTTGTTCTGTTCTGTTAGACATACTAAAGCCGCACCATGTAACTTTTCCAGATAAGCGTCTTCTATCTGCTTATCTCCGAGGAAATGTTATTGCTTTGCTTGGAATGTTCTGGAGACGAGCAGATAAAGCCACGAGGCCGAGTGACGGGCGATATCTTTAAGAGAGGAAAACAGCTGAGCATCACTTAGTGGAGCTCAGGTTAAACAGATATCACTGCGGAACATTCTGCGCAAAGCAAAAACATGTCCAAGAACGAGTGGTGGAACAAACACCCCAAAAAAGAGTGCAGCTTTATAAAACAGAGCAAGTCAATACTTAGAGACGCACCAACACGATACTCAGACGATATCGTGATTGGACCTTAAAATGGATGTACAGGAGAAAGTATCATGTCAAAACTTGATACTGCTGCTGATGTTTGTTTCGTTCAGATTTGGCAGTTCTACGCTGAGATTAAATTGTACAGATTGTAAAATTACAAGAAGAAACCGAAGAATAAAGTCGACTCAGCTTCTCTAAATCTGTGATCGTCTGTTCAAGTCTCGTTTTTTTTCTCGTTGAAGAAGGAAAAAAAGAAAAGGAAGCGGCGCAGGCAGAAAGAGAGAGGGCGCTGGAGGGTGAAGACCGGGCGCTCTGTCACAGGTTTTGCTCTCGTTTTCACATTTTCACTGCTCTTTTTTAATTGTTACACCCTCGATTTCTGTCTACGCTCTCTCAACTTAAAGATCGACGTCATACTTCACTCCTACAACTTTTTGTCCTTATGAAATTTCCTTCACGAAGCTGTTCTGTGGTGGTCTGAAGGATAAATAACAGTTACATAACACCATTGGATCCGCTGTGTAATAAGTGAACCGTGTTTTAAGGAAATACGAACCATTTTCTGTCCTTGCATCAGTATCAGGTATCAAAGTATCGGTATCAGAACTGAAAAAGCTGGATCGGTGCGTCCCTATCGCACTAATCGAACCAGTTACACCTTTTCCAACTTATTATTTACACATTTATTTCCACTTTTTCTACTTGTGGGAAAGATATAGCTCAATAAAACTACTTATTGTCTAAAGTAAATCATCACCACCAGAGGCAGATAAGATTGTACAAAAGTGGTATTGGAAAAAAAAAAAAACGATTCCCACAGCGGCTGCAGTAAGAGACACGCTGACATAATAACTACCGAGGACCAAGAAGATTTTGTTCGATAAGTTGGAGAAGTTTAAGTGATTTTAGAGGAGAGATGTTGCTGATTTCGTGCTGTACATGTATTTACAGAGTTAGTTTGTGTCACATAATTGATTTCGTCCCAGTTTAACAGTAATCGAAGTCAAATTCTGCAGAATAAATATGATTTTTCCCTGTTGTACGTCCAGATCGTCCGCACACGCTGGTCTTTCATCGCCGGTGACTCTCTGACACCTTCAGCCAGCACATATGACGGAGCAAATGAAGCAGCTATTACTGACGCACACATTATACACAGGGAGGAAGCAGTGTTTGTGCCAGACTCAGTGTGAATCTATCTGCTTTCACGCCTCTCCGAAGCTTAGTGTGAAAAAAACGTGCTAATTCCTAAATATTTAGCGCTCTCTGTAATTTATGTGTTTGAGTATTTAAGCCTTTGTTGGCCTCAATTGAACATTTGAGACTTTAAAAGCAGCTGAAGTTTGTTAAAGACGCTAACCCGATGTTTACAACGTGTTTGCATTAGCATTTGGTGAATTTTCAGGCAGTTGAGATTTGAGATTCTGGTCTATTTCAAACCTATAAACGACAGAAACTGGTTCAGACAAAGGACAAAACCCAGAGACAGAAACAAAGTAATGTGTCTACTCCATTCAGCGAAGTGAAGAGTGAAGTGAGAAACTAAACAACCACTTCATAAGAGAATGTACCAGCAAGAGAGAGCTGCTCGGGACCACAGTCTGCTGTACATCTCAAAGACACTAAACACTCCTTTAAAGATAGTGAGGGTCAGATCTGAGTCACAGAAAAGAAATGGTTTGAGAGGGGAGTTAAAGAAAGTACTTTTGTTTAGGAAAGACAATCCTTTCTTGAACAGGACTGGGCAAAATCACGTGTCTCTAATTTATAACTCCACCATTAGACCCAAAGCAAACAAGGAAACTTAAGCTGTTTACTTCACCCTTCAGACAGATATAAGGCAGCAGTAATCTGACTAGAACTGAAGAAGAAGAAGGAGCAGCTTGGACGAGCAGCGAAAAGTCTTCACTCCTACGACGTTTTCCTACAGATTTAACTTTGTCTTTCACTATGAACCAGACCTGGACGACTGAAGGATCACACAGACAAAAGTACACAAGTAAAAGTACTATGCCTAAGTACAATTTTTAGGTATCTGTGCTTCACTTGAGCAAATTTTGCGTTGGATACTTTGAGTTTATTTCACGACATTTAAGACCAAGTATCTCTACTTCACCGAATCATTATTAATTACGTGTTTGCTCATGCTTTATTAAGGCTAAATAGGCTATAGTTATTATAAAATATTACCAAATTACGATCACATTCTGACTAAAGGTTTTGAGTTAAACTTTCGTCTTTGAGCAAAAACAAAATCTGTGTGAAATACTTTTATGTTTAATACATGTACCTGAGTATAATGTGATATCTTTACTTGAGTACATTTGCTCCTTTTTCTGTACTTAAGTAGTTAAATCGACTAATTGAATAACGCTCCGTCTGGGATAAAAATATGCTCCTCATTTGTTTTGTGCTAAAATCTGGAGATTTATGGAAGTTTGTTAATTACCACGAGATGGTTATTATGTCAAGAGCCGTTCTGTTTTTAATAATCGCGTTTGCTCCTCGTTATATAAACACTTCATTTGTTTTCTGTGGAAGAGGAATCTCACTTAATTAATGAAATAAGCAGAATAAATGAACGCAGAAATTTGAGATGCTTTGGTTTTGGACAAAATGTGACGTGGTACCAAAGCTTCGCAAAGTCTTACTCTGAAAACTGTCACATAATCACTTTTGCTGAATAAAAAAGCAGTTTTCATGTTGGTAAATGTCATCGCTGTAGCAGAAAATGCCAAAAGTAGATCCTTAAATGTAGGTAATACCACCGAGAACAGAACTAAAGAGCTAGAACTGAACTGGGCTAAACTTAAATTAGATCTTTCTCAGGGCTAATTGAAAAATGAAGATTAAATCGAGACTAAACCAGCGAGAAATTGGAAACTGAAAACAAAGAATCGTCAACCACAGAGAGACAAGTTTATTTCATTTATTTATTAGAACAATTACCCAGTACAACGACAGCATAAAGCAGAGATACTTGTACCAGACCGAGCTGAGCGACTCTTCCACGTGTCGTCCTCGTGGTTCAGAGCAGGCGACGCATTTAACTCCTCCACGATCCTGCTGCAACTTCTCAAAAACGTCGGTTTTGTCTTTCACGCAGCATCAAACAGACTATTCACTGAGCTTAACAGATTCATTAGATTTAGTTAATACAGTCGAAAGATCACACAGAGCGTTAAACATGTCTAGACAAAATGAAACTGTACGAACTTAACGAATATTTAAAACCGTTTCCAAATAGACTACCGTATTTTCCGGACTTCGGAGCGCGCCTGATTAAAAGCCGCATGCTTTAATTTTAGAAAGAAAAACTTGTACAAGCCGCACTGGATTTTAAGCCACAGGTATCACACGTAGTAATATGAAAAATTAGCTCAAAAACGTTCATTTGCGAGGGACTAGTGCAGTTTTGCATGCTTTTCTTACAGTGTATGCAGGTGTGTGTTCTGCGTCCTGATTGGCTAAAGGAGGTGCTGTGTTCTGCGTCCTGATTTGTTAAAGGAGGCGCGTGTTCTGCGTCCTGATTGGCTAAAGGAGGTGCCGTGTTCTGCGTCCTGATTGGCTAAAGGAGGTGCCGTGTTCTGCGTCCTGATTGGCTAAAGGAGGTGTCGTGTTCTGCGTCCTGATTGGCTAAAGGAGGTGCCGTGTTCTGCGTCCTGATTGGCTAAAGGAGGTGTCGTGTTCTGCGTCCTGATTGGCTAAAGGAGGTGCCGTGTTCTGCGTCCTGATTGGCTAAAGGAGGTGCCGTGTTCTGCGTCCTGATTGGCTAAAGGAGGTGCCGTGTTCTGCGTCCTGATTGGCTAAAGGAGGTGTCGTGTTCTGCGTCCTGATTGGCTAAAGGAGGTGCCGTGTTCTGCGTCCTGATTGGCTAAAGGAGGTGCCGTGTTCTGCGTCCTGATTGGCTAAAGGAGGTGCCGTGTTCTGCGTCCTGATTGGCTAAAGGAGGTGCCGTGTTCTGCGTCCTGATTGGCTAAAGGAGGTGCCGTGTTCTGCGTCCTGATTGGCTAAAGGAGGTGTCGTGTTCTGTGTCCTGATTGGCTAAAGGAGGTGTCGTGTTCTGCGTCCTGATTGGCTAAAGGAGGTGCCGTGTTCTGCGTCCTGATTGGCTAAAGGAGGTGTCGTTTCTGCGTCCTGATTGGCTAAAGGAGGTGCCGTGTTCTGCGTCCTGATTGGCTAAAGGAGGTGCTTTAGTGTTCTGCGTCCTGATTGGCTAAAGAAGGTGCCGTGTTCTGCGTCCTGATTGGCTAAAGGAGGTGTCGTGTTCTGCGTCCTGATTGCAGCAAAGGAGGTGCCGTGTTCTGCGTCCTGATTGGCTAAAGGAGGTGACGTGTTCTGCGTCCTGATTGGCTCATCAGGACTGGTCGCCGTGTTCTGCGCTCCTGTTTTTGGCGCCAAAGGAGGAAATGTGTTAAGCTGCTGTCATGATTGGCTAAAAAGTAGAGGTGTTTGTGTTCTGCGTCCTGATTGGCTAAAGGAGAGGTGCCGTGTTCTGTGTCCTGATTGGCTAAAGGAGGTGCGTGTTCTGCGTTGTGTATAGGTCTAAGATGCACCAGAACTGAGAGGGAAAAAGGACTTTTGGCTGTTTTACTTCACAAAAATAGAATAAATCTCAAGGACAAGCAAAACTGTATATGTCTTCTTCACAAACGCACTTTAAAACTCTGGTAACAAACACTTCTGAAAATGAGACGCTGGGATAGACGCCCAAACGTGTGACCTCGTAAAGGGACTGTACTTAGGACCAGTTTAGTCTCCACAGTCTCCCAGGTTATTCGGCCAGAACAAAGTGACCAGACGCCAGTTCACTGTCTCACTCTTTACTGAAGCTGTTCACGGTTCATGCTCATGTTTCTAAAAGGCAGAAATAAATACTATGAATGTGATGAGTGATATAGCAAATAAAATATCAAGTATATGGTAATAATAAACGCACCAACAGATACAGAATACATAGAAACACAGGAAATACTACAAATACAAGCAAACAATGAACTAAAACTGAGACCATGGCACTTTCTCGCCTCAACTACAAACTACAAAGTGTCCTTGAATGCACCACGGTCGGCAGCAGAGTGCAGTGAAATGCAAAAGTCTGCTGGTCCATGAATGCATCACTGGCGCTAGTTGCGTAACAGCAGCACGAACAAAGGAAACAGAACTAACTACGGCTGGATTGATGCGATATGAACCATAAATAGTTATAATAATGATATTAACTTACGTTCTCAAGGACACGTGAATCCAAAAATCCAAAGCTGGAAAAGACGAAATTCCGAACACAACACTGACAAATACTAAACGTTCCGCTGGCGGCTGGTGACTTGTGATTGGTTGAGGAGTGAGGAGGGATGATCACGGATTGGTTAAGATGGTGCTGAACTAGAATGTCCGAATAATGATGAAAAAAATAGTGAAAACCTAATGACTAAACCAGGAACGTCATAAACAAATGAAAACAACACAGATAATATGGATAAATTACTCTCGTTAACATCACCTGCACCTGTTTTTACTGTTTTCTTTGGGTTTATGGACGTATCTGCTGTTTGTTTGTTTGTCTGTTCATATTATTTCTGTATTTTGAACAGTATAAGTGCTCTCATCGGGTCTTCCTGTCTAAATAACTGTCACGTTTCGCTCTCTCTCTCTCCTGCGACATCCCTGTTTCCAGTGGGCCTATCTTCCGTCTCATCTTTGCTTTATAGCTATCTGTCTCGCTCCTAAGTGCTGCCTGATCCTGATTAAAATGCTCTGGCTGACCTCTGCTCCTGATCTATTTCCTCTCTCCTCTTCCTCGCAGTGTCCTGAGGGGCTGAGGCCGATGAAGGATGGGTCCGGTTGCTATGACTACTCTCGGGGCATCGACTGCACCGACGGCTTCAATGGCGGCTGCGAACAGCTGTGTCTCCAGCAGCTCGTGCCCCTGGAGGTTGACCCGAGTTCCAGCAACGTGCTCATGTTTTGCGGGTGAGAATAAGTCCCTGGCACGAGTGTGAAAAGGTGCTTCCGCTTTCACACGAAATGAAAATGAAAAGTGTATGTTTCAATCTGGAGATAACCAGAGAACAGGACACAACTGTAACAACCCATTTACATGCAAATCTTAAGCCGGTGTGATTAAGGGGAGGACACGTGTTCGCTGCACCTTTGGAAAAAAAAACCACAGGAAAACACTCTCAGGCCTGTCTTTCAGTGCTCGCTTTTTCTTAAGGGATTGTTGTGTTTCTGAGATATTATGCAAATAGTCCATCTTTACATATTTGTTTGAAAAGCCAGAGATGCAGAGGTGAAAGAAGAAAAACACACCTTATATCAAATACATTTAACACTAAAGTCATGTAAAAGTAACACAGTACTAGTGTAAATGTGTCTTTAGTTTTTAGGAGTTGCATCAGTTACGATTTACCAAAGATCCCGCCTTTTTATACAACTTACTTCCTGCTTTTATAAAGTTCAGCAGATCTAGCTCTACGTCACACTCCACACAGTTAAAATCACAATTACGATGTTTTATTTACTTCTTATGACAGTCGATGGTCAAAAGGACAAGATCATAGATACAAGCAGCTCCCTAAGAGACAGGGTGAGGAGCTCAGTCACACGGGAGGAGCTCGGAGTAGAGCCGCTGTTCCTCCATGTCGAGAGGAGCGGCTGAGGAGGTGCCTCCTGGACGCCTCCATAGAGAGGTGTTTCAGACATGTCCCACTGAGAGGAGGGGAAGACCCAGGACACGCTGGAGGGACTATGTCTCTCTGGCCTGGGAACGCAGTGGGGTCCCACCGGAGGAGCTGGAGGACGTGTCTGGGGTGGGGGAAGTCTGGGAGTCCCTGCTTAGACTGCTGCCCCCGCGACCCGGCTCCAGATAAGAGGAAGAAAATGTGTGGATGGATGTCCACTTACAAACTTTAAAATATTTTTTAAAAGCAGAGGGTTTAAGTGCTGCTTTTATCTGTCACCAAAGACGCTCTTCATTTGGAGATTTGAATGAAACGCTGTCACTTCTTGACACGGTAAATGTTCCTGTTTAGACCATAGTGGAAAATTTTAACATGAAATGCTTTTGGAAATCCAGGAACGTGGAAAGTGGCAGTAAACTGGCGTCAGGTGTTTGACATATTGGTCCTGACAGTTCACACGGTTAAAGAACGAATGTTTTTCATACAACTCGTCGTAACAACAGGAAAGGTTCATCTGTACAGCACAATTCATACACAAAGTTATTAGAATCAGAATACAATAAATCAAACATATACATACATAAATAATCATCATAAAAGTAACATTAAAAGAGAAAAGTGCAGAATAAAACCCTTTCAGTCATATACACAGATAAACAGAACCGTTTGAGTCTGGATTTAAACATCGTCAAAGTCGAGACTGTCTCACATCTTCATGAAGAATGTTCCAGGTTTAAACTGAAGAAAACTCAAACACTGATTCAACAGGTTTAGTCCCGGTTTAGTCCTGGTTTAGTCCCGGTTTAATCCTGGTTTAGTCCTGTTTAATCCTGGTTTAGTCCTGGTTTAGTCCCGGTTTAGTCCTGGTTTAGTCCTGGTTTAGTCCTGGTTTAGTCCCAGTTTAGTTAGTGGTTTGGAGAGACTTGTTCACCAGAGCTGCTTTAGGCCAGGAGCCAGACACATGTGTTTACTTCTGGTTTAGTAGTCAACCTCTCGCCGGTTCTAGGAGAGGCTCGTTTGGAGAGGACAGTGAGCAGGACGTTACAGTCGTCTAACCTCCTGGAGACAAACACAGGCCTATTTAAATGATCTTTATTTTAGTTTTATGAAGACATCATAAAGAAATCAAATCAAAACATGCTCAAAATCTGTGTGTTCTTTGTTCGGTTTTGAATCAGCTCGAGGTGTGATCAGTCTGATGTGATGAAAAGTCTTAAGTTGTGAGCAGTGTTTTGATTTTCTTTGTGTGAATTCTGTTTGCTCATGGTCAAACTGTGCCTCCATATCGTCTCCTTGGCAGTATGTCCAGTCCTCTAGATCTGATCCCTTTAACCTTATGCATTAAGAGCTTTGCGGGCTGTACATTAGATTGAGTGTCTGTGTCTGTCTCTCAGGTGCGTTCAGGAATACAAATTGTCAGCGGACGGGCGCTCGTGTGTGCTGCAGTCAGACAACTGTGAAGGAGCCAAGTGCCCGCGGCAGGATGTCCACTTCAATGACACCCTGTTCGGAGAAATGCTGCGCGGCTACAACAACAAAACGCAACAAGTCAACCTGGGACAGATCTTCCAGATGACCTTCCGGTAACTAACACGCACTCCCACGCTCTCCTTTCCACGGGAGCAAAGTTTGAATGGAGGGTGAGGGGGTTTTTGACAACTTTACACAGCTGACAACCTGCGACACGGGGCGGAAAATAGAGATTTGGAGGCAAAACCGTGAAAACAGCTGCAGAACATGGACAAATTATGCTTTTGAAACATAAAGATATACAGTAATTTCACACTTGATGGTCACACATATCACATGTGTTAAAGCAGGGCGACAAACAGGCTGAAAGGTGTAAGAAGATTCATTTCAGTAACATTCCTTAGTTTAAAAAAAGAAAAATGGGCGACATGATACAATACAGACGTTTCCCCTCTCGTACTAATTTAAATGATTATATTACATTAAACATATTGCTATGGTACCAGCTAAAATCTCAACATCTACTCAGCCTCTTTCACTCTCGTCCTGCACTCCAAGTCCACTTTCTGATCACAGACTGTATAAAGAAGTGAGCGTGACGTGAACTAAGTGAGTGTGACGTCAAATGAAGCTCATCGAGGCAGAATTTGGAGTTTTATATTTAGATTTTCGACCACAAGTATCATAGGAACATTGAAAGTAACGCCTCTTCTCGCCCTGTGCTCGCACCGCTGGTTTAGTAAAGGACCCCAGGATCATGTAGAGGGTTAATACGAACATTTAAGACCAAAATGAGTCTGACAGCAGCAGCTACAGAGAGAGAGACACAGTTTGTAATTTAAAGTGAAGTGGAGCCAGAGTTGATGGAGCAGGAAGTGCAGTCCATGATCACTTCCTGTTTGAAACGTGGCAGCTAGCAGGTTAGCAGTCTATGTTTCTGATTGATATTTGCTGTTACTGAATTATTACCCAGGTTTTACCAACACTATAATTCAGTGACATGCAGTCAGGTGAAGCAGTGAAAAATAAATGAAATAGTTATATTTATCTGATAATTTGTACTATTTTATTTTTATTTTTTTTACTCAAAATCACTGAATTTTTACGTTTACCGTTGAAATCCTGAGAAGAGACGTGTGGTGAGGCACAGGCCGTTGGTGCCTCACATGTTCTGACTGCGCTGTAGCAGTGACGCTGCTTTAAGGCTGTTGAAAAGGCGCCGGGGCGCTGCGTACCCTGCCCAGGGGGGTTCGTGCCCAGAGATTCATCCAGAAGAATAATGACAGCAAACTACAATTTAGAGTTAGCAAGTCAACTTTAGCAATTCACTTTTTTCTCCTTGTCTATTTGACTTTTTAAATGGAGGAAGATACATATTAAAGCTCAGTTTTCTAAACTGGACTTTGGGTTGAAGCAGGAGGTTAGAATTAAAGGACCAACGCTAAAGGAGCTAAATGGTTTGCTCCAGACGACGGGACAAAAGACTCGCTCTTTTCAAAGAGATGTATGAAATGGTAAGAAATTTAATGACTTCACCATGGAAAATTGGGGAAACAGAATAAGGATAAAAACAATACAAAACCAGCTTTTTATTTCATACTATTAGAGCTATTTCATACGGACTTCTGAACTTTTATTTTGAAATTCTTTTTTATTCTGGCCTCAAGTCACTGGGAGAGAAACTGACCCGGGGCCAAATGTTCTGACACCTGGTTTATATGTTTGTAAATCTGTGACGACATCAGAGTCTCACCACGAACCTCACACACGTCACTGATATAATTAGCTTGATTAAAGCACATTTTTAGCATGTAAGAAACTTTGTCCTTTATCGACCCATGTTCAATGCCCATCTTTGTCCTTTGAGACTTGGACCCATTCTTCAATGGAGGATTTTGGGCCCGTTCTCGCGATCTTGAGCGAGACCACCGAGACACTTGGAGACTTAGATTCCTCGGTGCATATTCTGATATTTCACCTGTCCTGGATCTTTACGTGAGCAGATCTGAGTCGCTGTTGTTGTAATTCAATCATCCGGCGTAATGGTAAATAGTTTAGATTTCATTTATTTATGCAGGGAGAGCCCGATGAGAGCACTCAGACTGTTTTTCATGAGCGCCTGGTTAAAATACAACAATACAAACAAAATCAATTAAACACATAACTGAATAGGTCCATTTAAAACATTAAAAACAGGAGCAGGCGTGATTATAAATGTTTATCAGTGGATTATTAAAGTGCCTTCGTGGTACCAGTGTGTTCGGTTTTGCATGTCCCTGAAATGTATTCCCAATCATAACCAAAAGCTTTTTCTTTTTTTCCCATTTCAGTTCTAGTTTGGATAGTTTCTGGATGTAGAATCATGAGATCTTGTATCAAAAGTTCAACCAACAAATGAGACGTTCAGGCAGTTTATCGTCGTAGTGTCTTTATAAATACATTTACACAGTGTTATTCTTCTGACAGACAGCGATGACCAACCTTCTTTTTCAGCGTACAGTGATGTTTTTTCATTTCTTCACCTGTTTTGAAACGACTCAGTGGAGGAGTGCAGCTGAAGGTTTCACAGTAGAGGCTGAAATCTGCGTCTTAGTATTTTTGCATAATCTAGGACTGAAAGAAAAGCTGCTTGAATAATTTCTTTTCTGTAGTTGCTATGATAACACAATAATTTTAAACTGTTACACAATTCTGATATTCAAATTCTTTTATTGGGTCATTACATTCAAAAAATAAAACATTATTTAACATTTACATCTGACCCAAGGCTGAAGCTGAAGTCAAATGTACTTATAATGTCAGTTTTGCAGCATATTGTAAGCAAAGAAAAAAAACCCAAAAAACTATAAACCAGGACAGTTCACATAAATCATTCCAGAGTCCTGTAATTTTCAATAAGTACTGTTTAATACTGCTTTTTAAATGCTTCTATTGTGTAGGAGCTTTTTAATTTATCATTTATCACACACTGACCCCTCGAACAGAAACACAACGACGTTTTTTACTGGTTCTTGTCTTAATTTTTTTGAATAAACCTGTTCTTCTAAAATGATACTGTCTGTAAAAGAGGTTGAATTAAATATGGAGCAGCTCGTAGTGGACGTTCTGGATTAAGGTCATCAGCTCCCGTGGACTTCTGTGGAGCTTTAAGACCTCCATGTGAGTGAAAAAGGTCTTAAAAAGAAAATGTGACTGTTTCAGATACATATAATCAAGATCAGAAGGATCCAAAACATCACATGTACAGATATAAAACTCATATTAAAACAGCACATATTTCCTCTGTATCTAATAAACTCTGGGTTGGTAATGTGTGAATACTGAGAGATCTGACCGTCCTCCAGAAATCTGCCTCTCCGTCAGCGCAGACTTGAAGTAAGACGCTTTTGCCTTTAAATGTTGATAAAGATCTATTTCCATTTACGAAAAAATGCCTAATCCAAACGTGACCTAGTTGCAGTTTTCCATGCAGCATTTCTTTCTCGTATTAAACTTAACATTTCTGTGTTGAAACGAGGATTGTTACAGCTTTTCTTTCTAATTTTTTTTTAGGCGCATGTTGATCTGCAATTTTAGTGAAAGTTTAAGGTCATATCAGGGTCGGGGAGCGCTGATTTTCGCCTGATATCAGTGTTAAACGGTTCACAGACGAAGGCAGATCATTCAAATGTTTGTTTTGTACTTCAAAAACCCGCCCAGTTGGACAGTGGGCGCTAAAATCCAGAGGGAAAACACAAGTTACCCAATAATTATGTGTGTTTGTTAAGATTATCAATGAGTGAGCCTTTTAAATTTCTAGGGTCAGGTCTGGTCTGAATAGAAATGAGTTGTGTGCAAACCCTGAGGTCTTAACATTGAAGTCAATGGGCTGAGCTTGATGGCGCATGTCTCGAGATTAGCCTTTAGCGGCTAGCTAGGTACATCCGGTCCTGCCCATGGATCATGTGCAGTCGAGCTCCCCCCATGAGACTTTCGAGAGCGAAGGAGGACCGCGAAGGAGGCAAGGGAATAATAAATACATTACAAAACACACAGCCTGGCCAAAAAAAAGTCGCCACAAAAAAAAAAAGGTCACACACTGTAATATTGGGTTGGAGCCGCCTTTAGCAACTCATGATTTTGTGCTTCCAGGATTTATTTCTGAAGTATGTTCTAAACCTGCGGCTCGTTCATGACAGTCAGGCTCGTTCACATCGCTCACACACTCGTTAATATCGTACCATGTGACCGCTCTAACCAATCAGAGCTTAGCTAGAACGGACATAGAGCGTACCCAAAGCTAACGTAGCAGAGCTGAGAAAGTGTTCATAATCTCAAAATAGGTAAAAATCGTCACAAAATTCGACTTTTGTGAAATCCGTAGGTGCACTGTCAGCCAAAAACGAGCAGTTTGTGATCACATTTCGGTCTAGGACAAAAATCCTTTCGGGCAGGAGGGATTTTTTTGTTGTAGTACCAATGAGTGGCCACTAGTCCAACTCAAGACAGCTCTAAGCAGCAATACCGAGTTATTTGAATAGATCCATGGTTGTGTGAGATTCAGGCCATTGCACAGGTTTTTCAAAGTTTCAGACTCTTTCTCCAGCTAGTTAATATTTATATCGCCCATTATTGGGACCTCGTAATGTTCCAGCATCATGAACAGATCATTAAGAGTATTTTGAGGCGCCGAAGGTGAAGTTAAATACCAGCAAGAGCCAGTTTTTATCAGGATCATCTACATAACTAACAGCAGAGACAGATATTCAAAACATTTCGTCTTTGAGCAGGAGAACAGAAGGTCCACAGACACGTGATCTTTGACATAAATGGCCACACCGCCTCCTTTAGTTTGCCTTTTCCAAAACATTTTTAATATTGATTTCGCGATCGCTTATTTAATTTGATAACCAGGTTTCAGAAAGTAACAATATGATGCCACGTACTTTTATATGCGTAATCCCCAGTCCTTCCTTTGTCTTGACGTTTTGCTTGTATCAAATATTCCTGACTCTTCAGAGACACGGGGCTTATGTGAGTTAACACTGGGGGATTATGTTTGTTTGAAATATCGATATCAACCAAATTACACAACCTCAGATCATTTCTCTCTTAGTTTAATGCTCAGTCTAAGCCAGTGGAGGCTGGTGTTGGATGGATATGGACCAGATTATACATATAGTGCTGTGTCTCTGAGCGATTTGAAGTCACTTTCCAACACCTCGGACTGTTGGAGGTTGATGTGATTGGAGTCGATGTTTAGTGTCCGCACGATTGGACGATATGTCTGTGAGTTTGGTCTTCATGGGTGATACTTGAGCTCCAGTGTAGCCTTGGGTTGATATTGAAATTCTGTGTCGCCAAAATAATTGATCATTAATGATTATAATAAATAAAATAATACAAATAATTATGGAAGTTGCTGACAGTTTTAAAATGTTATGGATATGGATAATTGTATGTTTTGTATTATGAGTAAGTCCCATAAATAACTTCTATATAATTGTACTTTTATAGAGCGTAGTAGTAGAGAATGTTCTGGATGAGCAGGCCCGTCGACACAGAGAAGAAGCTTCACATGGGCTTGCAAATTAATAGGAGGAGGGTCCAATTCTTGTTCCCCAAGACCCTGGGGCCCGGGACAACCGACCCCTTTGCCCCCCCTGCTGAGTTCCTTGTGGATAAGTGGCTTTTTTCTGCACATTCTGCTGATATAATGGAGATTATCTTGGTTGATGATTATCACGATTCTATAAAATGTCCCACAAGCGATTATTGTGCACCCTTTTTATTAGGATATCATTGTTTATCGTCCCATCCCGACTCCAGAGTGGGACTTCGCTTCAGCCCGTGGGATGACTACATGGCGTATCACAGAGGAACCAATGAGGGGCCGGGGACAGGTCTTATTTAGTGAAGGACGTTGTTTCTTTACCAACCAAGGCGGTAAGTTGGTGGATGATTAACCACATGTTGCAGCAGGGACTCTTTCACGTCTTTTCCAGGTTTTGTAGCAACTTTATGGACATGGGATCTAAGTGGGGTCAGGATCTAAGTGGGGACGGGAACATCCTTGTGACTTGATAAACCTGCAAACTCGTTCAAGGTCAAGAATGAGGAACCAGTTGTTCGAGGGAGTAGAGGAGAGTTGGACCTCTTGTATCATCCCCGCAGGAGTGAAATTCACACTGAGAACAGCTACAGTCGCGTCTAAGTCAATAAATTCTCTAGTTCTGCCTCGCTCGTTTCCAAGAATCGACAGCTGTCACTGTGTCAAGCTGAAGCGACGCCATGCTTCACGCTGGGCCCAAAGAAAAGCTTTTCACCATCTCGTCCAAACAAGGCTAGAGCGATGGTCACCGAGTTTGTTCCAAAAGTGTGTCGCGGAGCATGGTCGCACAACTGCTAACAGCTAGTTCTGCACGGAAACGCAAAAAAACCCCAAACTATCTTCTTATTCTTCCTGATCGATCACGTTCAAGTTAATCCTAGCCTCGAGCTGAGCGACCTCTGTGCACATCTGCTACTTTGCTCGATTGACAAAACCGTACCATCGTTTGCATCTCTTCGTCTGCTTCGTTGTGCTGACTTTTGTTTTTACTGTACACTTCCAGACTTTTCAACACCTCTCTGGAGTAAGTGTTTACACCTCCCTGCCAACACCTCCTGTCAACAGTACTTTTGGTTGCCTTTTATCTCCGTGTTGTCGTGGGACACATTGAAATGCATTGGTTCTCAGTTGTCGAGCTGCAGTGAGGGTTTGCGCTGCTTTGTGGCGTGTATGTATTCTTTACATGTGGGCATACGGGAGTGAAAAACGAGCCCAGGGAGCGCGGCGGTTGAGCTGGGATTGAGACTTATCCCATAGCCGTCCCTGTTAAACTGTCAGACCTGGCGTTCCCTGATAAGTGACACTGTACAGAAATGCATCAGTAATCGCACACTGTTAGAAATGCCTATCTATGCACAAATACAGGATGTGTGTGCTCAAAGTAACATGCTATAAATGATAACAGGCGCCATGCTAGCTCCTGTGCTGATATCACGACCCAATAACAGTACAGGACTCTCTTCTTCACGAGCACCATGTGGAGTTTGATCACGTGTGTCAAACTCAAGGCCCGGGGGCCAAATGTGGGCCGTCGCATCATTTTATATGGCCTGCGAGAAGGTCAATTAAAAAACTGTCATTTGAAGTCTATGCTGCTTTAATTTGTGCATCAACCATAAACTAATGAGATTTTCCCAACTGGAACTGAGAAATATTTGCAAATAATGATCCCAAAATGTTCATGAAGATGGAAAAAAGAACTGTATGGTTTTTTTGTTACGTGGTTTTTGTGTTACGAGGCGGGATCGGTTGTGCAAAAGTACGATCTACGTCGGCATTTTGACACCAAACACAGAGCTAAGTATGCAAAAGTTAGCCTTCAAGAAAAACAACTGTCCAATAATTAAGAGGCTGTTAAAGACTGTTTTTGAAGCAGTGCTGAAGGTCTGTGGGCAGGTACACACTTTAAAAAAGTCACTTTATCAGGGGATACACAGCTACACAGACATGTCATATTTGCAACTTGAATAAGTATTGAATAAGTAATACAGAAACTGTTATTCAACAAGTTAAAAAGTAGTTTCTTTCATTTTACATGACATTTTCTTACATTTATTGGTATTTATACTGATTGACAGTTACATCTGGCCCTTGATGGCAGAGATTTTGCTGATGGAAATAAGTTTGACATCCCTAGCCTAGGAGAAACTAATTATGTTGTGTTAAAAATCAAATTTAATTGTCTAAAAAAATTATGCTTAAACTCATGGTGGTCTCAAAATCAGTATCAAGCTTTAGTATCGAAATCAAGTTTGGAAAAAGAAAGAAAATGCTTAATTTAGTTCTATTTATGAGCCTTTTTCCAGTATAAAACATTGGTTCAAATGTTTTTTGCACAAACTTAACCTCAGTTTTCTGCGTGATTCAAATAGATTTTTTGCACCAGTTCAACACAGCTGCAGCTTCATATTGATTAGATAAAGAAAGAAAAAAAACACTCAGAACAGCCCCTGAGACCATGAATCTCACAGACAAACACACTTTGAACAAAATCTGGGCAAACACAGTAAATTCACAATATTATATCATGTTATAGCATTACGTTGTACAGCAGTGAGGAGTTCGGTCCATGAGGGGGTTTGTGAGGCTGCTCTGTGCTGCGATCTGGCATTGCACAGTATGTTTGTCATAAAAATAATCCGTAGTTTTCATCACACGGAGCTCAGACCTGTATAAGTCTATTGAACGAGTCTTTTACAGTAATAATGTGTTTGTACCATGTAACTTCCCTGGTTTGTCACTGCTTTGCCTGGAATTATGACAGTATCAAGTTACAGGTCAGATCGCTCAAAGTAATGCAAGTTTTTTTTATCATCATCATCATTATTATTATCATTATTATTATTATTATTATTATCATCATTATCATCATTATTATTTATTATTATATCATTATTATTATTATTAGCATTATTATTATTTATTATTAGCATTATTATTATTAGCATTATTAGCATTATTTTATTATTATTATTATTATTATTATTATTATCATGTATTTATTTATGTCTATATTATTATTATTATTATTATTATGTATTTATTTATGTCTGTATTATTATTAGCATTTATTTTATTATTAGCATTATTATTATTATTAGCATTATTATTATTATTATTAGCATTTATTTTATTATTAGCATTATTATTATGTATTTATTTATGTCTGTATTATTATTATTAGCATTTTATTATTAGCATTTTTTATTTTTTTTATTCTTCATTTTTATAAGCATTTTAAAACAAAGAAAAACAGCAAACCACAAACAAAACAGAGCATCTAGGGAAAGTTACAGAAATAACACAAGGCAGAGTTATTCCAACAAACATAATCAAAGACCTTTTTTTTTTTTTTTAATATAACAAACCCATTTCTCCAAAAATCTTTTACATCTATCAGCAGAAATTCTCATTGAAAAGGTCAGTCTCTCGATGTTGTATGTCTCATTGACGACCTGAGTCCGGTCTGAGTGCAGGTGGGTCCTTACACAAAACTCGCGGGTTACAGCCGCTAATAACACTGACAAAAGATATTTGTCAGATCTCTGCATCCGACGTGAAGTTTACTCAGATAAACTTCAATAAAACCTCATGTCAAGCTCCAAGCATGCTCTGGATCGTTTCTATCACCGATGACCAGTAGGGGGCAATGTGCAATATTCTTGGTAATGCAATAACGATGTTTGGCATGTAAAACTGTTCTGTCGTTTTGCTTTTGTCGTGATAAAGTCGGTGAAAGCTGCTGGAGCCTGTTGACCCGTTGTCTTCTCTAAATCTCCAGTTCTTCTGCATATGTTTAAACGCTCTCGACGCATACGTTTGGTTATTAAATGCGTTCTGGCAGACGGAGCTGATCCGTGCACTTGGGGGACACACAGAACAGTGATGCTGCAGACTCCAGCCTTTCACCCCGGGTACTTCAAAGTGAGGCCCGCAGAGAGATTTCCACACAGGCCGGGGCTCTGCAGGCTTTACTGGCAGCAGGTTTAAACTAGTCAAACAAGCAGCTCGCCCCAAGACATAACAGACAACACAAGATGATCCTCACAGAACGCTGTCTGGCACAACTCATTATCAAGAGACACTTACCTTTTTATAGTCTTACTGGCAAGTCTATTCTCCCGTCTTACTTAACGAAATCATCATGTTTTTATAGTTTCAATTTTTGTAATGTTTCATAAAACTAAATCAAAGTAAACGATCGGGCTGCAACCTCGTCGATCATCAAATAACTGGAGGTTTGTCATCGTTATCTGGACTAACACCTGCCAAAAAGCCTTTTAGAGACGAGACAGCGGCATTATGAAATCAAATACATCTCATTTTCATTCATAATTCCCTTTAATCGTAAATATTACCTCTTTAAAAGCCTGTAGTCTCTGTATGTGACTGGAGGCTATGACCTGTGACCTTTTTAAGCTACATAACATATTAAAAAACTCTTAATATACAGTAGAAATGATGGTTTGAGCGCTGCTGCAGCTCTAAATGATCATATTTAGTACCACAGCAGTAAAAACGCTGTCTCGTTCTGTGCATAAACGGGCTTAGTGGAGTTCAAGAATCTAAACGGTGATACTTCTAGCATCATGGGGTATGTCTGCGAGGCACTGATATTAAGCCACAATTGGGCTTACGATCTTTATTGATGGACCTAAAAAAGATGGCGGGACTTTACGGTCCTGAAGTGCAGTCAGCTGTGGTCAATAAATATCTCACTAAAAGGACAGAATCAGCACTGAGTTAAAATTTAACAGCCACTTAGCCACGGCTCTGCTCGCGACGTTTGTGTGTCGTAACGGGCCGGGCCAGCCTCTTACTTAGCTCTGAAATCAATGCTCCCACTGCGTGCGCTGTTCATTTGCTCTGAGAGTTGTGTGAAATACCAAATCTTTCACCTCACTTTTGATTCTATTACCAATATGTAATTCACGGCTGCGTCGGAGGAGCTGATTTACATGATAATTGTGTGCAAACAGCAGATTGGGGTAGTTATACATGCTCTGCTGACATGCATACATGCAGATGTCTGGCAGCTAATGGCACGTCTTAGGGTGAAAAAGCATCACAAATGAAGCACAAAGGGCTTTTCCACGATGCAGCCAAGGACCCTGAAGACCGTGACTCATGGCTCCAATCTTTTATTTTGCATTATCATTTTTATTCTGAATGGATTTTCTACAGGTCTGCTCCACCTGACAATATATTTTTTTCATGCATTGCTAATTTAAGCTAGACCTCTAAATGATTGCATTGTGAGAAATCTGTTTCACACTTAAAATGAATTGTGTCGAGAAGGTGCTGTTATTAATCAGAAGGTTTAAAAATAGTTAAAAGTAGCAGATAAAGTCATTAAAATGTGTGTGTTTCCTGTGGGGCGAGGTGTTACATACTGAAATCCAGATATCCTCCTGACTACCAGAAGAAAAAAAAAAATGTTGTCCAATCACCTTTATTTTAAAATTCTCTCATCTTTGTAAGGTAATTAGAATACTGAAAACATTTTTTTTTTCAAAAAAAAGTTTTTATTTTCCAGATATCATCTGTGCACTACATTTTTGAAACACTTTCATACTACACTAAAAAACTGTTAAAATTAATTAGACAATGTTTAAATGTGTTGTTTAAAGACTTATATTAAATATGCCATCAACATTTCAAGCCAAAATTTGCTCAATAAAAAGTAAAATGCACTTATTGTTTCCATTCCCACTTATTTTTTTATTGTTCCCATGAAATGTGCTTGGAGTGATGGACGGCATTTTCCTTGATGGAAAAAAAAAAAACAGGTACCAAAGCCCCACCCCTTCACATTTGGTATCATTGAAAAGCCCTAAACGTCCTCTGTAGATGTCAAAAAAGGACTTATTTCAGTTGTATGCACTGTGTTGGAGATATTCAGGTTTACTTATGTCCTCTAGAGAGGACAAATTTGAACTACTGGTAGTCAGGAGGATATGGAAGAAAAAAACACTTTCACTCTGATCATGATGTCATTTATTTTGCACAATAACACCTCGCTGAACCCGTTTTTTGTCCTAAAGTGCGTGAATAATGAGTAATTTGCAGACCTGGCAGCCCACAAAGCTCATAGGCATAAACACAGCACTATTTCCATGTTTCTTATAATCTGGTGTAATTATGTCCTTGGTGTTCACGCCAGGAAGCTCCGTCCACAAACTTTACACAGTCGTTTCTTCTTTCCTAATGAGTAGCCATGAGACGCCGCTCCAGACTGCACAGGTGAAGGGTTAAGCTGCTCAAGGTTGACGAGGAAATTCTTAAATCCCTTTCCAGAAATAAATTATCTGACGGCTTCTTTATTAGCTCCGAATAACACTGCTGTTTACTCCTCAAAGTGCATGTGGAGACGGGTCTTTCAGTGTTGCCTGAGTCTCCACTACAGTAAGAAATCACTCAGCGCAGACCCCCGTGAGCAGCTGACAGTAATGGCAGCGGCTCTGATATAAATTCAGCGTAAAGTGGGTGAAATGGCTCTCGCTCATTGAAACAACCAATAGCTGTGAGTCACTTCTTGCCAGTCGACTGTCCCCTAAACATGTTCTGAGCAGTGAAAATGTTTTCTACCCGTTTTTACTATTTCATATTTAGATTTACCGAAATGTACTGCCATAAAAATAAACGTATTCAGCATTTTTCATGTTCTTAAAGGGCCTCTACCCAGTTTTTCCCGTGTATTTGAGCAAAATGTCTTGCCCCAGTACAGTACAGATGTAATTATGAAGAGTTGTATTGTTCGATAACCAGGAAGTGCTGTAAATTTCAGACTGAATTTAGGACGCACCAGCTAAATTTGAAAAGAAAACATATTTTGTTCATATATAAGCTGCAGATATTTACACAGAAAGATGATACACAGAGGTTTTTTTGAGTTTTAATTCAAGATACGCTTTTTTTTTCAGTAAGGCATCAACATCGGATGAACATACCTGCAGGTTTAGAAAATAAAACTGCACCAACACAGGCCATCTGCTGTTATTTCCTCTGAAAGCTTTTGTCATCTTCTTTACATTGACCAGGTTTTCATCGATTCTTTAATACCAAACTTCCGTGCAGTGGCTCTATTTCCTTCTTTTGTTGGACTTATCCTTTGTCTTTATCTTAAAAGCTGCATCGTTTCCATTTCTTCGTGTGTCTTTCATGACGAGAGTGTGTTCAGGATGTGCAAAATGACAGTTCAAAATCAAAACTCGTGTGTTCTTCAGCGCATAAACTTTCCCCACATCTGTCTCACTTTTGCATTTACTGTTAGACACTGCCCCCTGGTGGCCGTTGTAGCCAGAAAAAATCTAAAGTGGGGAAAAAAGTAGCAGCTTATAGTTAGAAAGTTTGCAGGGAGTAGCAAACTGAAGAAGCAGCAAAACGTCTTCACTCCTACAGCTTTTTGTCCAGTTGATGGATTTTACTTTTGGCTTTCACTATGTTAGCATGCGAGTTGTTAGCTTTACCATCTCCGCTCTGGTCTCTGAGCGTTGTTGAAAAGAGATTGCAAACTCACTGTGGATAATTACGATGCTCAGAATGCAAAAAGTGAAGAAAAACTTTGGACGACTGCAAACTTTTTAAAACCAGTTCAGTTTTTCACATGTTTAAGATGGTAAAACCCCAGTACAGCGCGCCTTTAACTCCGTCACTTAAAAATGAAGAACAGTTTTTCCACTTCTGTTTGAGTTTAAGTTTAATCCTCGCTCCGTCCTACCTCATCTCGCCAGGACTGCGTTCTCTTTCAGTTGCGATGATGATGATGACGTCTGGAACAGTCTTGGAGATTGCGTAATCTTTCCAACAGCCCAGGCAGTGTGCATGAGTCACTCGACTTTCTCAACTGAGCTCCGCAGTGTCAGGTAATGTCACCGGAGCTTATGGCTTACTAGCTCCTGTCCCACCCCAGACACAGTGAGGCGGCAGAGGGGGAACATTGATATGACAGAACGAAGGTGCGAGAAGAACGAACAGTGCTCTAAAATACAAGAGAAAGTCTGGAGGAGTGAAACTTCTCAGGCATAACACAGCAGGCAGTCCGGAATTACACTTCAATAAAACACAGACCTTGGTATTATTGATTTAAAGATGCTCTAGGTAACTTTCCCGGTCCGCCTCCTCCTTTTCTCCAAGGAGAAGTCATTACTTTCCTTGGAATGTTCCACAGAAAGACATTTTTGTGCTGATAAATACCTTCAGAATCATGCTTTTTTCACTGTGTGCGTGCTCGCCTCTCAACAGATCCGACCTGTAACTTCACCTGGAGGCAACACTCATTTATCTCCATCGCTTTGTGCATCTTTAAGAATTGATAACCTACAGGAAGTGTCTTTAATAGATGACACTGACTTTTATTTCAGTTTCCAGACGTTTGTTTGCTCGTTGCGTCTCAGGACTTTCTGATTGGCTGGATTGTCATTTCCACGTAATGACATTTTGATGACATTTAAGATTACCGGGTTTGTGTAATCGTAGGTAATGACTAAAGCTGGAAGAGAAAAACAACTGAATAAGAACATGAGCTGGGCGTGAGCGCAGGGCCGTCTTTATCTGCTTCTGTGGCCTTTATTTATGAACAAAAGATAATGAACATGTGTGAAATGTCTCTGTAACGTCGTCTACAGCACCAGGACACATCTGGAAGTAGGAAAGGGTTTTTTTTATTATCAGAGCAATGTTTGAGTCAATAAAAATAGTATAGTTGAGCTTATTTAACTAAATGCATAGATATGTTCATTAATTATTGTTTGGACTTTACCCCAAACCCCAAAAAAAACAAATAAAATGCTTTGTGTCCATCAAAATACTGCACTCTCCAAATATCCACTGACCAAAAACAAAAGACCAAAGACAAAAGACCAAAGAGGTTTAAGTGAAAGTCTGACCTCGGCCAGGATCCAGACATGAACCAACTATAGAAATAATAAAAAAGTGTAAAAGTATTTCATTCCTTCTTCACTCCACCAAAACTTTTTACATAAATATTTTAGTATCAACAGTTTGAGTTTTCAAGGATTATTTTGTGAATTCAGAGATTTTTGCAAATCATGAAAAAGGTCAGGCCCATCTCTGAAAATGTTCCAGCTAAAAAAAAAAAAAAAAAAGACATTTCCTGAGTAATGTTTTTATCATGCACAACTACGTTCAAAAAATGCCGGCTACATGTGTTTGTGCCAGGTCCATGTGTCAGTAGACTTATCTGTTTTCATGGGAAGTCCAGGTGAGGTCCCAGTGAGATCCCAGTGAGGTCCCAGTGAGGTCCCAGTGAGGTCCCAGTGAGATCCCTGTGAGGTCCCAGTACACTGTTATGTCTTTTCATGGGAAGTCCATGAGAGGTCCACGTGAGGTCCCAGTGAGGTCCATGTGAGGTCCTCGTGAGGTCCCAGTACACTGTTATCTGTTTTCATGGGAAGTCCAGGTGAGGTCCCTGTGAGGTCCCTGTGAGGTCCCAGTACACTGTTATGTGTTTTCATGGGAAGTCCATGAGAGGTCCACGTGAGGTCCCAGTGAGGTCCATGTGAGGTCCTCGTGAGGTCCCAGTACACTGTTATCTGTTTTCATGGGAAGTCCACGTGAGGTCCCCATCAGGTCCATGTGAGGTCAGTGTGATCAGAGGAGGTGTTTCTGCTGCTTTAGCCCTGTGTTATCAGTTGACTAGTTGTAATCTGCTGTTTTCATGTGAGGTCTGTGTGAGGCCCGTGTGAGGTCCCTGTGAGGTCCCAATAGACTGCTGTCATCTGTTTTCATGGGCAGTGCTCTTAAACCCTGTGTGTTGGCTGCAGAGCGTTGGGCCAGGATCATTCCCTTTGTCAGAGACTGTTGTTATCTGTCTTCATGTGAGGTCCGTGTGAGGTCCCAGTACACTGTTGTCGTCTGTTTTCATGGACAGTGCTCTTAAACCCTGCGTTTTGGCTGCAGAGCGCTGGGTCGGGGCCAGGATCATTCACTTTGTCAGAGATCGTTGCTCGTTCAGTCTTTGTCAGACCTGCACATTAACAACAAAACCAATTCAATCAGCGGTTTGTGAATTTCACATAAAACGCCGACGACTCAGGACACGGGATTCATCATGAGATTTATTTGATTTCACGTTGAAGAAACACAAATGGACAAACATAAACAACACCGAATCTTTACCAGGAATAGTCACGTGTTTCTGCTCAAAAGAAACGACTCTACAACATGTTTTTCCGCTCCAAACCACACGCTTTCACTGACAGTTTGATTTATGATTAAAAAGACCTGAGCTCATCTCGGAGGATTAGAACCACGTCTCCATCTTGATTCAAATGAGATTAACTGTACAGCTGGAGGATTAACATATTGTGCATATCTTAAAAAGCAATTTGAGGATGGTTTTCTAGTCCAGTAATCAAACCCGGGTCCTCCACCTGCCCGTCTCCATGGAGATTTTATTGTTTTTTTGTCTGGAGTGTTCCCAAGTACGGCATTAAACACGAGCCGACTGTATCTCGCATTTATTCATTCAAACCTTGAAAGAGTAAGACCCGCTCCACAGATCTGACCTGACATAGACTGTACATATAAATAGACATATAAATAGACGTAGCTAACCTGCTAATTCCATTGACTCTGGCTCCAATTCACTTTCTATTGAACAACCGTCACCCTTCTCTTTGTAACTGCGGCTGTCAGACTCGTTTTACCTTCAACATCCTCGCTCCGGATTGGCTCTTCGGTTGATATGATACTCACAGACTGTATTTTCCAGAGTATACGTCGCTCTGGAATATAAGTCGCATGAAAAAATGTGTCATAATGGAGAAAAAACATACATAAGTCGCGCTGGACTATAAAACCGTTATATAATAATCTAAAGAAATGTGTGTTTACTGCTCTTTTATTTTATTCATTTTCATTTTTTTTTTTTTTATTATTATTTTATTTTAATTAAACATGTATAGGTCACACTTGACTATAAGTCGCGTTTTTGAGGAAATTTATTTTACAAAATTCTTGGAAAAGAATACGTATATTCTGATTCAAACCATTTAGATAAATAATAAATGTGTGTTTTACTGCTTTTACTTTATTTTATTTTAATTTATTTTTTACATTTTTCAAAATTATTTTTATTTTTTTTTATTTCATTTTATTTATTTATTTATTTTATTTTAGGTATTTTATTTTAGTTTGTTTATTTACTTGTTTATTTTTTTATTATTTTATTTTTTACTATTATTTTATTTTATTTTATTAAACATATCTAAATCATACTGGAGTATAAGCCTTTTTGGGGAAATTTATTTTACAAAATCCGAGACCAAGAACAGACATTTTATCTTTAATAATAACAACTCAGATTTCTTTTCACTGATGTTTGCTGTGGTCTTACTTCTAAACAAACTGGTGAACCCAAAACTTTATTTTACTTTTCAATTGTTTCTTAAATAGTGCTCTGTCGGGTCAGAGTTAGCATTAGCGTAAAAGGCTGAACCAGAAAACAGGAAGTAGTTTTCACGACCTTAAACTAAACTTATGATAAACTGAACATTTACAACATTGTTCCAAATAAAAAATAATCATCTTTATGGTCTTATAAATGAAATTAAATATGAAATGACTGAAAGAAAACGAGTCCAGTACATTTTCTTACAGGCAGCAAAAGACGAAGTTTAAATCTGTCAACTGGACAAATTCTTTTAGGAGTGAAGACGTTTCGCTGCCTTTCGGAGCTAACTACACTGAAACTGTAAACAGCAATTGTCTCTAGTTTCAGCTGAAACGACCCGATTCAGCCTTTAACGACCTGCTATTGTTCTCTTTGTTTTGGGTCTGAGGATGGAGCTGTAGATCGGTGAGAGATTATGTCTCAGGCCTCATTTCTGTTTGAGGAAGGATTGTCTTTTCTAACAAACAATAGCTTCTTTAACTTCCCTCTCAAACCATTTTCTTACAGGTATTACAAACACACCAGCGCCATCTAGTGGTCAAACAGATACGTAAACGTGAAGTATATGAAGCACAGACAGAACTGAACACGTGTCTGGTTTGTTAACGTCAGATATTAACAGTTAATCACAAACTAAAGCAGAAAAGTCTAACAAGTTTACTCTGGATCTCACTCCAAATCACTAAATCCACTGAATTCTAAACAACTCCAGCAACTCCAGAGGAAGATGAAGCACCTCTTCCTCTTCTGTGTGACTGTCAAACTGGTACAAGCCTAGAGCGCCCTCGTGTGGTTCAGTGTGACAATAACGAAGATGTGACATTATATATCTTAATTTCACATATAAGTCGCATCTGAGTATAAGTCACACCCCCGGACAAACTATGAAAAAAAGTGCAAGTTATAGTCTGGAAAATACGGCATAAAATGGGTGGGCAAACTACGGCCCAGGGGCCACAGGCGGCCCGTTGGGCTCATTAATTCGGCCCGCCGAATGTGACCAAATTATATTAAAATAGGTGAGAGTAAACCTTGTTCAATTTACCTTTCCCTGTAATGCCAATGTTTCCCCAAATGATGGCGCACTTCATCTACATCAACCTAGTTTGCGTGTGTTACTTAAAAATTAGCTTATCAAAGAAAAGAATTTTGGATATTTAGCGCAGAGTGTTTTAAACGGATTGGATAACAGAATATTTTTTCACCGAAGTTCGATCAAAGAACCAAGGCAAGTTTTTTCCTGGCATTCAAATTAGCAAAAGCTAGCAAGTTTTTCTCCGAAGGCAAGTTTTTAAAAGAAAGAAAATAATTTGTACAATGAGTCTTTCATATTCATGCTCTGCTACATGTTACAGGCCAAATCTCTAATGTCTCGGCCCCTCTGTCAGATTTTTGACCCCCACTGTGTCAAAAGTTTGCCCACCCCGGTGCAGAACTTATCTCCAAATCCGCCACTATAACCGCTAGCTTCGATGAGCTTCATTTGACTGGAGCTGAACGCTGCGGGTGACTTCACTTTCACTTAGTCCATACTGAGTAACAATCTAGTCAAAGCAATAACATCTCCAAGCGAGCAAGAAAAGTGACACCATGCACTTTAAATGACCCGCCGCAAACCGTTTTCATCTGACTTCATAAAGAAAAAGTCCTTGAAGTAAATGTAACATTGTTGAGCGTGTTAGCTGCTTTAATACCTTTAATGTGTTCTTGCCCGAGCATATTTCTCCGACTCCTACCGCGAGTGAAGGCCTCGTACATCTCTGAAATGAAAGTATAATTTGTATTGATTGAACAACCTCTTCGCTCGTCCTTTTTATGCCTCCGCCATTACACATACATGCACGCCGACTTTTATCTGCATTCACGTTACACGCTGACCCCTCAGGCTTTGTCTTAGCCGTGTGCAACCTCCCAGATCCCTTACGGTAAATCCCACCTTCAAATCGGTGAGCAACGTGGAACGATTTTGTGTCTTTAATTAGCCCCTAGCTGCCGTTGCACTGTGACGTTAGCCTGATAGAATCTCTTGCATGTGCAGCAGTGGGAGAATCGATAAAAGACCAGAGGGTGAAAAATGAGACTATGCAGTGTATACAGCATTAGGGAACCCACCACCACCACCGCCGCCGCCGCCTCCTCGGGTCGGGATAACAATGGGCCTTTAGCACAAAAAAACTTCAACTGAATCACATTCTTACTCAAGGCCAAACTCCACTGTCTGGAAATTTGGAGCAGACATAAATCAGTGAATTAGGAGCGTGATGCTTTTACTGTTGATTAATGGAGTCCTGGGTGAACTGCTGGTGGTAGTCCTTGTCATTTGGCGCCCCGCTCTCCTTCCTTCTTTCTGAAAATGTGCTGTGGCCTCATGTTTAAAATACAGCTGAGTTTAAATGTACATACAAAGCTTTAGAAAAAAAAATGATCACCAGATACTTTGATGCTGAAACTTGTATTTAAGCTAGACTCATTTGGGAAAGTATCAATACTGTAAAAATAAATCAAATAAGACAAGTTTTTACCTCTCCTGGAAAGTACTACTGCTTTCGTCCATGTGAGGTCCATGTGTGGTCCATGTGAGGTACTTGTCTGGTACATGCATGGTCCATGTGAGGTCCATGTGTGGTCCACGTGAGGTACTTGTCTGGTACATGCATGGTCCATGTGAGGTCCGTGTGTGGTCTATGTGTGGCCCAAGTGATGTCCGTGTGTGGTCTGTGTGTGATCCATGTGAGGTTCATGTGACATTCATGTGAGGTCCATGTGAGGTCCATGTGTGGTCCATGTGAGATTCATTTGAGGTCCGTGTGTGGTCTGTGTGAGGTCCATGTGAGGTCCATGTGTGGTCCATGTGAGATCCATTTGAGGTCCGTGTGTGGTCTGTGTGTGGTCCATGTAAGATCCATGTGTGGTCCATGTAAGATCCATGTGTGGTCCATGTAAGATCCATGTGTGGTCCATGTGAGATCCATTTGAGGTCTGTGTGTGGTCTGTGTGAGATCCATATGTGGTCCATGTGAGATCCATTTGAGGTCCGTGTGTGGTCTGTGTGAGGTCCATGCGACGTCCATGTGCTGTGCCTGTTTGGTCCATGTGTGGTTCTTGTGAGGTCCATGTAAGATCCATGTGAGGTCCATGTGTGGTTTGTGAGTGGTCCTTGTGTGGTCCATGTAAGATCCATGTGAGGTCCATGTGAGGTCTGTGTGTGATCCATGTGAGGTCTATGCATAGTCCATATGTGGTCTGTATCAGGTCCATATGAGGTTTATTTGTGGTCCATGTGAGGTCCGTGTGTGGTCCATGTGAGGTCCGTGTGTGGTCCATGTGAGGTCCATGTAAGTGTGTGGTCCATGTAAGATCCATGTGTGTCCATGTGAGGCCCATGTGAGATCAATGTGAGGTCAATGTGTGGTCCATGTGAGGTCTATGTGTGGTCTGTGAGTGGTCCCTGTGTGGTCCATGTAAGATCCATGTGAGGTCAATGTGTGATCCTTATGTGGTCCATGTGAGGTCTATGCATGGTCCATATGTGGTCCGTATCAGGTCCATATGAGGTTTATTTGTGCTCCATATGAGGTCCGTATGAGGTCTGGGTGTGGTCCGTATGAGCTCTATGTGAGGCCCATGTGTGGCCCAAGTGACGTCTGTGTGTGGTCCTTGTGAGGTCCATGTGACATTCATGTGTGATCCATGTGTGGTCCATGTAAGGTCCAAGTGTGGTCTGTGTGAGGTCTGTGTGAGGTCCGTGTGTGGTCCAAGTGTTAGGTCTGTGTGAAGTCCCTGTGAGGTCCATGTAAGGTCCATGTGAGGTCACAACTACTACTTGTGTAGACACTTCGCAAAACCACTTTTCATTTCAGAATAACAAAATAAAACGTATTGGTCTTTTTCTTATGACCAAAATGTAAAAGTCTGTCTAACAAATTCTGCCCAAAGCCAAGACGATAAAAGTTGTCTAGGTAACACTGAATAAACGCTACTTATCTGCCTGCAATGTCCCACAGTCTGGCATTACAGTTTATCTGCTTTGCATTTATTCAACTACTGACATTCTTATTGCAAAAAAAACTCTCCACAGATCTAACTTGTAACATGTTGGCATTTCCCGCTTGTCAAATAGAGTTAATGCCAAACGGTGGAACATTACATGCATAAATAATCCCAGAAGCAGATGGCAGACTATGCACTTGGACACAGTCCCAGTTTCCTCCCGGACCTCCACCAAAGACCGAACAAGATTTCACATGTTTTTATTGTTTTATTGTCATCCTAGAAAAGATATAGATGATTTGAATTCACATTTTAAACTCACACAGTCTGTTAAGTCCAGCCTGTGAAGTGTGGGTGTCTCAAAAGGTTGTTTAGTACAGTAGGGCAAAAAGTATCATTAATTTCATCTCAATACTTTGTTATATACCCTTTGTTATGTAGGTCAAATGTTTTCTGTAAGTCTCCTCATGGTTTTCACTCACTGTTGCTGGTAGTTTGGCCCATTCCTCCTGCAGATCTCCTCTAGAGCAGTGATGTTTGGGGCTGTCGCTGGGCAAAACAGACTTCCAACTCCCTCCAAAGGTTTTGAAAACCTGCATTTCTTCATTGCCAAATGCTGAAAGACCCAGCCACGTTTCATCTTCGACGCCCTCGCTGATGGAAGGTTTTCACTCAAAATCTCTCGATATATGGTGCCATTTATTCTTCCCTTTACACTGATCAGTTATTCTGGTCCCTTTGCAGAAAAACAGCCCCAAAGCATGATGTTTCCACCCCCATGCTCCACAGTAGGTCTGGTGTTCTTCGGATGCAACTCAGCATTCTTTCTTGTTCATTCAAGTGAGTTTTCTATTTTAATTTCATCTGACCATTTAACATTCTCCCAATGCTCTTCTGGATCCTCCAAATGCTCTGTCAAACTTCAGACGGGCCTGGACATGTCCTTAATCAGGGGGACACGTCTCTGCAGGATTTGAGTCCCTGGCGGCGTAGTGTGTTACTGATGGTGCCTTTGTTACTTTGGTCCCAGCTCTTTGCAGGTCATTCACTAGGTCGCCCCGTGTGGTTCTGGGATTTTTGCTCACAGCCCCAGATCGAGGGAGATTATCAGTGCTTTTGTATGTCTTCCATTTTCTAATAATTGCTCCTACAGTTGATTTCTTCACACCGAGCTGCTCACCTACTGCAGATTCAGTCTTCAGCCTGGTGCAGGTCACAGTTTTGTTTGTGGTTCCTTTGACGTGTCTTTGGTCTTGGCCATAGTGGAGTTTGGAGTGTGACTGTTTGAGGTTGTGGACAGGTGTCTTTTATACTGATAACGAGTTCAAACAGGAGCCATTAATGCAGGTAACGAGAGGAGGACAGAGGAGTTACAGGTCTGTGAGAGCCAGAAATCTTGCTTGTTTGTAGGTGACCAAATACTGAAAATTACAGGCCTCGCTCATCTTTTTAAGTGGGAGAACTTGCACAATGGTTGGCTGACTAAATACGTTTTTGCCCGACTGTATTTCAGCTCGCACGTGTTAAAGCTGCACCAAGGCCCTGCCACACGGCTCTTTGTGCCACGTTGCCTTTGAAGCCACTCTGTGATTTGCTCGTTTTAATCTGTGGCTGTCAGAGCTGAAATACAGGACGGGCTGTTTGTCTCAGCTACGATCACTCAAGGTGAGTCTTTGTTGTGAGCCGTGATTGGCTGTTAAATTGTCTTTTATGTTGAATTGACAAAAGTCAGATGGAGCCGTCCTTGATTTGTGCAGCACATAAGAAGCGTCACCTCTCTGTGTACTCTGCGCTGTGAGATGCTCTGATGTCACGCTGTACTTTGCAGTTTTATAACTGTACAAATGGTATGTGCTGGGAGATCGTGGCTGTGTATATAATGTAACTCAGACCAAGGCCATATACAACAGTCACTGCAGTAAAGTGACATTTGGTCAGGTTCATTTTTAGTACTTTTTCCCTCTCACTTTTTAGTTTTTAGTTTGATAAAATACTTTTGCCTTTAAGTTTTGATGTCTCCTTTAAACATTATTATTGTAATGTTGTAAACAGTCAAATATTTGGCTTCTGCGCTCTCCTCTGGTCCTTGGTTGGTTTGGGGCTTGTAATATTTCAAAACTAAACATTGTTATGCCTTTTATAGACAGCTCTTTAAGAGATGATAAAAGTATTTATCGTGTGCTCTGAACTGGCTTGGCTGCAGTGTTTCTGCATATTCAGACTGTGGCTGAGCTGGAGTCTCTGGAGTTCCTTCTGCTCTGGATTTGAGAGGCTGGCAGAGATATCAAGGCAAAACCGTCTGTGTAAGTTTACATTATGATTCAATTGTATGCAAAAATCAGCAGACTGAAAAAAATATCTTGTGATATCTTGTCTCTAATATTAAAGCAAAGCAGCCGTCCTTCTTTCACAGTGTGTCTCCAACAACAATGTTCCAACAAAAGACAAAATAAAACTGAATAAAAACTCGTGATTGGTCACTATCGCCCAGACCTTTATCATGTGTTCATCTAAAATAGGTGTGAAATAGAGCTGAGGAATTAGATTTTTATTTTAATGACTTTCTTCCATTGGAAATTGCATTGAAAATGTAAGAAAGGTTGTTCACTGTAGACCATACACAGAGACTAAAGCTGAGCACAGGACGATACAGGGCTATACACAGGACCATACACAGGACTATACACAGGACCATACACAGGACCATACACAAGACCATACACAGGACTATACACAGGGCCATAGGACCGTACACAGGACCATACACAGGACCATACACAGGACCACACACAGGACCACACACAGGACCACACACAGGACCATACACAGGACCATACACAGGACCATACACAGGACCATGGGACCACACACAGGACCATACACCGGACTGTAGAGCACTGACTGCTTTGAAATCAGTGACGTCAAATTAAATATTGGCGCTGCATGTTTAATGCAATAGTTTCTTTTATCTCATTTATAAAAGATTTCCTCAGTGGCCAATGGGTAAAATATGATCAAGGAAAACAATCTTTACAGTTTTGACAGTTTTCTGGAGTTTGCAGAGCATTTTCAGTGGGGGAAATATCACAGCCCTTTATCATGTTTCCATTTCACACACACAATAATGGAAATTTAAAATGTTGCTTTGCTTGGAATGTTCCACAGTATGAACAGGATGTATTTATCTGTCATTTACTCTATTACTGATGGTGATTTTATTGTCAAAAAAAATCCTTGACTTGAGTGGAGTCGCCCTCTTGTTTCCATGGCGATGTTGTACGCCATCCTGTGCAACATTCCCAGAAGTTTCAGTCACACTTGCAGATGTGCGATCCTGTTACGTGTGACGTATAATGTGACTTCCGATCCCTACAGACGCATTTATCTCCTGCCACGTGACTTCTGCTTTAATAAGAAGCGGTAACTCTAGTGGCGGTAAATTGTTTTATTGTGGCGTCGCAGATTAGAGCCGTTTCAGATGGTGTTCCCTAATAACGTTCTCCCCTCTCATCTGGGACCTGCTGTGTCCTCGGCTCACACGTTATCGCTGTTATGACTCACAATACAGGCCCCACACGCATTAGACTTTGACTCAAATTACACTTATTACAGCTATTAAGCATATTGTGTCCCTCTGTATGTGCTACACGCCCCACGATGAGACTGTGCATTTGGGTTAAGGCCCCGTAGACGCAGCAGAAACACCCCCAGCTTTTAATGAAACACTTTCACATCGTCATATCGTTGTGTCACAAACAACCACACGGGGCAGAGCAGAGTATCGTATTTTCCAGAGTACATGCCACTCCGGAGTTTAAGTCACACCAGCCAAAAAATGCATAATAATGAAGAAAAAAAACATATATAAGTCGCACTGGAGTATAAGTAACTTTTTTTTTTTTTTTAATGTAAAGTTGATGGGACAGCCTGGAAAAGGATGTGTATAATCTGATCCAAACCGTTTGGATAAATAATAATCTTAAGAAATGTGTGTTTACTGCAATTTTATTTTATTTTTACTTATTTCAATTTAATTTTAATTTATTTTTTAATTTAATGTATTTTTTTTTTATTATTATTATTCGTTTATTTATTTTATTTTTTTATTTTACTTAACTTTATGTTATTTTAGAAAACATATATGTCGCTCTGTCGCATTTTTGGGGAAATTTATTTTACAAAATTCTTGGAAAATAATGTGTATATTCTGATTCAAACCATTTAGATAAATAATAAATGTGTGTTTACTGCTATTTTATTTTGATTTATTTTATATATATTTTTTTAATTTCATTGTATTTATTTATTTATTTTATTTTAGGTATTTCATTTCAATTTGTTTATTTACTTATTTATTTTATTTCATTATTTTATTTTTACTACTATTTTTTTATTTTATTTTATTAAACAAATCTAAGTCGTACTGGAGTATAAGCATTTTTGGGGAAATTTATTTTACAAAATCCGAGACCAAGAACAGACATTTTATCTTATCTAATAACTATAAAATAGAGAACAACAGGTTGAATAGCAGTACAACACGCTAACATAACACACAGACAACAAACTGAACACGTCTGGTTTGTTTTACGAAAGATATTAACCGTTAATCAGAGACGCTACGCTAACGCAACATGTGCCGCTCGTCCACAAACACGAGAGACTCAGAGTTCTTTTCACTGATGTTTGCTGTGGTCTTACTTCTAAACAAACTGGTGAACCCAAAACTTTATTTTACTTTTCAATTGTTTCTTAAATAGTGCTCTGTCGGGTCAGAGTTAGCATTAGCGTAAAAGGCTGAACCGGAAAACAGGAAGTAGTTTTCACAACCTTAAACTAAACTTATGATAAACTGAACATTTACAAGATTGTTCCAAATAAAAAAATATCATCTTTAGGGGGGAATTAAATATGAAATGAATCAAAGAAAACAAGTCAAGTCAATTTTCTTACATGTATTACAAACACACCAGTGACATCTAGTGGTCAAACAAGTGAACTCGCTCCGGATTGGCTCTTTTGTTGCTATGATACTCTCAGAATCACAAATACTGTATTTTCCAGACTATACGTCGCCAAAAACATAGATAAGTTTCATTTTTGGGGGAAATTTATTTTGCAAAATGCGAGACCAAGAACAGACATTTTATCTTTAAAGACAAGTTATAGACACAAGTTATTAGAATAAAATGTGGAAGAACAGGCTGAATATCAGTTCAGCGCACTAACGTCACACATTTATATTTATTCAGCTGAAGCACAGACAGAACTGAACACGTGTCTGGTTTGTTAACGTCGGATATTAACAGTTAATCACAAACTAAAGCAGAAAAAAACAAGTTTACTCTGGATCTCAGTCCAAATCACTAAATCCACTGAATTCTTCATCCTCGATGTCACTTCTGAACAACTCCACCAGCTCCAGAGAAAGATGAAGCGCTTCTTCCTCTTCTGCGCAGCTGTCATACCGATACAAGCCTAGAGCGCCCTCGTGTGGTTCAGTGTGACAATAACGAAGAAGTGACATTATATATTTGAATTATTTCACATATAAGTCGCACCCCTGGACAAACTATGAAAAACTGCTACTTATAGTCCAGAAAATACAGTATGTCGTACTTTGAGCTGGTGTACTTTTACTTGTAATTAAGTACATTTTATCCATGTAACTATACTTTTACTTTATAGTACCGCACCTACTATAGATAAACCATGACTTTACAATACCCAGAGTTCATTGTGAGACACGACGCTCATTGGAATTCATGTCACTTCCATAATTGTTGTGCAAAATGTCAGAGAAAAGCATCTCCGACCGCAGGCCTCTCCAGCCCAGACCCTGCTCAGAGCTACGGGCTGTTCTGAACCATCTACACGGAATATGTTCTTTCATTTTCTTTTTCTGATTCACTTAAATGATCTAATATTAGCAGAAAATGCATTACGTCTGTATAAAGATAGAAGCCCAGCATATTTTGTGACTTTACTGCAGAAGAAGGCTGATTTCTTGGCTTGATCACACCATCTAAAGACAAATTAGACTAAATGTGCACAGCTGTTGTGTAAGCGACAAACCCGACCTCGTTATACTTGATGTCAGATTATGTGTTGAGTTTTTTTTTAGCTCCTCAGCGTCTTATGAATAAACACAGCACATACTTTACCCAACAGCAATTCTGGTGTTCTCAGTGAAACTTTCAACAAGATGGATGTGTGAGGAGCACTTTTTCTGCTTTGCTTTTGGCCACAGCAGAGTTAGAGAAATGTAGAAATCGCCGGTATGTGCTTCTGCTACAACACGACGCTGACGGCTGCTCCCCGCTCCCTCCTGCTCCCTCCTGCTCCCTCCTGCTCCCCGCTCCCTCCTGCTCCCTCCAGCTCCCTCCTGCTCCCTGCTCCCTCCTGCTCCCTCCTGCTCCCTCCTGCTCCCTCCCGCTCCCCGCTCCCTCCTGCTCCCTCCCGCTCCCCGCTCCCTCCTGCTCCCTCCCGCTCCCTCCTGCTCCCTCCCTCTCTGCTCCCCCTCCCGCTCCCCGCTCCCTCCCGCCCTCCTGCTCCCTCCCGCTCCCTCCTGCCCCGCTCCCTCCTGCTCCCTCCTGCTCCCTCCCGCTCCCCGCTCCCTCCTGCTCCTGCTCCCCTCTCCCTCCTGCTCCCTCTCGCTCCCTCTCCTGCTCCCTCCTGCTCCCTCCCCGCTCTCCCCGCTCCCTCCTGCTCCCTCCCGCTCCCTCTCAGGCTGTTCAGACGTGCCCCACATCGCCTCATTCTGCTCCAAGCCTCTAACACTGGCACCGGTGACAAACCGTTTGGATAAATAATAATCTTATGAAATGTGTGTTTACTGCACTTGTTATTTTTGTGATTTATGTGTTTATTTACTGCTTGATTGTTTGTTTTAAATGTAGATGTTAGTCACATGTTTAACCAGAACATGCCTATTAAGGAAATCATTTGGAATATAATGTAAAGTTGGTGGGACAGTCTGAAAAAGCATGTGTATGTTCTGATCCAACGCACTTTTACCAGATAACACATGAGTCACTGCTTGAAAATATCCGCTATTACCATACAGTCTATTAGAAATGTTTATTTGATTTGATTTGATTTTTTAAATTTATTTTATATAATTGTATGTATTTTTTGTATTTTATTTTGTTTATTTATTTATTTATTGTAATTTATTTATTTATTTTTATTTATTTATTTTATTTAATTAAATGCATTTAATTTTTAATTTAATGTATTTATTTTTGCTATTACTATTTTTTTTTTTCTTTTTTTTTTTTTTTTTTTTTTATTTTATTTAATGCAAGACAGACAAACATAGTGACCATACACATACAGTAGTGACAGATGGTGAAGACATAACACTTTTTGGTTTATGGACGTAACATCTATTTACAGTTATATGTGACCAGTCTGTGTTTGTGTATTTGTGTGTGTGTGTGTATTTGTGTTTGTGTGTTTTGTGTTTGTGTGTGTGTGTGATATTTCCATGATTTCCGAGGGCCGTAAGGTGGAGACAGCAGAGGACAGTGCTAGAACTAGTAATCTGTAAGTGAGAAAAGAAGATATAGAGAATATAAAAAATACTTCTATGTATCCATGCGTTAGAGATATTTAGAATATTATGGTGCACTGGTGTTGAGTCCCACGGTGGAGTCGATGTGATACAGGTGGAGAAGCAGTCTCGTTGGTGAAGTGGTCTTTGCTGTGCTCTGGTCCGTCTCCCCTCCACCCGGGTCCTGAGGTAGTCTTTCCCCACTCGGTCTAATCACATCCTCCCTGACACCAGCTCGGACTCGCCCCCCCACACTCCTCCACGCTCCTCCACACTCCTCCACACCCCTGACCTTCACTTCTGTAGCTGCTGGTCCACTGCTACACCCACTTGTACACTGCTCCTGCTCCTGCTCCTCCTGCTGCTGCTGTTGTTGTTGTGCAATTACAGACACACTCTCAGCGCCCAGTGTTTTGTTGTGCTCTTTAATCCATGTGCAGACTCACTCTCGGCGGGGTCCTTGTTTATTCTTCTGCACATGCCCAACCATGACAAATCGGAAGCACGGACGCCTGTAGTGAGCCCGGCGCAGCAGACGCACAGCACTGATGCTCCGGGATAACGCTCGCTCCATGTAACACAGGGGCAGAGCAGCATCTAGTGGTCAGGAGTGTGTATGCCCCTTGTGTCTGTGCAATTACACTGAAGTGAGCCGTCATAACAGCATCGAAATGCGTTTAAATCAGCTGAAAATCTTAATATCAATTTTTAGCGCTGCGTTATTTGATCTCGTCCTGAGACAAACTGGCTGTATAGAGATTTTGTAACTTTTGTAACACTGGTACACAAGCTATTTTTGCCCATAACATTATTTAACATTATTTAACATTATTTAACATTATTTTTAGGACTTGCCAAGTTCAGTTTTTTATTTGACATTCAATTTTTACAACAAAATAGCATAAATCAGATGATTATTCTTAATGTTTTTGGAGTTTAAGCCAAACAAACATCCCCAGCGCAGACAAACCCAGGACTTTTTTGCTGTGACTGGAGAGTGTTAACCTTATTATGTTCCATATTTATCTGCCATAAGCTCTATAATGATCTGATCTGATAGTTTTTTTTTTAATTTTCAATAAGCTAAAACACAAAACCCACCGGAAGGAGGAGGGGAGGACCCAGGACAGGCTGGAGGGACGATGTCTCTCTGGCCTGGGAACACCTCGGGGTCCCACTGGAGGAGCTGGAGGATGTGTCTGGGGTGAGGGAAGTCTGGGAGTCCCTGGTTAGACTGATGCCCTGGATAAGTGGAAGAAAATGGATGGATGGAAAACACAAAAGCTTAACTGTTATGTATGTGGCTTGTGTCGTCTTCGGGCTGTGGAGAAGAGCTCGTGTGCTCAGTTTTACAGTCGCTTTATGGCTTTACTCCTCTGTTACAGCTCACGCCACTGAGTAAATGTGTGTATCACTGAGTAAATGTGTGTATCACTGAGTAAATGTGTGTATCACTGAGTAAATGTGTGTATCACTGAGTAAATGTGTGTGTGAGTGAGCTCTGAGCTGCTGCGTCTCACTATGGGGCTGTGCTGTTACTTTTGTCTCCTCATTATCTGTATCGCTGGATTCTCTGGGGCATGTTTGAGAATTACAGCCTTAAATCTTTCACAATAGCATTAATACATTTCCCAACAGCCACTTTATGATGTACTTTGAATCAGTCGTAGCTAATCTCAGCGGTGGGTGTCGCCAAGTCGCTGTTTGGACCGTTCCTCAGGTTGCGGATAATGAAGTGCGTTGTCATTGTGGTTAAGGTATAATTAGTATAGAATGATGAGATAATGAGAGCTGATATGTGCCAAGAATTTCTCACAGCTCTAATAACTGGCTTCACTACTGGATAAACAAGACGTGCAGATCCTGAGACGCAAAAAGCTGCTTTAATTTCATAGAAAATGAAGCTTTTAATGGTGCACTTGGACACATTTTTAAAACAATGGCAACGTGATAATAACATTTTGCATTTTGCTTTTGCATCATGGTAAAAAAGCAGAATTAGCTGAAGTTGTGTGCATAATATTAGCAGTAATAGTTGTACTTTCCGCTAAATTACATACACTTAGTACCAATTAGCTGACACAGATGTAGCTTTTGGCAAATATAATAAATGGAAAGCAAACAATAAGCCAATTGACTCAAGTCAGATTCACATCTCCAAATTCCCAGTAACGTGGTATGGAGCGTGTAGGTGCTTCCCCAGAGAAACATTATAATGGACCACAATTCATAGCAAGAAAATAAACATTGCTCCCATTCAGAGGTTTGGTGTAGGTTGAGATGTCTGTGATAATGAGCTCACACGGGCAGAGAAAGAACCACGAGGAAAACAGGAAGAAACCGCCACTTCCGCACATACGCTCCCAGTCTGAGCCGAGAGACCCACATCATCACCGGCGTCTTAGTTTAGTTTGGTCTATTCAGCCGACAAACTTACAGATAAAGACGAAATACGAGAGCGAGAAGGTGCAGACTGAAGTTACTCTACAACATTTAGAGCTAATTTTGTATTTTTAAAGGTTTTTACCATGTTGCTAAATTAGTCGCAGAATCATTTTCCTGCTTCTATTAGTCCTAAATGATTTCTCGACAATAAGCTCTAACTGTTGCTCTGTTAATTATTATTTTTGGAACAACAGGTGATAGTTTGTACGACAGAGTGTAAGGTCAGTTAAAATACAAAATTCTGCGGGAGCTACGAGTGTAAAGTTGTAGCATTTCGACATTAAAGACGCAATTTTACGGGAATAAAGTCGTAATTTTATGAGAATATAGGCTGCTATGTGTGAATGAGTACGACTTTCTACGACTTTTGTGGAAAAGGAAGTGTCTGAAGTGTCGGCTGCAGGGGGATCGCGGTTACACCATAGAGCTATCCCGAGAGGATTTGTTGTTTCTCAAGAAATTGTTCGAATTTTACTGAAAATATTGCATCCAAATGGGGTAGAGACAGTCCAGCAGTGACTCGTGTTGGAGGGTGGTGTCCGCAAAGACTCCGGGCGGATCCAGGTACAGAAAATCCACAGCTCAAGACATGCAATGGCTCTTGAACAGAAACCAAAGCGACGCATTTACCGGAGATCAAAGCTTCTATGGATACAGCGCCGCCAATCGATGAATACTCTTGGTAGGAGTCCTGCGAAAACAATACTTTCAATTTTGGATGGACGTCGTTCAAACTCTAAAGGAACATGGACGTTTCACCCCTGCAGCCGACACTTCAGACACTTCCTCTTCCACAAAAGTCGCAGTTTATTCCAAATCCCTGTGGTTCCTCTGACGAAACAAACTCAAACGTTTGCAGTGTCGCTTCAAAGTCCTTAGCCTGATGATAGTTTGGTGATGGTGGGATAAAAGACTCAGTATTTCATCGAGCATAAACCTGAAAGTCCAAACTCTCCATAAAGCATAAGGCACTAGTCTAGTCTACTACTCATTCACACACAGCAGCCTATATTCTCATAAAATTACGACTTTATTCTCATAAAATTGCGTCTTTAATGTCGAAATGCTACGACTTTACTCTCATAGCGTCTGCATAATTTATTTTATTTAACTGACCCTCATACTCCGTCGTAAGTTTGAACTGACTTCTGCAAAAATGAATTTATTATGACGCATTCTCCAAACATTTGAAGCTTATTCTCCCTAAACTCTGCCCGAGAAACCCTCCAACTCGTCTCATGATCCCTGAAGAACAAGTCAATATTATCACAGTTAAATATCCCACGATTCTTTGCAGCAAAAGCAGTTTAAAGAGTCAAGGACGCAGCAGCTGTGTCCCGTGCAGACCCCTATAGCGCCACTATCTGCTCTCAGCACACTCCTCTGGTTCTACTGCGAGAAGGTGCCCATTTAATTTGACAATCAATATGTTTGCTGTGAGCGTAAGCCAGTGTAATCTTCTCTTCACTGTAGCTCTCCACACTCTCCCTTTTCTCCTCTCCTCGCTCGTTTTCTACCCTTAAGTCAATCGTCCCAACGCAGTAACTCCAGGATTCACAGGCAAAAGCAGGAGACAGAGAGGAAATTGATAGAAAAAACAAGTTGCATGTGTTGGCCCCCTTCTGAGTTTCCAGCAGAACATGGTCCTTTGCGGGAAAATTGCTCCCGTAACAGTGGATTAGAGAAAATGGATTTGCCAGCACTATTCGCCATGCACCCACAATGCAACAGGGCAACTCATCTCTCACAACAAATGAAACTCAATTAGTTTGCTCCAGACACTTCAGAAAAACAAAATACAGCCAGGTCACGGAGCGGAACTTGGAGCTAACTTTGTTGTGGTTGTGATTTTTACGAGAAACAAGCTGAAAGTCCGGACCACTCTCCTCTTTACTATCCACGAGAGATGGACAAGAAGTGACGTAAGATTATGCTCACGTGTTTTATTTAGTTTTGTCTGTGTAATCCCTCAGTCGTCCAGGAATGATCCATAGTAAAAGAAAAAATTCTCATCTCCAGTGAATTTGGAGAAACTAAACCAGAAAATGTACCAACACCGTCACAAGAGCAGCTCAGGGCCACAGTCTGCTGTTCATCTCCATCTCAAAGACACTCACCGCTCCTCTGAAGATAATGAAGTTCAGATCTGAGCCAAAGAAAAGAAATGGTTTGAGACGAGAGTTGTTTGGAAATACAGTTCTTTTTTGAACAGGGATGGGAGCCTAAACATCATCTGTCTCATTTTTACAAGTCCATCCTCAGACCCAAAGCAAACACAGGAAACATTAGTGTTAGCCAGTTGCTAAAAGGTGTGAGAGCGCTCATTATGGGCCTAATGATTCTGCTAAGCATGACTCAGGCACAGCTCACAGTTAGTGTAGCTAACAAACAGAAACTGTAACGACAGGTGTGTTAGCTTCAGTGTCGTTAGCGCCTCCTTCAGACAGATATAAGTCAGTGTCCAGCCGTAATCTGACCAGAACTGAAGAAGCGGCTTGGAGCAGCCAAACGTCTTCTCTCTAAAGCTGTGCTCACAAAGTTAAATGCCTGTAGTTAGACGCCTTTGCATTTGAGGACAAAAAAAAAAAAAAACGAAAGATACAGACCAGTGTCCAGGGCGCCAGCTGAGGTCTGTAAGTGTCTTTAGATGTTTAGTTTTGTCTTTGTGAAGCTGCAGACCAGGTTGAGCGAGTGGCTTTAGTGCATTTATTACATAAAACACATCAAATGAGGCGGCTCTGCGGGTCTGGGTCTGTGACTAGCCTTTATGCTAGTGGTGCGTCCGGCAAAATTAAGCTGCCGCGAGTTTGTGGCTGACGTCTTTCTACTTTTTCTGGATAATGACATCGCTACGTCACTGCAGATCCAAAAGTTCCACTTTTTCAACTCTTAGACGCACAAAAAACTTGCCAGATGTTTGAACGCTCAAGACGCACTGCGGCAACTCCAGATTCACGCCGTTCTGATGCTTGAAAACGAGCAGAAAAAATGTAAGACGTGCGTCCACCACAGACTTTGCAGGTAAACTTGACGCTCGAGTGAACGCACCATAAAACTTTTCTCCAGTTGACAGATTAAAATTTTTCTTTTCTTTTATTTTTCTTTCTTTCATTTTTTTTTTTTTTTTTTTTTTTTTAAGACAAGAAAAAAGACGGAAGTTCTGGTTAGTCATATTTTGAGAAGTTGTAGTTTTGAAATGTAAGTCTAAATTAGTCAGTTGTGTGTATTTTGTAAAGATCATGTTTCACTTTCATGGACCGATTCTCATGTTTACTGCTTAAATATCGTGTTTTTAACCACACTCGTGTTTTCTGTGGATTGTTTTTCAGAGACAATAACTACATCAAGGACTTCCCGCAGCTGGCAGACGGCCTCATGGTCATCCCTCTGCCGGTGGAGGAGCAGTGTCGGGGGGTGCTGTCCGAGCCTCTGCCCGACCTCCAGCTGCTCACAGGTGGGTGACGCACAGAGCATCAGGTTTCACCAAGTGTCATTTATTTTCAATTTCCTGGTGACCTTTTTACACAATGAACCTTGAAACATTTCTAGTAAGTTTGGAATAGAGCTGGGAGATGTATCGCAGTCGCTGAGAATAATATCAGGAATTAAAAATGACCTTAAAAAGAGACACAACAAACATGGTTTAAAGTCACATTTCCTTTTTCTGGATGATTTCATGTTTTGCGCTTGAATCAGACGTGTTGCTAACGCTAATGAGAGCGACCACGGGGATCAGGTTATTACAGCTGATTAAGATCAAAATGACTTAATGTTCATATCTTGAGTCTGACAGCAGCAGTCAGGGCCGAGCTTTCAGGGGGCCCTAAGCTGAATTTGTCTGTGGGGCCCCCTCCTGGCTCAGCTGTTTGTGACTCACATTTGACACATTCTGACTCTGCTCTCGTCACTTTGACCAGTTGTATTTGTGTTTTTAAGACCAACATCAGACTGAAAACATCCAGAATGTCACAGATAACACAGAACAGAACACAAACATATAAGGGAGGTCAAGATTTTTAAAGTTGTAGACATTTTTTCTTTGTTTCTAGTGGATTTTAATGTGTTCCCTGTGTCCAATAAAACTTGATATATTGTATTATTTTCGATATAAATATATGAGCTCTTGGGGGCCCTCTGGTGGCCTCGGGACCCTAGGCAGCGGCTCAGTCTGCTTATAGTCTGGACCGGCCCTGGCTGTAGTTACAGAGAGAGGGGCCACAGTTTTTCAACGTAAAGTGAATTGAAGCCAGAGTTGATTGAGCCGGAAGCGCAGCCCATCCTGACTTCACTTCCTATTTGCAACGCAGCCGCTAGCAGGTTAGCTAAGTCAAATTATATATACAGTCTATGACCTCAACCAAGGCGTTTACAGGCACATTTTAACACATTCCAAGTCAGATTTTTACATTCAAAACTGTTTCATTTTGTTGTTTTGCTGAGCTGAAGCGTAAACAGACTCAATTTGTTGGCAAGAGCTTTACTGTTTGTTCCCCTGAAGTAGATTTCGTACAAAAATAACTTAAATGCAGTTGCTATGGAACAAACAGACTGTATTGTCAGGTCAAAACTATACGACTTATATAACTCGCACAAGAACCGGTAGCTTCTCCTTCAATCCTTTTATCCTTTACTATTTGTGGTGTCCCTTGGGGGTAGAGACACTTCGGGTTTAAAAAGACACCTCCACCTTTGCTCCCTAATCCTTCCATTAGCTAAATTGGTATTTGGTTCACACTGACCCTTGAGATTTTTACATAAATTGGTTCTGTCGCTGATATCGTGGAGGTGTTTCTTCGCAGGAGCCGTTTTTCAAAGGCACAGACTCAACCTTTGGCTGAAGACGGTTCCTCCCTCTGGATTAAACTTGAGCTCTAAACTTGAAAGTTGGGTCATTGCACATGGAGTAATCCCACTTTCAATGCCAACAGTCCCAGAAGTGAGAGTTTAAACACTAAACTGCAATGTGGACTATAATGATGGAACATGTACAAGTGCAAAGGGGCCATGACTCTTTTATCAAACTGATCAGGCCCCACGTGATAGCTCCAGACATCAATATCAATAACATCTGCAGCTTTTTACCATATAAAAACATGTCAAAAATCAAATATATACTGTCAAAACCAGATTCAGAGAGACTTATCCTGCATTTGTCTCCAGTAGGTTAGATACAGTAACGTCCTGCTCACTGGCCTCTCCAGATGAGCCTTAAGACAGAACAGTACATCCAGATAGAACACTGCTGCGAGAGTCTGACTAGAACCAGGAAGTACTTCACACATGTGTCCTGTGTCTCTGTGTGAACAAGTCTCTCCATGAACCAAGAACATCTCCCACATGTGAGAGCCACAAGAACTCTCACACTCTGAGGACTAAACCAGTACCAGGACTCACCAGGACTAAACCAGGACTAACCTGTGTCTCTGACTAAACCGGGAGTAAACCAGGACTAAACCAGGACTAAACCAGGACTCAGTGACTAAACAGGACTACACCTGGGATAAACCAGGGCTAAACCAGGACTAAACCGGGAGTAAACCAGGACTAAACCAGGACTAAACCGGGAGTAAACCAGGACTAAACCAGGACTACACCTGGGATAAACCAGGACTAAACCGGGAGTAAACCAGGACTAAACCAGGACTAAACCAGGACTACTACACCTGGGATAAACCAGGACTAAAACGGGAGTAAACCAGGACTAAACCAGGACTAAACCGGGAGTAAACCAGGACTAAACCAGGACTAAACCAGGACTAAACCAGGACTACACCTGGGATAAACCAGGACTAAACCGGGAGTAAACCAGGACTAAACCAGGGCTAAACCAGGACTAAACCAGGACTACACCTGGGATAAACCGGGACTAGACCAGGACTAAACCAGGACTAAACCAGGACTACACCTGGGATAAACCAGGACTAAACCAGTACTAAACCGGGAGTAAACCAGGACTAAACCAGGACTAAACCAGGACTAAATCAGGACTAAACCAGGACTAAACCAGGTCCAAATCAGGACTAAACCAGGAATAAACCGGGAGTAAATCAGGACTAAACCAGGACCAAATCAGGACTAAACCAGGACTAAACCAGGACTAAACCAGGACTAAATCAGGACTAAACCAGGACCAAACCAGGACTAAACCAGGACTAAACCAGGACTAAACCAGGACTAAACCAGGATTAAACCAGGACTAAACCAGGACTAAACATGTTGAATCAGTGTTTGAGTTTTGTTCAGTTAAAACCTGGAACATTCTTCCTGAAGATGTGAGACAGTCTCGACTTTGACAATGTTAAATTCAGGCTCAAACGGTTCTATTCTGCTGCTGTGACTGAGTTTTATTCTGTACTTTGCCCTTTTAATATATCATTTTATGATGATTATTCATGTTTTGATTTGTTGTATTGTGATTGTCTTATTGTGTAAATCTCTTTGAATGACTTTGTATAATTTGTGCTACAGATAAACTTGTCCCACAAAACAATAGACCTAAGTTTTGTATTGTCTTTCAGAACTTATTGTCTGATTTATTGATGTATCGTCTGATTTTGTTCTTCTGTTTGTAGGAGACGCTCAGTTCAGTGAGGCCGCAGGTTACCCCATGGTCCAGCACTGGAGAGTCCGCAGCAATCTGTACAAAGTCAAACTCAGCTCCATCACCCTGTCGTCAGGTAAAGACCTGCCAAGTCAGACCTGTAGTGTTTTCAGACTTTTATATAAATGGACAGAGCTAACCTGCTAACCGCCGCTGCGTTTCGCTGAGCCGCCTGGCTCCAGCGTTTCATAAAACTGTGGATCAGTGACTGTCTAATGTCTAATTCAGCTGCTAAAAATCACTAAATTAAACATTTTTTAATTTCTAAAGTGCTACTGAAATGATCACCAGCTCTTCATCACATCAGTAATCCACACACACAAATGATGTTACTCACTGGGGTGATGTGCGGTGACCTTTGACCTCCAAACAGTTTTAATTTCATTTGGCTGTACTATATTTTTCCTGTAAACCTCAAACAAACAGCATCGTGTTTTTCATCAGTGATAAAGTCGTGTGCCGTGAGCATGAAGACACACGTGAGCATCTTATTTTCTCTTCACTAAACTGAACTTTCTGCTCTGCTCCTCTTGTGTATTTTCCTGTCATTTCTGATGAGTGAACATAAAATACTGTGTGGATCTGAGCTTTGATTCGTTTGTGTTTGTGGACGACTTGAGCTTGTGAAGTGTTAATTTCAGTAGCACGGCTGTAATTTGAAACAGTTGAAGCTGCTCCATCATCAGACACAGTGAATATTGAATAATAACTTCATCATTAGTAAAAACACAGTACACACAGTACACACATGTGGTCAGAGGCTTTTTACTGCAGTATTTATGTGTCTAAAGTTTTTGTCTCACAGAATGTTCAGAGTTGTTTTTTTACTCATGGCCGGCTGTATAACCAGTCTTATTCTGTCAGGTTTTTCTAAGATACTGAAGACACTATCAGCAGATAGTACACGAGAGGAGCTCCTGGCTTTTCTCCAACAGTTTGGCTCCCACTACGTGTCTGAGGCTCTGTACGGCTCAGAGCTCAGCTGCAGCATCCACTTCCCCAGCAAGAAAACCCAGCAGCAGCTGTGGCTGCAGTACCAGAAAGGTGAGTCCGGACGTCATGTCACGCCTGCACCAGGAGGGGGCAGTGCTCCACATAAAGGAACCATTCATCATCATTAACACTGCGGGGTATTATCATTAACACTCCGGGGTATTATCATTAACACTCCGGTGTATCGTCATTAACACTCCGGTGTATCGTCATTAACACTCCGGTGTATCGTCATTAACACTCCGGTGTATCGTCATTAACACTCCGGTGTATCATCATTAACACTCCGGTGTATCGTCATTAACACTCCGGTGTATCATCAGTAACACTCCGGTGTATCATCATTAACACTCCGGTGTATCGTCATTAACACATCTGTTCGTTTTAAGACACTGAACACATAAAGTACTTTCATGTTGTATTTATTGCACTCAGATTATCTGACAATAACACGTAAAGTTGTGACAGTTTTAAACTCACAGAAGAATCAGACAAACACCTGAAAGACAAAGTTTGGTTTGGAGATGGATATTGCATCGTTACATTTGAACAGTTCAGACGTCTGGATGATGTTCAGGTGTTAAACAGACAAAAGGACACTTCATCATGTGTAGCTTTATGCAGCTCTAAAGAGGAGTACAGTAGTGGGCAACTTCTTTTTACAGTTTTCAAATAATACGACAGAGAAAAGGCTCAGGGTAGAACGTGAGGGTTAAGGTCATTAGTGAAAACTATCTGCAGGAACAAAAAGCCGGTTAAGTCGATACATCAGATAATAACAGTTGGTTCTGAGACATTAGTTTTTTAGTTTGATTAATAGAATAACAGATATGATGTAGTAACAAACATGAACCTAACATCCTTATCCCAACTTTATCATTTAGTTTGAATAAATATCCAACATCAACAAACCTCATACTATGAGTATGTGGTGTACTGTGAGTATGTAGTATACTGTGAGTATGTAGTATACTGTGAGTATGTAGTATACTGTGAGTATGTAGTACTGCGGGGTGTAATGTACTGAGAGTATGTGGTTGTGTAGTGTACTGTGAGTATGTGGTCGTGTGGTGTACTGTGAGTATGTAGTATACTGCAGGGTGTGGTGTACTGCGAGTATGTGGTTGTGTGGAATTCTGTGGAAGTGAAACCTGAGGGATTTTTTGCTGAGCCTAAAGTTGCAAAATAAAGTTTGGCAGGTCAGTGTCAGAGTCACATTCTCACTAGACGAACGATAAACTAAACACAAAAGAAAGAAAAAAAAAATCAATAAAATAGCTTCAGCAGCTCAGGTAAGTGTTGCTACTGAAACAAGTGAACACTTCATGTTTTGTGTGAAAGCCAAAAGTTTGCAAATCATGCAGTTATTTGAAAAACAACCATGAGCTGCAGACGGGGGCAGTATTTGATCCATTATGTGACATGTGAATATGGCGACAGTACACACGAGCCTACATCTTTACTCCAGTGAACATGTTGAGATTTACTCGTCTGGGTTGGACACTTTTGGACACTGTGCGTCTGACCGTTACATCAGATACAGATTTGTAATAAAGTGCATCACAGGCCTTAATAAATAGTAAATAAATACATGTTTACCTCAGTCTGCCATGTATTTTAAACAGAGCCTGATTCACCGTGCAGTACACACATACATCTGGTACGAGGCATAACCAGACAGGAATGACAGAATCACACGGTGCCTCGTTGAGCTTTGACCTGAATAGCTCTTTTGTGACGTGTTAAGTTGTAGCTCTTTTTGCTGTAAACACACACACACTAAAACAGAACAGAAAGTTTTAATGAGAACAGTGTAAACTATGGCCAATACACTTCAAATGCACCTGTTTTACCCTGTCATAGTAACCACTAAAACTCTGTGAGGTGGAGGAGCGCCTCCTCTGGATGTATGTGTCTGTGAGGTGGGTGGATGTGTCTGTGAGGTGGAGGAGCGCCTCCTCTGGATGTATGCGTCTGTGAGGTGGAGGAGTGCCTTCTCTGGATGTATGTGTCTGCGAGGTGGGTGTATGTGTCTGCGAGGTGGAGGAGTGCCTCCTCTGGATTTATGCGTCTGTGAGGTGGAGGAGTGCCTTCTCTGGATGTATGTGTCTGCGAGGTGGGTGTATGTGTCTGCGAGGTGGAGGAGTGCCTCCTCTGGATTTATGCGTCTGTGAGGTGGAGGAGTGCCTTCTCTGGATGTATGTGTCTGCGAGGTGGAGTAGTGCCTTCTCTGGATGTAGGTGTGCCTGCGAGGTGGGTGTATGTGTCTGTGAGGTGGAGGAGTGCCTCCTCTGGATTTATGCGTCTGTGAGGTGGAGGAGTGCCTTCTCTGGATGTATGCATCTGTGAGGTGGAGGAGTACCTTCTCTGGATGTATGTGTCTGAGGTGGATGTGCCTACGAGGTGGATGTGTCTACGAGGTGGAGGAGTGCCTTCTCTGGATGTATGTGTCTGAGGTGGATGTGTCTACGAGGTGGAGGAGTGCCTCCTCTGGATGTATTCGTCTGTGAGGTGGATGTGTCTGTGAGGTGGAGGAGTGCCTTCACTGGATGTATGCGTCTGTGAGGTGGGTGTATGTGTCTGTGAGGTGGAGGAGTGCCTTCTCTGGATGTACGTGTCTGAGGTGGATGTGGCTGAGGTGGAGGAGTGCCTTCTCTGGATGTATGTGTCTGAGGTGGAGGTGTCTACGAGGTGGAGGAGTGCCTTCTCTGGATGTATGTGTCTGAGGTGGAGGTGTCTACGAGGTGGAGGTGTCTACGAGGTGGAGGAGTGCCTTCTCTGGATGTACGTGTCTGAGGTGGATGTGGCTGAGGTGGAGGAGTGTCTACGAGGTGGAGGAGTGCCTTCTCTGGATGTAGGTGTCTGAGGTGGAGGTGCCTACGAGGTGGAGGAGTGCCTTCTCTGGATGTAGGTGTACACTTTGACACAGTGGTCCCAACAGTCCAGCACCAGCAGCTGTCCTTTCTGGGTGGTTGCGACTCCCACGGGGCAGGTCAGTCCGTCCTGGATGAGGATTCTGTAGCCTCCTTCTTTGGGAAACTGGAGAATTTCTTTTCGACCACTGTCTGTGACCAACAAGTCTCCATTGTTATCCACACACATCCCAGTGATGCAGCGGAAGTCCTCGTTCTCCGAAAAAAAATGGCTGAGCTGTTTGCCGAGCTGGCCGTCCGAACCCACCGACCCGATGGAGAACCCGCCCTCCAGGTGTGGCTCATTGTGGCGTTTCTCAAAGTTAAGAGCCAGGCCCTGGGTGAAGTAAACGGTTCCACTCAGATCACACGTCACAAACTTTGGGCGTACAGCGGAGCACAGGCGAGTATAGCTGACTACGCCGATGTTCCGGTCCACTGCCAGGCACCACAGCTTCCCGCCCTCCACATCCGACACCACAAACTGCCCCGTCGGCATCGCAGCGATGCCCCAGGGTTTGATCAGCTGGTTCTTGTGGCAGGCCACACACTGTCCGTCCATAGTATAAACTTTCACTGAGTTGTCATAATTATCAGTGACCCCGATGAGTCCTTGTGCTGTAACCGCGATGGATAACGGGATGAGATTAGGAAGGTCTGCACCTAAAAAGCTCAAAACAAAATTGTCAATACTACTGGCATTGCGCCTGATTTCCCGCTGAAATCCTTTGCGGTTAAAAATCTGGATGCGGTAGTTGCCACGATCAGCCACTAAGACTTCTCCTTGTGGAGTTACACAAATGCTCACAGGTAAATTAAACAGGCCAGGCAGAGTTCCCTTACAGCCCATCCTCTTAACAAACTGGCAGGCTGGTAGTTCGCTGTTGGTCCCTCCAGGTGGTTCTGCTGCATCCAAAGACTTTGATTTAAAATGTGCAGGTGAGCCACATATCGCCTCATCTACACTCGCAGACATATCCACATCTCTGTATAAATCTACTGAAGGCCCCATCGCTCCCTCAGCACCTTCTAAAGCCGTGTCTAAAGTGCTTTCTTCATCTTCTGTGCTAACAGTATAAGCTTTTGCCGTTAATTTTCCTACTTCTAAGGTTTTTGACTGCTCTACTACAACTAACTCCGGCTCTTGTAAATTAAATGTAGTAGGTAAACTACTTTTAATATCCAGTTCTTCATCCTCATCACTGCTGCCACCATCTTCCTTTAGCAGAGCAGTATCACTCTGCCTCACCCGCATCGTCAGATAGTCACAGCGTGACACAACTTTAACTTCTGCAATATTAAGTAAATAGGTCTGCTCCTCAAGGACCTGCCCGTTGGTCTTTTCCAGTTCAGACATGGTGGCTGTGAAAGTCCTTCGAGATCTGCCGAGCTCCTCTTGAAGGCGGAGCTCAGCCGTGGCATAATCCTGCTGAACCGCTCGGTATTTACACCTCAGTGTTTTGGAAATATTTTCAATGACTGTTTTCTTCTTTTGGATTTCGCCCATGACATCTCGCAGAGATTCAAGTTTGACACCAAGTTCTTTGCGCCGCTGCTCAGCAGCTACTCTGATTGGCTGGACATTATGGCCTTGAAGCATGTGACCTTCTGCTTTACACAGCTCACAGAGGACCACTGCACACTCCTGACAGTACTGTCGAGGGAGACGAGTGCAGCAAGACTTGCACATCAGAGCGGCAGCAGCAGCACTACATGAGGTAGTACAATCCAAAATTTTCAGTACTGTCAGATTGTCAGCCAACTGGGAAATGCTACTCATCCTGGACACTTTACTGCAGAACGGGACAGCGAACACCATTGATGGTATTTGCTAGTAGTTTCTCTAGACACTGGCGGCACACAGTATGTCCACACTGCAGGAGTTTGGGTCTCATTTGGTCCTGGTTATACGTCTCCAGACAGATGGGGCATTCAAGAACCTCCCGCATTAAATCCGGGTCCAGTTGGGGGAACTCCACAGCCATTGTGAACCTGAACAGAGAGAAAGATTCACAGTGTGTAGAAAGTGCAGTTACAGAACACACATGTAGAGGCATGTTGGGCTGTTTTAAGTATTTAAGCTAAAGCTTTTCACTTGTAATATGTCAGAAAAGATGCACATGATGATGCTGAGGATAAATGGTCTAGTTTAGGACAGCTGCTATGTGTGAGAATATCACCAAAATACATGTGGATCATGACCCCTGAGCTGTACTGTGATCACAGATACAGAAGTTTGAGGCGAGATGCATGAAACATACGAGTCAGAGGTGATGTGTATCTGTGACATTTGGTTGTGCACAAACAGGACGAAGCTGTGTGTGTTTCAGGGCAAACACAAACACACATTAGGCTTTTTTTCAGGAGTTAGCCGTTGGCTCAGGTAGCTGCTGTTAGCTGCTGTTAGCTGCTAACATTAGAGCGTGCGTACTTTCATCTATTACACGGACTACAGCGAATCTAAATCATCTAAAACACATGACCCTGCTACACCCTGCATATGTGTGCATGTGTGTACGTGTGTACGTGTGTGTGCATGTGTGTGTATGTGTGTATATGTGTGTGTGTGTGTAGTGCACAGGCCACACAAACAGCGCATGAACATCTCTGCACAATAAAAACAAACTCTAAAGCGCTGCTCAAACATTCCGTCTGTTTGCATTTATTATGTGTCAATTGACGTAAAAACTTTACCTTTCCTGAATTGGATGTGGATCCGCGGAAAGCCTCGATGAGCGAGCTGAGTTTGAGTCACTGCAGCTGCTTAAAGGAGCTGCTTGTGTCAGAGCCGCAGTGCTGGACCTTTACGCACGGGACGCACTGCCGGGTGTGTTACGCATCTGACGCATCTGACGCAACTGACGCAACTTACGCATTTGACGCATCTTACGCATTTTACGCATCTTACGCATTTCACGCATGACTCAGGGCCCAAAATCTGTCCTGTCCTGTGTGTGTGTGTGTGTGTGTGTGTGTGTGTGTGTGTGTGTGTGTGTGTGTGTGTGTGTGTGTGTGTGTGTGTGTGTGTGTGTGTGTGTGTGTGTGTGTGTGTGTGTGTGTGCGTGCGTGTGTGCGTGCGTGCGTGCGTGCGTGCGTGCGTGCGTGCGTGCGTGTGTGTGTGTGTGTGTGCGCGCGTGTGTGCGTGTGTGTGTGTGTGTGTGTAATAGTTTGAACATAATATTCAGTTTAATATTAATCATAATTAGATAAATAAATAATCATAATAATGTGTCTTGAGATTGGCCTATTTAATATCCAAAGGTTGTTACAATTATGTATGAATAATAGAGTTTTATTAATAGTCCATAAATAACATTATTAATAAGAATTACTAATAAATATGTTATTTTAAAAAAGACTAGTGTTTCCAACCATAGATTTTAGTTTATTAAATAAGTCGTGCAATGACACATCTTCACCACTAGATGTCAGGATGGGTTTATAAGTCTACTGCAGTCACATATGATACAGAAGAGATTCTTTCTTTTTTTCTTGTTATTTCTACATAAAATATTCCACTGAGATATTTTAATTACTGATGTAAGAAGATAAACATGGTGGCCACTGGTTCAATTCTGCCAAGTGTCACATTTGTTTTGAAAGATCTGATGTTTTGGTGCTTTTGTGCTTCATAAAGTCTCCTAGGCCACCCTTGAGTCTGTTTACACAATTCTACATATAGAATTACTGTGTGAAGGCTTATCACTATCTTTTTGACAGCCTGAAAAGCTTCACAAAGGCATAATTGCACATGAATCTATGCAAATATGTACACAAACACTTTAATGACATAGTCCTGACTAACACACAGCTCGGTACGGTGTATGAAGTGTTATTTAACCTGCACATGCTCTCTCTACTTGTGGTTTTGCAGAGCATGTGCACTTATCTCATACACTTGTAATGTAGGTGGGAGTATGTTATTGTAGCCTAAACATCATTAGTATGGCAATCCATCACTTCTCTTGTCTGTTGGTTAGGATGTTTTCTTTCCAACAAAAACCTCATCAATCTGTGTGGCTATAGGTTACTTTGGTGCTGTGAGAACTTACAATGAAATAATGGACTTTAAAGCCACAGGATTTTATTTATTTGATTTCATTTATTATATTTATTGCACTGAAAGTTGTAGAAAAGCATGTGTCTTTACTGAGAGCAGGCTCGCTTCTCCACAAACCTGGCACTTTGGCCTCGTCTGTGGAAATTCATTTGTAACCAAGTGTACCCAGTTTACTCTGAAAGATGATTACTTCACGATTACTTCATGTTTCTCTCTCACTGTGACGTCAAAAATCTCCACAAGAATCAGGACCTGGACCAAACCCTTTTTATCTTGTGCCCAACTTTTTACATAAGAGGTTGTTTTTTTTAGGGATCTATTTCAACTAAATTAACATTAAATGATGAAAAGTTGCTCCACATTTGTCCTTACATTTATCTAAATAAGCTACTATAAAATGAATAATTAAAAAACAGAAGGAAATAGCAGCTTGGCAAAGAAAAAAGTAACATTTTTTACCCCAAAACTCCTTCAGGACGAGCAGTGCCAGATACACAAAACTCTCGGCCTCACACACAACCCGCCTTCCACCCTCCATATCATCCCATTCATTTATTGTCTATAAAACAAATAGCAGCCAGGGTTTTGACATTAAGGAAAAGTGAATCCAGATGCCACACTTCTGCTCTTCATGGGCTGTGGATGTTCTTTACTACTGTAACTCAGTGCCATAAATTGCTTTATGGGGTCAGTAATTGTAGAATGTTACTTTATCCAAACTACAGCAGAAGGCAGATGTTATGCAAGAATAACTTAGACAATGTGTTGAACTTTGCTGAGATAGTTGTGCGTTTGTGGTTCCAGAGGCGACAGAGCAGGGCGCTGCAGGCAGAGGACGCAGGGAGCTCAAGTCACTGCCCTTCATCAGTTACCTGTCAGCTCTGCAGAAGAGCCAGCTGCTCTCAGACGACATCGTGAACGGCGTGGAGATCAGCTGCGAGGAGAAAGGCAGCTGTCCGCCTGGCTGCCACCTGTGTCACCACCAGGGCATGATGGGAGCTGCGTCCAGCAGAGGGCACAGTGGGAAAGGGAGGAACGGAGAGCAGTCGTCTCCCACCCCTGTGCTGCTGGACGTGAGTCGCGTGGTGCCCCTGTACAGCCTGGTGCAAGACAACATCACCAAAGAGGTGAGGAGGAGCGAGGGAGGAGCCACTCATCCTGCTTTTCTGCTTTTAAATGAAGACATCACTTATAAGATTCAGCAATACAGCTTCATTTCTATAAATAAATAAAATATGTGTGATAGATACAGATATGTTTGCACAATTGATAACTTAATTGCCACTAAACTGTGCATTTCATATATACACATGTGTATCTCGAGATATAGATGTATAGAGAAATAGAGAAATAGATGTATAGATATAATAGCAGCTCCTAAAACCTAAAGACAGAAGTATTATAATGATGTGTGACAGTGTTTGCTTGTGTTTCTCTTCATTTTGTGTTATATTCTAAAGCTCTACTTTTTTTTTCCTCTTCAGGGATGTTGTAATGGTCGGTACAGTTCTACCCAGTCACCCCTAGGTGGCATTAGTTGGTTAACTTTCTCCTCCCATAATGAGCACTGTACAGGGGGCATAAAAAAGATGACATCATAGTTTTCTCTCCTTGTGAGGAAGTTGGTGTGTAAGGTATACAGTACACATGTGTGTTGCATTTTCGATTTTTGCACAAAAGACTGCGTGTGCACAAAAAGTTAATCCTATCAAATTGCTTATGTAAGGAGATGGCTTTTTGCTTAACTTTACATTTACTATACCCCAATTTACCTATATGTTGGCTTCATTTCAACACGCTCTCACTTCCTCACGTATGATGCATCTTTTGTGTGCGTGTGCAAGCAATTAGTGAACTGTTTGCAGGTGACGCACCCGCCACAGGGAGCAGACGGGTGCACGCTCCCCCCAATCAAGCATCTCATTACCGAGCCTCCTAAAAATGACTAGAGGCAACAATAGGACATAAATATGCATACATTCACAAACGCACACATTACAAAGCCGTTCTGTAGACGTGCCACCCATAACAAGCATTGCAGCCCCAAAGAAAAAGAGGCGTAATCGATAGCAGACGGTCTCTAGCGGGCTTCATCAATAGCTAAACGTGAGGAAGAGCAAAACGTCTTTTCTTTTCTCTTTCCACTTTCTCCCCTCTTTCCACTGCGCACCTCCTCGCTCGCCCTTTTGCAAAACCAGTGGTCTTATGGGGGGATGTATGTGGAGGAGGAGAGGGCCCAGACTGCAGAGGAGAGCTTTGGCCAGCCCTTCTTAGGTAGCTCCAGGCAGGATTATTAGCTTCTTATTGATGTCATCGACCTCTTGGGAGGGAGGGGAGTCCATCACTCTCGTCCCTGTTCTCTCTCTTTCCTCATCACTCCCTCTCCTCTCTCTGCCTTTCATCTCGTCTTGGTTAGAAATGTTGGTGCTGTGTGTCTGAATGCGACATACGTAGATTGCATTAGGGACACACAGCGATTGATTCTAAAGACTGACTTTATGTGTGTTTCCCTTACACATCCCTTTTTTTCCCAGAGATCTTTCTGCTTGGCTGGGCCTATATTGAGAAAGACAGCTGCCATGTTGCAAAAGCTTTCTGGGAGATGGGTTTCTCTTTTTTTTTTCCTCCCAAAACTCCTCTTCAAAGCAATCACATGGAGCGTCAGTCGTCCATTTTTTGAAAAGGTTGTCTCAGGTTAGGCCCATATGTGTGTTACTGTTTGTATGGTGTGTGCTGCACAGAACTGTCACTCTCTGAACCCCCTCATCTGTCACCGGCTTCTTCCTGGCTGCTGGACACTTTGACAGAAAACGTCTTATACGATCAATCATTATTTGAACCAAAACGCAACGTGAAAATACCCACATTCAAATGAGGAGTAAACAACATAATACTGTAACGATTCAGCCAACAACCGGGTGGGAATTTGAAACAGAGCGACTCAAAAGTATTTCATCTTGCATTGTAGATCCTCGACGTTACTGTTTAAAAAATATATCTGTGTGATTTAGCCGTGTGACCCCTGTCGTCCAGCGAAAGAAAACGCAATTCTGTCAACTCCTTTTAGACCGAAACCCACTTTAAAACTTTCACCCAGCCGACAGAATCACATTTCTTTTACTGTGTGTGATATTATTATCTGTCAGAAGCGATAACCCTTTGTTTCGACTGTTTAGTTTTAAAGTTTCACTGAACTGGACCTTTGCATATGTCGAAAACTGTTCATATTTTCTGGGCTGGAGCGCCGCCGGCTTGGGACCAACAGAAGCCAGGTCCGGGGCTCCATTTTTTACACGATAAAAGATTAATGTTGGTTGACTAATGACTCCAGATTGCGGGTTCAGGACGCACCTAAGGCCCACGGATGTCCCTGCGTCCACTGTGCTAATCTGTGAATTCATGAATACTTTATATGAAGAAGCCAAATAGATTTTTCCACTGTACGCTGGCTAATTATTTAGAGCCTTATTTATATGGTTTAGTAGTTTGTCGGAGCGCGAGGCGTGTGTGCGGCTCTGAGCTCATGTGTAAAGTATTTGCATGTACTGTATAAGGCAGACAACATGACGTCATCTATTTGAAAGCGGCAGTTTGAGGTTTATGCCCCCATTGTCTTGATATTTAATTCCCTAGACTTGGCATGCCTTCCTTTTGGTTTTTGCATGAATTTGACTGGAACTACTCTTGGAACGCTCCTCGCCTTAACAGAGGTGGTCTCGCTCGCAGGCCTGGCTCGTGCGTGCCCGTACACATGCTGCGGAACACAGGGCCAGAGAAAAATACCTCAGTTGGTGAATAAATAAGCTTACGTCTGTGCAGTTGCCAGTAGTTTGTCCAGTGACTGAATTATAGCAAACCTTTTGAACAAATTGGTTGTGAGTGTAATGGGTCAGAATGCTCTATATCTTGCAAGTGGCTGCTGTCATGCTCCGGCTTTCACAAGAAGCAAGTACTGCACTCCCAGGTTTAGTATTCTACACAACCCAGCTCAAATGATGGGATATTTATAGATCTATGGAGATGTGCTTGTAGCTTAACTCAAAATGCATTGCAGATGTATTTTTGGTGGGTTTATATTTGTTTTATTTAATAACCCAGTTGCAGGATAGAATATGATTTGTGTTGCTTCAAACCCGAGCCGTCCCTCCTCGTGTTGCTTTGTTGCATAATCACGGGAGTAAAATCTGTGCTAAACTATTCCCTCAAATGTTTAAAATAATAAACGTTTCAGTACCAAGGAGAGCTCTCTCTATATAAGTGTCATCAATCAATCTTTGTATTTAACACGTAGATTGGAGACAGTGTTTCACCTTGAACAAGTCATTTTCTAAAAACCGAAAGGTCAGATCACATTACGTTTGACAATCTCCAGATCATAAAGGTCTCCCTAAAAACAATACCGCCCTTTTGGCTTTTCTCTGTGTCCAGTTTCCAGGAAGCACCTCTTCTGATAAGGTTCTGAGAAGCCGTTCTTTCTTAACACATTTAGCGCTGAATGATTGTGAAGCCCACAGAAAAACACACACAAACTCTGTATTGGGTCACAACTGACGGTGTCCTGTGTGCGCGGACTTCAACTCTTTACCACTGGTGATCGTTGTCTAAATCAATAGTGCGGGCCAGCTGGCTAGTGTTTTCGTGTGTTAGCTGTGGAAAGCAGACAGTAATATGGTCAGCTTAGACTAGACAAACAGATTAATACATTAAAAAGGTCACAATAGCCTCAATCTCCTTCTTGTAAGTCACGATGTTGGAATTAAAGGTCCAAATAGTATTTTGGTGCCAGGGAGTCTGCATGGCCAGAATGACGTCAAGACGAGGAATTTGTGGCCACAGTTGTTGTGTTGCTTCTGCTCGATGACCTGGCAGAGCCCTGAGCTCGCTCTCAAAGTGGGGGGCAGGAGGCGATTACATTTCACCTCCATTTGCCCCGTATCAATAAGCACAACAGAGATGAATCGTGGCATATTTATGAAACAGTAGTGCTGCGTGTTATCTAAGACACTGGTTCCTGTAAGATACTTTGTGCTGGACGTACACAGAAAAATACTAGTCCTGGACCGGAACAGCTGATTGAAAAGGTGGATACTCCTTGTCAAAACACTTGCTTTTCTTAAATGAAGCTAATGGGAGAGGTTTGTCGATTAACCCTATCTGGGCAAACCACATGTATCAGGATCTATCTGTGTTCTGGGAAATGCTGATCTGTGTTTAATCAATACAGTGTAAGGTATCCTCTGCTGCTGGGCTGTGAGTGATCCTCGCTGCACACATATCAGCCTCTCCTGGGTTTTGGCTGTGAATGATCCTCGTTGCACACATAGCAGGCTCTCCTGGGTTTTTATAGTGTTCCTCTTACTTAAGGGTTTCTTTACCGCCTCAGTCTCCATGGGACAGATTGCTGTCTTTACGACCACACACTTAACTGGCATTAGTCAACTCTCACTTGCTTTACTTAAACCCCTCATCAGCGCGTTACCTCTTTTGCACCCCACCAGTGCTCCTACCTCATTTCCAAACCACAATTAGATTCCCTGTTTACCCAGTGCATACTGGCTTGTTTTACTCTTCAAACATAAACATGGCAGTAATCGCTTTGTCTATTTTTCACATGTGCAGCCATGCAATCAAGCGTGGGCCCATACGAGTGTTTGAAGGAATCTGGTGGTGGTAAATGCATGATGGTTCTGTGGTCTCTCTCTTTTACCCCCAGCGTCTCATATTTGACTGTCTGTATCGTGCCTGGACTCTGCGGCCTGTCGGGAGGTGGACACCCCCTGCTGCTGGAATCAGTGGTTCAGAAAAAGGAGACAAATGTTATTGTTTTGCAATAGATTATTGTATAAACAGGGTTGGATACTTACAGTAACTGTTTGAGTACCTGTTTCTGATGCGTGTAGTTGACTTTTTTGTCCAGTGAAAAACTAAAGTTACAGTAACAATAAGGATTAAATATTCACTTTAGCTCCAGAATGCACATCCTCATTCTTTTCCTTCTAAGTTTGCAGACTTTATGGTTAAGAGTATGCTCAAAGTCATCTCGAATGTCACCACAACTAATCAACGCACTGCAGAAATCTGCCTTTGGCGTTGGTCCAGTGGAATGAAACAAGCGCGTGTGGAAGTAGATCCTTAACAGAAATGTTGCATGTGCCCATGTGTGCAGCCACTGCTGCCTTAAAGATGTCTGGGGTCTCTTTCCTTCAGGATGAAGAGAATGTCACGCTGTATTAGAACAAAGGAGGGGATGGGTGCTTCTCGCTGGATGCCTGGTGCCCACTGATAATGTTTCCGCGTTTTTTGTGACCATGATCAAGCACATCTCAAAGTTGTCTGCATGAGGCAGCACGGCCAACCAGTTAGAGCACATAAATAAGAGAGAAGTCCATTGATCTGTAGTGTGACAGAGGGAGCCAGAGTGCTTGTGAACTCTCTTGAACTCCCTCTCTATCATGCCTGTGGCTTTAGGGAAAGCCCTGACGTTATACTTTATTGCTTTGACGATTATATTGGCATTTTTCTGCCTTTTAGAGGATGACTGAGCTTCTGTCTTTGATTTTTCTTTCACCCATTAATGAAGGGGCACACAGGAGATGTAGGAGATGATGTCATCTCCTTACATCTTGCCACCAGCCGCCGCCTCCCTCCCCGAGTACACACAGACCAATCGCGAGACAGTTGCAGACACACACTCACCAGCTCCTTGAATTGAACAGGAACAGAAGAGGTGAGGAGTGTCACAGCGTTCGCACTTCCATCGTAAAAGTGGCAGTGCATCTATGATATCACAGAGCCTGTCAGGGGCTGCCGTCTGGTAATTGGGGATGGTGGGTATAAAAGGTCACTGTACCTGCCCACGAGGTGCACTGTGACTTTTACTTGTAGTTGTAAGAAGCATTCCAGGATAACGCATACTGTATCTCTGCTAGTTAGGTCAGTTTGTGTTTGGTTTATTCTTTAATTATATGCATTAAGGAAAAAAACAAAAGAGCAGCTGAACTGACGGAGATGGTGAAACGGTCCGGCAGCACATGTACCTGAAAGATAATTGCGTTTGTTCTCACCTGCTCTCCTTCGCAGGCCTTCAAGAGTGCCACAATGAGCTCATACTGGTGTGCTGGGAAGGGCGATGTCATTGATAACTGGTGTCGCTGTGACCTGAGTGCCTTCAGCAAAGACGGCTTACCGAACTGCAGCCCCCTCAGGCAGCCCATGTAAGTGTGAGATGACAACATGACATCTAGGAATTCATGCACAAGAGACATTTCATGGCTGCACGCTCCGATGCACCATAGGCTCACGTGCACACATTTACACATGCACGCACGGACACACACACCGACGGAAACTCCCGAGGCACTTGAGAAAGTTGTAGAGACAATCACAGTCCCCAAAGTTCTAATAGCTGTCAGTCGGCCCTTACACCCATCTGAAAAGAACACGGTCTTATTCAAGGTGTCCTAATAATACTCGGGGGTCTGTGACTCACCCACCAGCTCTACTATTACACACTGGAAACTTTTAAAGAGGAACACTGCGTCTATGGGGATTTCACACAGGACACTTCCACTACGGCAAATACAATTTCTCTGAATCACATAACGGAGAAGAGTCCCGCTGCTGTTCAAACTCACTGCACTTGACAAGTTTCAGCTTTGAAAATAGTTAAACCTCTACGAAACCGACTCTGCCACCAATCACCAATACAAATTAATACATAAAATTGGTTTTAGTGGCAATTCTTTTAGTGAAATGACTGTGTTTTTGGCCAGTACATGCACTTTATGAATATAGTTCAAGAAGACAACATGAATCTGACAAATCTAATGTGAACCTTCAGTAGCTCCTATAATTCTTAAGTTATACTCACCAAATTTTAGCAGTAGTTAAACTGAACCTTCGGAGATTTTTCACAATATATACGGTTATAACTGTTCACTTACACTTGAACTTATCACTATTTAAACTAAGGGAAGAAAAAAAAATAATGTTTTTAAGTGTCCACCATTTTGGGTTTGTCTCTGAACAGCCTGATCCAACACACTTTACAGAACATTTAAAGCATTTCCGGCTTATGGCTCTTATTTGATCCTCGATGTTACGTTTGAAGTGGTTTATTGTCTGAGGTTTATTCACAAACACCTTTTCTTTAAGATAGACCCACAGGAAGAAATCAGGACGAGTCAGGTCTGTGGAGTTCACATACTGCCCCCTGTCTGTGAAAAACACTTATTATGGGGCATCTCTGGTATTAAAATGTCGACGGTAACACCGCTGGGTTTGTGAATTTGACCCATGTGACTTAAAGTACCACTGTACAATGAGGGTTCGTTCCTCGGTGCTGTATTTGCTCAGATTAATGTCGGAAGGGTCATTCTAAATGCTCTGAAAAAATATAAAAAATATATTGAGAAACAAAAAAGTTACAGATTTTTTTCAACTGTCAGTGACTTTTGGGCCACCCTGTACTTTCACTTTAGTCGATAATTCCCCTCTTAAGTTTGAAACAGCGTGTTTTTCTCTCCTGCTTTTCATAAGGATGCCCATAATGAACCCACACGTCTAAGCATGTCTCCGTCAGCTTTAATTGGCCAACATTCAGTGTGTACCCCCTTAACGCACATAGTTGCAGAAATACGCTCCATCTACATCCACCCCGATCACCGAACTACTGTATGTGCCATAAACGTGAAATAACTGCCCATTAAATAGACTTAGTGACACGTCCAGGAGCTGCCGTTCGCTCCGGTCTCCAGGTAATCCCTCAGCCCTGGTGCATGAGGAGTCTGTGCAGCCGCCATCTGGAGCCCCCTGCTCTGGCCACAACTGCAGTGTAAAGCCAGTAATAACCTGCAGATCTCCTGTTATTTGTCGGAAAGGATAAAACAGAGTGGCGTGTTTTCATGAAAGGACAACCTGTCTTTCTCATGCCATTGTCATAAATAAAGCCTAAGGGCAGGCAAATGGAAATCTATTTTTCTTTTATCTCTTTGAAGGGGTATAGTCCACTAGAGACACTGCTGGAGCCCAGGCCGGATCGGAATGTTGTTTTGCTTGTATTGTCCCATGAGGTAGTATAGATGGAGATGGGAGGTTTTTATGACTCTGGCTGGACAGTGACCACATGGGATTGTTCAAGATTGCTACGCCTGCATGTTAGTCTCACATAACACACTTTTATTTTAATTTCTTCATGTGGGACACAGATGGGGTTAGTGTTCAAACTCACTTAATACTATTTTTTCACTAAACTTTGTCCTATGTGTCATTAGTTTGCATCTAGCGCCCTATCTGGAACCCTCCAGCACGATGGTGGCCCTGGAATGGACCGATGTAGAGCCTGTAATTGGCTGCAAGATCTCCGACTACGTCATCCAGCATAAAAGAGTTGAAGACCCTTCTGAGCCAGATGTCTACACAGGTAGGAAATCCACATGACCGCCCACTGCAAAGTACATACGGCTAATGGCTGTACCGGACTGGAGGGAATAAGACAATGTGATGTTTTGTCTTGATTTTGGAGAGATCATAACGAGCACAAAGAGGTCACTTTGTACGATGGTTTGAAAAAAATGCTGCAAAGCTAATGGAAAAGAGAATTTGAAAACCTATATGACAAGTCCTGGTCCTGGTACTAGTCCTGGTCCTGGTCATGGTCCTGGCTCTAGTCCTGGTCCTGGTCATGGTCCTGGCGCTAATCCTGGTCCTGGTCATGGTCCTGGTATTGGTTCTGGTCCTGGTCTAGGTCATGGTCCTTGTCCTGGTCATGGTCCTGGTCATGGTCATGGTGATGGTCCTGGTCCTAGTCCTGGTCTAGGTCCTGGTCATTGGTCATGTTCCTGGTCCTGGTCTGTTCCTGGTCCTGGTCACGGTCCTGGTCATTGTCCTGGTCCTGATCATGGTCCTGGCACTAATCCTGGTCCTGGTCATGGTCCTGGTATTGGTTCTGGTCCTGGTCTAGGTCATGGTCCTTGTCCTGGTCGTGGTCCTGGTCATGTTCCTGGTCCTGGTCCTGGTCACGGTCCTGGTCATTGTCCTGGTCCTGATCATGGTCCTGGTCTTGGTCATTGTCCTGGTCATGGTCATGATTATGATCATGATCATGATCATGGTGATGGTCCTGGTCATGGTCCTGGTCCTGGTCCTGGTCCTGGTCTAGCCCTGGTCTAGGTCCTGGTCTTGGTCTGACCTCTCTTCTGATGGAAAGTTGCGTGACCCATTTGCTTGTTTTGGAGGCATAAGGCCTGCAACTTTAAGGTATAATTTATGGCGTTAAAAGTTTTCACAAACTCGTGAAATGTACCACTGATCCGTTTGTGTCGGTCCAGACCTCGATCGTTCTCCTTTAGAGTCCAGCTCCACTGAATCCTCCCTTCAAATTCCAAATCTGTCGTGGGAAATTAACACAGGTTTGGAGGAACCGGGGTTATTGCAACAAATGTCGTGAGAGGTAGCGTCTGACGTCTTGTTTTCTTCTTTTTTTTTTTGCGATCTGCTGTAACACTACTGCACCGTGGTCAGGACCTGCTGTGGATCCAAGCTGCTTTTCCTGATAACGATTCTGTTGTTCGTCAGTCGTCATGATTTGCTCGTCGGTGTGCATTGTGTGCTCAATAGTTTCTTTTTTTTAGGGTTCTGGGCCTGGTTTTGTTGCCCACATCCACCTTTCTCTGTGTATTTTGGTGAACTATAAATCTTAAATTGGATTGCATTTATCCCGGTAGCGTGGCTGAGGGTATATACCTTATCTCTTTAGTGGAGTTAGTTAGTTTGTACTGTGCGTGACATTCCTGAAGTTCCCACAAACATATGCTTAAGTTTGTGCGTAAATAGTTTCATTGCATTAGCCTATAGCGTGGTTAGATTATACCTCTGAGTTTTACGTCAAAGAGCCTATAACTCAATAAAGATTCAGACCTTCTCGAGGATGAAAAAAACACATGGTGAACTGTTAATGTACAAAGCATTTTCTATGTGAAATGTCAGAGTGGAAGCATCAAAACATGGACTAGTCTCAGAAGGAAGCGCTCGTCTCCTTTCTCTCCTTTCTCTTAATGAGTCACTGGCCATTCAAATCGAAGCCTGCTTTTAACAAATGTGTCATAACTACTTGCATAACACCCTCAGCCATTTAAATTATGCAATTAAATGATCCAAAATGTTCAAAATATAGAATTAGTAATTGCTTTCTTAATTATAGTCTTAAATAAAGCCACAAAATTCAACTTTTTAACCATATAAAAGCTTTTTTTGTTTTTAACTGAAAAAACCCATGTAAATCTTGTTCCTTTGGTTATAATGTTCCACAGTATGGCCTAAAACATGTCTATCTCCATGGAAACTGGTCCAGTGTATAGTTTTAACTTTCATTCAGTCATGCAGGTAACGTGCCATTTCTAGAAAGTTCCATACTGTGTCTTTAACTACTGAAAATGCACCTGTAGCGTCATCATCATCATGAGTTATGCTATTAAATTATCCAAAATCTTCAAAATATATAATTAGTAATTGCTTTCTTAATTATATTCTTAAATAAAGCCACAATATGCAACTTTTTAATTATATAAAAGCCTTTTTTTCCATTTTGGTTGTTTATTGCATAAAAAATCCATGTAAATCTTGTTCCTTTGGTTATAATGTTCCACAGTATGGCCTAAAACATGTCTATCTCCATGGAAACTGGTCCAAAGTATAGTTTTAACTTTAATTTAGTCATGCAGGTAACGTGCCTTTTCTAGAAAGCTCCATACTGTGTCTTTAACTACTGAAAATGCACCTGTAGCATCATCATCATCATGAATTATGGTATTAAATGATCCAAAATGCTCAAAATATAGAATTAGTAATTGCTTTCTTAATTATATTCTTAAATAAAGCCACAATATGCCACTTTTTAACCATATAAAAGCTGTTTTTTTTTTCCATTTTGGTTATTTATTGCACAAAAAATCCATGTAAATCTTGTTCCTTTGGTTATAATGTTCCACAGTATGGCCTAAAACATGTCTATCTCCATGGAAACTGGTCCAAAGTATAGTTTTAACTTTCATTCAGTCATGCAGGTAACGTGCCATTTCTAGAAAGTTCCATACTGTGTCTTTAACTACTGAAAATGCACCTGTAGCATCATCATCCTAAAGCCTGAAACGAAGATTTTCAACTGTTTATAAAACCTCTGACTGTCTATTTTCACTTCGTCATAAGGTAATCATTTCATATTTAGACGTTTTTTTTGCGATGGCAGACCGAAAAGAGGAAACTGTGTTAGCGGGAAACAGTGATAATTGTGGTGAAATGAGGTGGTGTGGAAGATGCTGGTTTCTGGAGCTTTAGTCATTGGGCGGAGTGGACAGGCCATTCATCAGGGCTGGGAGGCTGCTGATGAAGCCCGGTCAGCGGAGGGGAGCGAGGGGAGCGAGGGCAGAGACAGCGAGCGGCGGCCATGTTGGCAGAGGTGAGGGAGGAAGGGGCAGATGGTTTAGGTGACTCACACTGCTATGTGCCAGTCACTACTATTAATCATGCCATTCCAGACTATAGAGATTAGAATGGCACATCTATTATTATCCAGTATTTCTCGGGATCGTCAGTGGGAGAAGTTCTTCAGTTCTGCAGGAAAAGAGTCTTAGCCAAAGTAATATCTGTTAAAATGATCAATGCATAACACTCTAAATACTTTAAAATGTTACTGTTCTATTTTATAAGTATCAAAACTAATCCTATTTTTTCTAAAAGTTGTTTTAATATGTGTTTAACTTTTGGAAAGGAGTTTTTGTGCAACATACAGTACTTCTAAGTAAATCATACTCTCCACGAAATTGTACATCCAAGGATCTCAACCCGGACTAAACAGGGTCTATCCAAGGATCTCAACCCGGACTAAACAGAGTCTATCCAAAGATCTCAACCGGACTAAACAGAGTCTATCCAAGGATCTCAACCGGACTAAACAGGGTCTATCCAAGGATCTCAACCGGACTAAACAGGGTCTGTCCAGGGATCTCAACCAGACTGAACGGGGTCTATCCAAGGATCTCAACCAGACTAAACGGGGTCTGTCCAAGGATCTCAACCGGACTAAACAGGGTCTATCCAAGGATCTCAACCCGGACTAAACAGGGTCTATCCAAGGATCTCAACCGGACTAAACGGGGTCTGTCCAAGGATCTCAACCGGACTAAACAGGGTCTATCCAAGGATCTCAACCGGGACTAAACAGGGTCTATCCAAGGATCTCAACCGGGACTAAACAGGGTCTATCCAAGGATCTCAACCGGGACTAAACGGGGTCTATCCAGGGATCTCAACCCGGACTCCAAGGAAACAGGGTCAGGGGTCTAAGGGATCTCAACCGGACTAAACGGGGTCTATCCAAGGATCTCAACAGGGTCTGTCCAGGACTAAACGGGGGGGTCTATCCAAGGATCTCAACCAGACTAAACGGGGTCTATCCAAGGATCTCAACCAGACTAAACGGGGTCTATCCAAGGATCTCAACCAGACTAAACAGGGTCTATCCAAGGATCTCAACCAGACTAAACGGAGTCTATCAAACGGGGTCTATCCAGGATCTCAACCGGACCAAACGAGGTCTGTCCAAGGTTCTCAACCGGTACTAAACGGGGTCTATCCGAGGATCTCAACTGGACTAAACAGGGTCTATCCGAGGATCTCAACTGGACTAAACAGGGTCTATCCGAGGATCTCAACTGGACTAAACAGGGTCTATCCACACGCTGAAGTTCATCAGATCAGTTTGTAAATCTTAGTGTCTGGCTCTAATGGCATTTTGCAAATCATTTCTTAAATTGTGTCATTTACTACTACAGCAGTAATGTATCTGAGCCTTTACTGCTTCCCCAAACCCCACGTTGTTCCCAAAAGAGTGAATGAAGATTGCTGATACAAACTTGGAAGTGATTGCTGGACTAGATTTATGAAATAATTGAGCCCTCTTAAAATAATGAGATCTTGTTCCACAGACTCAGCACGTTAAAGGGCAGCAGGGTTCTGAAGCATCATGTTCTCACACTTAGCCCCACTTCTGTAGAACTGACAGGATTTATAGGCTCTTTACACACCACTGACTACTGACTTATTTAAAGGTCATCTAATGCACTTTTGAGGAAAGACAAATTATGTTTTATAGTGTTGGAGCACAGCTAAACTTGGTTTAGTATAACCACAGAGTAACAGCAGTGCCAGCTCCAAACTCTGCCTCTCACACTTACACCTCGCACTTACATTAAGGAATTGTCTTTTGACTTTTATTTCATTTCGTGATGGCATTTGGCAGTTGTTTTTTGCAGGTAGCTCTGGGGCTGTTTTACTGGAAAACGAGTGCTTCTGTCAAAAGGTTCACAGCTCATTTTTTCCAAGACTGTGGTGATGCTGTGAAGTTTGCGTTCAGGCAGCGCTCCCCTGTCATCAGGCCGAGGCGACCCACACGCCCCACCGTTATTTGGCTCAACTGCAATACGCCAATCCAGGCAAGTGAGGGGGAGGGCCTATTCCAAAGACGTAAGAGCGTAGTCTGGGGTCTTTTTATAAGCAGCACAAATATGGACCGTGTACATCTTGATACAGGTAAAAGTTTATGGAACAGGCTCTTCTCGTGGCATTTTAGTGAATTCCCTCATGTTTATAGCAGACAGAGCTGTATTATGTTTGAGCTGTTCTTTGTCTGACGCTGGTTCAAACCCAAATGAGCAAAAATGTTCATAATAAATGCATTGTCTCAAATATTAGTTCTGGTTCTGTTCACGTCAGTAGCAGCACTTTTAAGCAGTTGGTTCTTCCTTAGTGGAGTTTGAGCCCCAGCTTCCACTATTATAAAGACCTTATCTCTTTAGGGGAGCAATGTGTTTTTCTAGTATCTAAGTAACATTTCTTTCAATGTAATTTGTCTTTGGGCTGACTCAGATGATGTCATATGCCATCTCTTTGGCTTCGAGTTTTCATCCATTCCACTTCCCTGAATGGGTGCAATCATACAGATGAGGATCACTGCAGCACTGAAAGGCTCCTTCTCTTTATCTGATATCTGCAAATGTTACAAATCTATCTTTCTCCATTTGAGTAAACACGGGATGTGAATTTAGGCTTTTTCTCATTAACTGGAAGGTACATTTGTGACCCCAGCTCCAGGGGAAGAGTCAGATCAGTGCATGTTTTTACTGATCCAAAATGTTCGACATCTGCACTGGACTCTGTGTGACAAGGAAAATAGACAACGTCCTTTATTATTTTTGTTTTGTGTGTGTGAAGATGGGTGTTCTTGTGTCAAACTCCCCCATTCTTTTCACATCTGGACAAGTCCTGGGTAACAGGGCTCAGGCAGAAAAACATGACATGTCCATGCCCTTCTTCAGAGAACTTTATTTTAACATGAGGCTGGGCGGTTTCACCATCGCTCAGCTCCTCCACACGGACTTTTTGTATATTTATGCATTTAATATATAGAATAATAATGATTTTGAAACCATAAGTAATGCCGAAATGCTCTGTTTTCTGCAAAGTTCAGCACTCGTTAGTATTTGTGCCTATCCAAAGTCAGGAAGAAAGCAGAGGATGGGCATCTGGGTTAAAATCTAAACCAAATTTGCCTTGTGGCGTAGCTCGAATCTATTGTAAATGACCACTTTTCTCTTTCCTGTTTTATTGTCCTTCAGTGAAAGTGTGATGTCAGTTAAGTGGACCACTGGAAGTCTGATGAATGCTGACGGCAATTATGCAGTACTTCCTGTATAATGCAATTTAAAACCTGCATTAATCAGTTCCAATAAAAATAAAACTCGCTTCAGCAAGAGGGCTTTGTAATCCCCTCTGCTGTTTTTGTTCAGAAAATAAATCATGAGTTATTGTGACCTTAAAGGAAATTCTGACATGGAAGCATACATTTCTTTCATACGGCAGCGTTTGTGCCAGAAAAAGCATAAAAGATCGTGTTTCCATAGTTTGAAGCTTAAAGAAAGAGAGAAACCACTTATCATTAGCAGATAGCTTTCCCATCTTCTTCGAAAATGATTTCCATATAAGCCAATGTTTTTATTATAACTCCTGTCCACAGTGTAAAGGCTCAGATCTGTGATGGTGCAAGTCTGTAACTGGAAAGTAATTTAATGTGATTGTTCATAGGTGCATTGTCTAAAGAAATTGACTTAAGGGCTTTAAATGTGACAAGAAAATCTACTTTACACTTAAAACCACATGTTACATATAGATATTCAACCAGTTTAAACACTCCTGTTTGTGCCTTGACTCCCAAATCACCAATTAATTCAAATAAGTTGTACTTTTTTAATCTGTTGCCCCAAAATGACCGAGGTTTTTGAGTTCTTCATGGTCCCAGGACAGGACGGGCGCCTTATGTCACATGACTGTAGCCTGAGATGCTCTATGAGATCATTATCCTCCAGCCTTCTGCCACACAGATGTACTGTACGAGAAGTAACTCAAAAAATCTGAATTTGCACTACTCCAAAGTATCCTGAGGAAGAACCGATCGTGGAAACTTGACTCAAGCGACTCATTTGATTAGATTTCACCTTCGTTACGGCGTCAGATCGGCGTTTGCTCCATGGGCCCTTCATATAGAACAGAGATGAGGCGATGTTTCCAGACAGTGGAGCAGGACAGGAGCAGGTGGGGCCGAGGCTTCCACTGGCTCCTGTTCAGACGGCGCCTTATTCACAACATCCAGGCTGAAGTCATCACAGAAAAACTAACACTGGAAGAGGCGACGCCGGCTGTGACATCGGCCCAAAAGAAGAAGGCCTAACACGCAAAGAAGAAGTCCTAACACGGGAAGAAGAAGTCCTAACACGTGAAGAAGAAGTCCTAACATGTGAAGAAGAAGTGCTAACATGCAAAGAAGAAGTCCTAACACGAAGAAGAAGGTCTAACACGGGAAGAAGAAGTCCTAACACGCGAAGAAGAAGGCCTAACACGCGAAGAAGAAGGCCTAACACGCGAAGAAGAAGGCCTAACACGCGAAGAAGAAGTCCTAACACGGGAAGAAGACGTCCTAACACGCGAAGAAGAAGGCCTAACACGCAAAGAAGTCCAAACACGCGAAGAAGAAGGCCTAACACACAAAGAAGAAGTCCAAACGCACGAAGAAGAAGTCCTAACACGTGAAGAAGTCCTAAAACACACAAAGAAGAAGGCCTAACACGGGAAGAAGAAGGCCTAACACTCGAAGAAGAAGTCCTGACACACAAAGAACACACTGGAGGAGGCGACGCCGGCTGTGACATCGGCCCAAACTCCAGGACTGAGGGTTAGGGTGGAAGAAGGCCTAAAATACACAAAGAAGAAGTCCTAACGCAAAGTAGAAGGCCTAACACACAAAGAAGTCCTGAAACTCACAAAGAAGAAGTCCTAACACGCGAAGAAGAAGTCCTAACGCACGAAGAAGCCCAAACACACAAAGAAGAAGTCCTAACACGCGAAGAAGTAGTCCTAACGCACGAAGAAGAAGGCCTAATACGTGAAGAAGAAGGCTTAACACGTGAAGAAGTCCTAAAACACACAAAGAAGAAGTTCTAACACGTGAAGAAGAAGGCCTAATACTCGAAGAAGAAGTCCTAACACGCGAAGAAGAAGTCCTAACGCACAAAGAAGCCCAAACACACAAAGAAGAAGTCCTAATACGTGAAGAAGAAGGCCTAACACGTGAAGAAGAAGGCCTAACACGTGAAGAAGAAGGCCTAACACGTGAAGAAGTCCTAAAACACACAAAGAAGAAGTCCTAACACAGAAAGAAGTCCTAAAACCCCCACAAGGAGAGTACTGCAAACAGCGCCCCCACAAGGAGAGTACTGCAAACAGCGCCCCCACAAGGAGAGTACTGCAAACAGCACCCCCACATGGAGAGTACTGCAAACAGCGACCCCCACATGGAGAGTACTGCAAACAGCGCCCCCACATGGAGAGTACTGCAAACAGCGCCCTCACAAGGAGAGTACTGCAAACAGCACCTCCACAAGGAGAGTACTGCAAACAGCGCCCCCACATGGAGAGTACTGCAAACAGCACCCCCCACATGGAGAGTACTGCAAACAGCGCGCCCTCACAAGGAGAGTACTGCAAACAGCGCCCCCACATGGAGAGTACTGCAAACAGCACCTCCACAAGGAGAGTACTGCAAACAGCGCCCCCACATGGAGAGTACTGCAAACAGCACCTCCACAAGGAGAGTACTGCAAACAGCGCCCCCACATGGAGAGTACTGCAAACAGCGCCCCCACAAGGAGAGTACTGCAAACAGCGCCTCCACAAGGAGAGTACTGCAAACAGCGCCCCCACAAGGACAGTACTACAAACAGCGCCCCCACATGGAGAGTACTGCAAACAGCGCCCCCACTTGTCATTCACATCCAGCAAATAAAATGATGCCATTTTCCTGTTTTACCAGTGAAGAGCGCTGCTTGTGGAAGTCGGGGTATCTTAAGGTAACAGTGCTCTTCACGTGGTGACGATGGAGCTGTTTGTTAAGTAATACTCAGGTATTTGTCTCTGTAGTTGCTAACTCATCTGACGCCTAATTATTATAAATTAAAACGTTTTCATATTTGAAAACAATCTAAGGGGAATATGTATTTTGACACACTGAGGCCTGTTCAAAGCTGTGAGCTGTACCTGTTGTTGGGAGGTTATTATAGTATTAAATTATGTATTATTTGAGTTTGACTCCTTTAAACTCCTTCACCTGTGACTGTTCACTCGCCCTGCTGAAGACGTATTGAAACGCATTGCTGTGATCACATTTACTGCAAACTCCTATTTTTCTCTACATTTAATAATATATTTGAGTATAAAAAGTCTAAATGCCTCTCATCCGGGAGTCAGGGAGCTGCAGCTATAGTTTTTCATTCACATCATTAATTTTCACTCTAAAGTGTTGGTGGTGCTGTCCTTCTGCAGTGGACTTGGTCTTTTTGGGGTTCAAATTGCCTACAAAGCATATTCTGCAAATATCCAACAGATTCTACTAATACTAACAGTCGCAGGATCATCAGACGACACACCGTTGACCTGTAGACACATTTTTGGTGTGATTTCAGTGTAAATTCTGTCACGCTCTCTCCTCCGGTTCATTCTAACTTGAGTCAAAAACGCATTGTACTCTAAACTCAAGTGTATTTGGTCTACAGCAAACCTCTAGATGGCACACCAGGGCAGAGACAGCATCCCGTCTGACAGAAAGAGTGAGAGCTGAAAAAGATGTGTCTCAGCATTCCTTTGTATCCGCTGGGATCAGGAGTGATATTTAGTTTTTAAGAGAACTTACTATATTTACTATTGACTTACTATAATTATAAAAGCTTTGTGCTGGTAATTCCTAAATGCAAGGTTGATTTGGCGGGTTGTTTGCTGAAGGATGCGGCTTATATTTTGAATGTATGGCAATAATTATGAGCTGACCTGTGCTAAAAAGTCAGATGTCTCTACGACGCTCTCCCGTTTCAGTAGGAATTCCCTTAGAAAAACAAAAGTTCTTATTAGATCTAAGTCCTGTTGGATCTAACCTGACCCCAGCTTCATGCATATTATTAATCTTACTAATATTTCATTTAATTTCCCACAAAATCACATGATCAGTGCTTTGGTTTTCCTCCACATACTTAGTTCACGCACCTATGTTGTGCCAACCGGGGTCCGTGGACATCCCCCTCCCCATGTTTATGTAACAGCTCCATTATTGGCCGAGACCAAAGCCCCGTTCAGAGAGATTGAATTATATGGAGATAAGTGTGTCCTTGAGGATGACTGCAGATAACAGATTGGAGTGACACAGCTGACTCTCTTTGTTTTGTTAATTAAAGATGACCTCATCGCTAAAAATGGACGCGGCGCACCTCCTCGTCACGAGCCTCACCATCAGCAGATTGCAGAAAGCAGGCAGGGGGCCAAGGGCTTTTTCAATTCCCTTCCTTTTTTCCAATTTTTGCCTCTTCAAATTTGCATCGTTAGTCCGGTGCGCTCTCTCCTCCTGCAGGTCTAGACTTTTAATGCTTCTGTCTCGTCCTCAGTGCAGACATGGACATTTTTGGATGAAGTCTTCGATTAATTAAAGCATAAAGTATAATGGTTTGGCTCGGGAGTTTGCCATAAGCTACAAGTTCTAATGAATGTAACTATACCTCATCTTTACTTTTTTATGCATTTTACAAATTAAAATGGTGACACTGTAAATATAACTGACAGTGTAGATGCAATAACTCTCCTGCATTGTAGTTTTTTATAATACAATGCAGCAAAATTGCTCAGGAAATTGTACTTTTAAAAGAAAATGTGTATATTTACACTTGCCAGACACTCTTTGAGATCTTGGTCAAGTTTTAATGTTACCCTAAGCGCTGTTTTTCTGTCTTAAGTAAATCCTGCAGACTTCTTCTAGTGTGTGTTTTCCAGACAGCTGAAAACAAACTGTTCCAAAACATTTCTCACACTAAATCAGGATGAGAAATGACCAAACACAGATGTCACATGATCATGAACTTCGTGTTATGACACAAACAGACCCAAATCAGGTCCTCACTTAAAAAACGGGGAGAAAAATAAGACAAAATGAACCCGAGAAATCCAAAACCGTAAATCCGCAAGATGCCCACTGTTGTCATTGTGTTTGATCGTAAGACATACCATGTGTGTCCTCTAGACCACATGCCTGCAGCAGCCCGCCCCACAGCCCCGTGTAACAGTGCAGTAAAGGTACAGGATAGCACTCCAAATCAATGTGTCAATACAGAGCAGCATCACAGTAGGACACAAGGCAACTGGCTGTTAACACGACCAAGCTATTCTTAGTGCACACCCAGGGGAGAGAGAGAGTCACAGTAACACAAGCTGGGAGCAATAAAAACAGACCACACACACGACACATCAAAATGGTGGAGAAAGACACTGGGAGGCTATTGAACCCATGACAAAGCAACGCAATGAGAGCTGGCCTTGGCGTTGTTCTTAAGGCTAATCGCTGGAGCTAACCGTGACACTATAACCAGTCCAGGTTTGACTGTGAGGACATTGACAACACTTAGTTCTTTGCACGAGACACTGCTGAATAATAATTGCAAATTGGAAGATTATTGTAAGATTTCTGAAACGAGGTGTCGTATGTGTGCAGACATGGTAGTTGTTGTACTGTTTTAATGAAGTTATTGCAGGAATCTAGGGCAAAGTGAAGGTACAGGTGCCGTCCAATCACAGAAATAACCTGCCTCCATGTTCCCTCATTTTACATCGTCACTTGGTTCGGGAGCAGTAAAGTCACAATAACAGTATTTTGACTTTTACTTCTGCTGTCCAGGCCGCACGTGACCCGTAGAACAGCCCACATGTGACCCATAGAACAGCCCACATGTGACCCATAGAACAGCCCACATGTGACCAGGAGAACAGCCCACAAAAGACCCATAGAACAGCCCATATGTGACCCATAGAACAGCCCACATGTGACCCATAGAACAGCCCACATGTGACTCATAGAACAGCCCACAAAAGACCCATAGAACAGCCCATATGTGACCCATAGAACAGCCCACATGTGACCAGGAGAACAGCCCACAAAAGACCCATAGAACAGCCCACATGTGACCCATAGAACAGCCCACATGTGACCCATAGAACAGCCCACATGTGACCCATAGAACAGCCCACATGTGACCCATAGAACAGCCCACATGTGACCAGAACAGCCCACAGCCCACATGTGACCCATAGAACAGCCCACATGTGACCCATAGAACAGCCCACCAGCCCGCACGTGACCCGTAGAACAGCCAGAACAGCCCACGCATCACCCATAGAACAGCCCACACGTGACCCATCGAACAGCCCACAAAAGACCCATAGAAAGCCCACAGTGACCCATAGATGTGACCCACAAAAGACCATAGAACAGCCCACATGTGACCCATCGAACAGCCCACAAAAGACCCATAGAACAGCCCACATGTGACCCATAGAACAGCCCACAAAAGACCCATAGAACAGTCCACACGTGACCCATAGAACAGCCCACAAAAGACCCATAGAACTGCCCACATGTGACCCATAGAACAGCTCACATATGACCCATAGAAGAGCCCACACGTGACCCATAGAACAGCCCACAAAAGACCCATAGAACAGCCCACATGTGACCCATAGAACTGCCCACATGTGACCCATAGAACAGCCCACATGTGACCCATAGAACAGCCCACATATGACCCATAGAAGAGCCGTAGCACTGCCCACATCAGCGGTCGGTCGGTGTGAACCGTCTGGATTGATGGGGAGCTGCACAGGGGCAGTGCCGGTGCCTCTCATAACACTTCATTTTATGTAGTATTTTTTATGTAGTCCCTTGTTGGCCCTTGCCGCTCATGAAAGTCAGTCCTCTACTTCTTAAATTTCTTAACAAAAAACAACTTATGGAACAGAAATTATGGATTAAGAACCAATTTACCTTCTGTTTCCAACAAACCTTGTACCTAACCAGGTCTCGGCACCTCTGAGGCTGTCGGAGAGCGATGGGTCCGAGCTGTTTCACTTTAAACTCTTCGCTCAGGGCAGTGCACAGATCGTAGCTTCTCAGACAGTACCTTGAATTGAAAATGACTTCCGGATGGCAGTCAAAACGATTTCAAAAACACTGTCCAGACGACTACTCCAGTTTCTCCTGTCAACCCAAAACTAGCTCCATGTTTAAAATCCTCCAGCTCGTCCTGTTCGAGCTCCACATCTGAGAACGAGACATTACACCCACGTTATCAGAGAAATCTAAGGTCACCACAGGGAAACGTGTCCTCTGCATTTGACCCATCCTTCAGGTCACAGAGGCGCATTACTTTAGTCTTTTTCAGAGCTGTTTTTCTCTCAGACTTTAACTTTCTTGCAGCAGTCACGGAAGCGCACCAGTGGATTCAAATCTTATATACTGCCTCATCTACTTTATGATGGATTATCTCATTACAACTTGTAATCTTGACAATTTACAATGGATCTGGTGTGTCGTTGGTACTGTTTTATTTAATGGCGCGCACGAGGAAGTCCGTGCTGCAGGGCGCTGACAGTTTAACACGAGTGGCCCCTGGCAGGTTTGGCAGCTCTCAGGAAACATAAAGCCTCTCATTTGTTTGTTGATATGAAGCTTATGTTGTATTTGTGTGAGAAGGAGCCACATCGCACACGCCTGCTCTGATAGTCCTCTACAGTAAAACTTGAAACAGAAGAGCACGTCGGGTAGAGTAAGGACAAGCTGAAGACGTGGGAGAAGTGCGAGTCGAGCTGAACAATCGAATGGGACAGAAACTTCACATTTAGGCAAAATATTTGCAAACCTTAAGTGCACATTATGATGTCCGTCCATATTTGTAAATGATGTGATATAAAGTTTAAATAAGGACACAGTCGTACAGATCCTTTGTTTCACAAAACCAAACTATATCATTGCAAGACATGCCAGAAGAAAATGAAATGCAGACTTTGGCCGAAAACTGTGCAATATATCAAAAGCCATTATGTATACAGCAACTGGCTGGAGTCGGGAATAATGCATTTCTCCCGCACTATAAGATTTCAGATGAACAGTTTACAAAACATATTCTTCAACACTGATAAACACAAAAGAACAATAGACATTGTTTTAGTGCTGCTTAAATTCTATAGTGAAGTTCAGGGTGAAGAGACATAGGATTTATTACTCCTTTGTTTATTTGAAGTATTTTGTCGAGGTGATTCAGAGACGAGCCTCACGGGTCAGTGAGGAGGCTGACGTAGGTGTGGTACAGGTGGAAACGTCTGAAACTTGAATCTTTTACTCTTCAGGGGCCACAGCAGCACGTTTCAGCCTCTGTCAGGTCCTCCTCAGGGAGCTGCTCACGTTTTGAAGGTAAACTTGAGTCAGTGACACTTTCATGTACCGCAGAGGTGCCCAAACTTTTTTTTAATCTCAAAACATATTAAACACAGCTTTGACAGAGCCGCTGTGTTTTAATAAGGATTAAACACATTCATTTTAGGTCTGTGTCTGTGATGTTTGAGGTTATAGTCGTAGAAATAGTTTAATTTGCTGTTAAAAGTCCTGCTTATGATCAACTGGGCCGGTTCAGCAATAAAAACTGGTCTGAGGGCCACATTTGGACACCCCTGACGCACTGGACCAGGTAAGACTCAGTAATAACATATGAGTAAAGAGAGAATACGCTCCCATTTCTCAAACCATGTGACTCTATAAGTGTAATCTCTTAAATATCGTTCCTGGCACATACAGGACCACAGCCATCACAATATGAGCTGGAGTTTTCACTGCAGGAGACATTTCTCTGACCTGCACTGAACCCCGCTCGTAAATATGTGCCTCCGTCCTAACTGTGTTTTTCTGCCACCTTTCCTCAGATTTCCTCTTTGAGCTGAAAAGGGTCTAATGTGTGAACTCGCTGACCCCGCAGATTTACACGTTCACTCTCTTTCGCACACACACATATAAACAGCTAATGACCCAAGCAATTACACTGTGCCTGCATTCACTAGTGTAAAAGAAAGAGTTTATTTTTTTTTTCTTCAGGGGAAGTCTGTCTCCTAACATCAGACGAAATACCACTGCGCCACAACTTTTTACTATGTGCTTAATGCTGTATTGTAAGCGGCAGTTAACTCTCCCTGTTTACATTTTTATAATTGCATTTTTTCCGCCTATGGATAATCTGGCACCTCCAGCTTGCAAAAAAAAGCTTTAAAATTGTGCAAACCCACCGTGCACTGCAGCCACTTTTGTTTTTGTTTTTTTCACCAGTGCCAGTGTTTTCCGAAAAGGGGTTTTTCCTCAGTGTCGTCGTTGTTAAAAATGTGGGTCAGACTAGGTCAGAAGCTGTTTCTGTTGTGGCCAAAGCTGTTGGACAGATTGTATATGATATCGCTTTGTACAAATAAACTTTCATGACTTCTCCAGGGCTGCTACATCACAGCTACAAGGCCATGTGTGGGTTGGAACCGAAGTAGTTTCCTCTCCGCTCTACGTCCTCATCCCGTCATTTGACTTTGCGAGTATTTGTAACTTTTGCCGCTTTACCCAAGAGGTCATCTGGCATTTACCATCAGGTTTTAATCACTTTGTTGAAGAGGGAGAACACACAAAATGGCTTTTACCATAATAGAATTTCAGGGGCCTTAATGTCTGCCAGCTGTGCATGCTGTTTTGTCCGCAGTATTGACAGAAAAGTTGACGGACCACAGACCTAGCCTTGTGGAACCCCTTCAGGACGGAGGGAGAGGGAAACGCTCGTTCTTGGTGGGTTTAAATCTCCTGTCCTGCGTTAACCGGGATGTGCGCTCGTGTTTGGCCGGCTGCTCCGCCTCGGGTCATTCTGACAGAAATAGCCGAGTATCTGTGAAAAACACGTGTAACAGCCCTGAGCGTTTTACTGCACAATTTGTCCTGTCAGTCTTTGTGGTTCTTGTTGTGGAAGTAGATTTTGTACGGCTGTTTGCTCAGTTAAAGTTGTTGTAAAATAAATTGATGGTTTTGGTTGAGCCTGAAATGAGCAGGTGCAAAGTGGTTAATCCATAGAACAGGAGCAGTGTCTTCACTTTGAACGACGACCTACATTAAACCTCAGAAAGAGAAATGATCGACGACCCCGACACATCAGGACGTGAGCTAAACTTAACTGGAAAACGAAACGCTTCAAACATCAAGAAGAGCTGCTGACCCTCAAATGAAAAACACAAAAATGAGACCTGGCAACCAAAAGTACTTGTACACAGTTGTCAAATACACAGCTCACTTTGAGAATCTGTTAATTAAACATGTATAAAATGATTGTGAGCCTGTTAGTGTCAGATAGATCTGTAATTGTGTAATGTCTCTATACAGTAGTTATGTGCCTCCTTCTGCAGCTAATCCCTGTTATTGCACCACATTTAATGTGTTTCTGCTGTATGACTGTTAAAAGGGTTTAGCCGGAGTGTTGTCCTGCTGTCTCCCTAAATAGATAATGATGCTATAAGCCACTGAAGAGCCATGGGGCTCAACATTTGTCTTTTGTTTAGTCTCCCTGGGCCTCAGAAGTGCTCCGCTCACAAAGTACTGGGTGTATATGACACACAGACACATGGTCCGCTCACGCCTCCTGTGGCCTCTCTATTAATAAGTGGACGTGTTAAAAGGCAGATTTAAGACCAACTTCTGTCTTAATTGAAACGACTGTGGAGCTTTGTGGATAGAGATTTGTTCATCTTATGACCATGTGTTTGGACTATAAAAGTTACAGGCAACAATTTACAACCGAAAACAAAGTAAACAGCAGAGAATGATCTGTTTTATTTACATTTGTGATCACGGAAACATAACGAAAACTGTTTGCTCCTCGTATGATGCAGGTAAAGTGACCCCTCGTTTATGACGATGAAATAATCTGCAATAAGCAAAATCCACGAAGTATCAGCTTTATTTTATACAGTTATTCTATATGTTTTAATACTGTGAAACCCCTCACCACACACTTTATACACTTTTCTCACACAGGCATTAACATTTTCTCACATTTCTCTCTTGTTTAAACACAAAGTTCAAACCTTCGTCGACGCAGAACACAATGGTCTACAGTCCCTCAGCCAATCAGGACGCAGAACACAATGGTCTACAGTCCCTCAGCCAATCAGGACGCAGAACACAATGGTCTACAGTCCCTCAGCCAATCAGGACGCAGAACACAATGGTCTACAGTCCCTCAGCCAATCAGGACGCAGAACACAATGGTCTACAGTCCCTCAGCCAATCAGGACGCAGAACACAATGCACATTCATACTCTGTAAAAAAAACCCACAAAAAACCCACAAAACAGAGACGACGAAAGATGAACCGTGACATATTGAGGGACAACTGTATGTATTTTCATTTTGCTTTGTATTTATTTATTCATTTGACATTAAACGTGCCAGATGCCTTGGATGAGAGGCTGGCGCGGTCACATCAGAGCAGGAAGGTTCTGGTTTTAATTCGGGGGATGGTTGGGGTCGTTTCTGTGTGTGGTTTGCATGTTCTTCTCGTGTCTGGATGGGTTTCCTCCAGTTACTCCAGTTTCCTTTAACCTAAAAAGTATTTCTCCAGAGACATGATCGTGACCAGACGTAGTTAAAGACGTGGCGACGGCTGAGGACACATGACCCTCTGCACCTTCACCTTAACCTCGTGTGTGTTTTGCTGAGCGTACTGTGGCGTCGCTCTCCGGCAGAACACTGTACGCTCGATTATAAAACCATTCACTACCATCACCATTCCTGTGTGCAGCTCCTTCCAAAAGCGTAAAAGATCAGAGCGCTCTCTCGTGCCGCGGCTGCTCCCGGCCTCCACTGTGTCTCCTCTTAGTCTTGGTGAAACAGCAGCAGTCTGGCGTCCGCCGGGCATTCTTTTGGTGTTGTTCAATAAAGGTCAGAGCCATCTCGGGTTAAATCGGGTGGGTTTCATCAGCGATCTTTTAAACTGCATCATTTCTTCTAAAATACGCTGCTTCATCACATTCTGGAGAAGTTTGTGATGCTGCTGTTTTACTTTACAGAAACTTAGATTTTTTCATATATATTCTGAATTCTGCTACTGATTTTTCTCAATTTTTTCTCTATATATTCTGAAAAGTATGGGATTCTCGTTTTATTTAGGCAAGGCAAGATCATTTGTGCAGCAATTTAAAGTGTTTCCAGAATAAGAAAGGCATTAAAATCACAATACAACAAATAATAATCATAAACTTAACCTTAAAAGAGCAGTTCACAGGAAGGATGTGTTTGAACTGTGCGTCTGAGCTAAAAACTCAAAACTTTAACCACCATCTCACAGTTGGAGAAAAGATACCGAGTCGTCGCAAGAACTTTAGGACAAAAGCGGCAGTAAAAATAATCGGCTGAAACAAAAACGCAGCGTTAAACAGCAACATCGTCCTCGTGCGACTTGAATCTGAGCCGAACACTTTTGATTTTTATCTGACAAGTTTCAGCTGCTGCCGAAATGTGCCGTACGTCTGTGTGCTCTGATGAAAACTCAAGAAATGACAAAATGACACGATTTAATTTCGTTTTTATTTAATTTATCTGTGTAATCCCTCAGTCATCCAGGTCTGGTCCACAGCAAAAGACGAAATTCAAATCTGTCACTGGACAAATCGTTGTATGGACTGAAGACGTTTCGCTGCTGATCCGAGACGCTTCTGTCTGTCTCATTTTTACAGTTTCAGTGTCGTTAGCGCCTCCTTCAGACAGATATACGTCAGTGTCCAGCAGTGATCTGACCAGAACTGAAGAACCAGCCAAACGTCTTCACTCCTACAACTTTTTGTCCAGTTGACAGATTTAAATTTCCTCTTTTCAATTCATTTATTTATGTATTTCGAGCAGATTAATGAGCACATGTATCCGGTTCATTTAATGCACATTTCACAGATTTTTTTCTCATTTAAGCTCGAAAAGAAGCAGGACGAAGAAAACATTAAATCCCACTTCATCTTCCATTAGAACACGCGTCAAACTCAAGGCCCATGGACCAAATATGGCCCGCGACATCATTTTAAGTGGCCCGCAACAAAGTGAATTAAAAGGTCTGACTGTCTTAAAGTGTCAGTTTATCAGGAGATACAGTTACACAGACATTTTTTCATATCTATGCAAATCCATGTGCGATATTTATGACTTGAATGAGTAACAAATATAGAAACGGTTAATTAACACGATTAAAAGGTAGTTGCATTTATTTTACATTTGAGAGCAACTGTTTTGTTGATGTGGCCCTCTGCGTAAATGAGTTTGACATCTCTGCATTAGAACAAACATTAAACGCTTTTTTATCATTTTATTTCAGATTTTAGATGTGTAATGTGTTGACAAGTACCAGCGCTTATATCCCATGGCCCCAGTGATTAGTTGTTAATGTCTTGTTTGTGTTAATATCCCCTCACTCGTACTATCACTCGTCCTGCAGCTCCTCTGCGCTGTGCTGGATGCAGACGTGTCTCGTCAGGACGGCCCATAGACTGGAGGTAAAACAGAGTGTGGGTGGCCTGCAAAACCGTGATGGCGTGAGATTTTTAATAGTAAACAACGCGTAATAGCATTATTGGAGGAGAAAATATGAGGGAAACTCTTGGAAAGAGCCGTGCTTTAGCTGTGCAAGAATGTGTTTAAGAAGCCTCGACTACACAGAGCGCCTTCTGTGAAAAGGTCAAATCATTCATTCGTGGACTTCTTTTTTCCTCTCCTCTGCAACCTTTATCCACCATTCCCCTGTGCCCCAGCAGCCAGACTTACTCCCTGTGTTTATATCTTGGCCCATGTATCATAAGCTAAAACGAAGCTGCCCTTTACCTCTTGTAGAAATAGTTGGAAATCCAAACGTTTGCGAGCTTTTAAACTGTTTTGACAGCTCTCTTTGCTTTTTTCCATCACCCCCCTGAGCACTGGAAACTGCGGGCCGTGCGTGTGCGTGGAAATGGACCGGCGTGCGTCCCGTTTCCCGTAAGCTGACATGAAAGATATTTCACAACTTGTGAAGTAGTGTTTTGTGAGACGCCAGGGCGCTCAGTCAGATATCATTGTAACACTACCAACTGCCCATAAAGGAACCAAATTCTGTTTTCCTTCAGGACTGTAGTGGACGGGCACGCTGCCAGAAAAAGTCATATTTAATTTAGCCGCAGACTCGGCACTGGCAAAAATGACTCCCACCGGACCACGCAGAGGTGAAGCACAGAATACCAGTCAATGGTCAGATCACTGAGGAGGAAAAAGCAGTGTTCCTTAAAAAGAAATTCATTCATAACAAAGTGAATCTGGACTTGTCTCTCCTTGTTTGACTTTGAAAAAAAGCACGAAACTTGGACAAAAAGTTGACGTGTTTTGATTTGTCTTATGCTTTTGTTATGTTTATATGTTATTCATTTACCTGGTAAGAATTATACTTAAATGGGACATATAATATAACATTTTATAAAGTATTTACCCTCTCAAAGTTGAATTTGTGGGTCGATAAACACTCGCAGCTCTGCACTTACTTCCCCGGTTTTATTTTCTTAAACACTGATGCATGTAGGATTCTGTAGCGTCGTTTAGCCGTTTGTTCTGCTCGTTTTTGTGACGTGCAGCTGTCCTTAGAAGAGTTCGACATCTTCTGGGACTGTTCTGTGCTGCAGCGTGCAGTACGGGGCGGGACGGCAGGTGGGAATCAGCTTCTCAGTTTTCGGAAGCTGACACGTCTCTTTTATGATGTGATTTCAAAACGCTGGACTCTCCTGTTGCTGCTCATTTGAATCAGTCTAGATCAGTCTTTTGGATTTTTACCTCATAAACTCTTAAATGATGAACTATTGTTTAATGTGATGCTCTGAGGGAGATGTATGTGCGTCATTTATGTCATTTATTTGTTTTTTAAATGTCAAATTTATGTTATATAACCGCTACTTTTTGCGAGTGATAATAATCTTTATAGTTTTTGTCACTATTATCCATGTGTTTTAACTCACAAAAGACGTTTGTACAGTAAATTATGCACAGTTTTGCAGGTATATTGAGGACTAATTGTAACTGTCACTGTGATTGGTTGATTAAACTGAAGGGGGCGCTCTCTTAACTTAAATAAGGGGAGCGGAAGGGGCTGTGCGTGAGTTTTCTTCACCTTTCAGACCGAGTGCTTCTTCTCCTCGCACCTGTCGCCCCGTCAGGTGAGCGGAGTCTACACAGAAAATGCTCAAATTATGACATTTATGCTCCACAGATGTCATGTTATAACTCTATACAGACAGAGTGTAATGTGTAGTGTGTTTTCTTTAACTATCTGCTGGATAAAATGTTCTTTTTTTAACTCACTCTGTCTGAGAGCTCGTCGTTTGTCTGTCGATGCTGTTTGAACTCGCTCAGATCAGCACTATTCAGGCCGAACTAACTTCTCCTGCCTCAAACGGATCAACGTAAGGGACAAAATGTTCCTTTTCCACCTCGTCGGTATATCCCAGCGCCATCATTACTGCCGAAAGTGAATTTTGACTTCTTCCTTTTTTGTTTGACTTTGAAAAACACTGAGCGTATGTGGAATGAACAGTTTGTACCAGAATTCTGTGTTTATTTACCCGTTCCCATCTGTGTTCTTTATGTGCACCAGGAGAAGTTCTGAGCCTGACGGAGGATCTGTTCTCGGGGATGGGTTCGGGGTGCGTGGTGGCCGGCCGGAGGGCAGGAGAGCACCCGCATTCGCTCCTTTACTCAGTGCTGTTCAAGTGCCTCGAACCCGACAGCCTCTATAAGTAAGTACAGCTCCTTTTCTCACGTTATCGTCTGAACTAACCTGTAGATGAACCGATCGCGCCTTCCCCAGTGTAAGAACGAACATAAGTCTCCGAGAAGACCTTTATCATATGGAAAAAGCACCTGAGTGTTTCCAGATACCATTCGTTTTACAAGAAAAATAAGATGGCAGCAGAATTATTGCGGGGATTCTGCTTCTACATTCATTTTAAAATTATGTAACGATAAATAAACCAATGGAAAACTTAAGGAAAAGTCAGCAGAATCATAACATGAGTTTAGCGTCACCCTATATTTTCTGGGATGTGTCAAATGTCTGTAAAGAAATGTAAGAAAAGACTAAAATTTCACAAACCAGAGGCAGATCTATCATGGCCTTTTCTGCTTCACAGGTTTGTAAAAAGTTCTCATTATTTTTAGCAAAGCAAAAAGACTCCCGTAGTAAAATATGAATGGATTGTGACCATTGGCAAGAAGCAGCTGAATTGTCAGAAAATGTGTTTGTGGTGTGTTACAGCTGGAAAATGTCAAAAATGCTGCTTTTGGAGGTGTGCAAAAAGACTATATCCATCATCTCCTACAGAGTATTTTAAGAAATCTGTGAAAAAACGCTGATCGGGTATAAATGTGCAGTATAATCTTTAAATCAGAGAAAGTGCCAATAGTCTCCAGTGTTTAGTTTTGTGGACGTTTGAGTAACAACGACAAAAATACTTTCCATATGAAGGGAAAATGTTGGTACATTTGTCCGTCGCTATATCACGGTTCAACTTTCACGATTTCACTGTTTCGCAGGGTTTTTTTGGGTAATTTTGCATGTTTTTTTTTATATTGTATGAGCGTGCATTGTGTTCTGCGTCCTGATTGGCTAAGAGACTGTAGACCATTATGTTCTGCAGCCTGATTGGCTAAAAGACTGTAGACCATTGTGTTCTGCGTCCTGATTGGCTAAAGGACTGTAGACCATTGTGTTCTGCGTCCTGATTGGCTAAGAGACTGTAGACCATTGTGTTCTGCGTCCTGATTGGCTGAGGGACTGTAGACCATTGTGTTCTGCGTCCTGATTGGCTGAGGGACTGTAGACCATTGTGTTCTGCGTCCTGATTGGCTGAGGGACTGTAGACCATCGTCCATCAGTCTCCTCCGTGTCTCCTGTACAGTACAGAATGTGTCAGACAAATTTACATAAATGTTGGATCAGTGTGACTCTGAAGTGCTGTATGTTTGCAAGTTTTCTCCCCGACAAAACCCACAATGTCGATGAAACGTTCTGCACCGACAAAGGCACCGACGAAGGTTTGAACTTTGTGTTTAAACGAGAGAGAAATGTGAGAAAATGTGTGAGAAAAGTGTATAAAGTGTGTGGTGAGGGGTTTTACAGTATTAAAACATAGAATAACTGTAAAAAAGGGGGATAAATGAGGGACGACTACCAGTATGTGCATTATTTCTTCTGCGTTGATGTTGCTTTGCTGCAGAAATATGAGCAAAAGTAAGATAACTGTCGCACAAACGTATATGTTTTCATTTCTGGTGCCCTCTAAAAGTTTGTCAAATGTTGGTTTTCACTCATGAGACTTTTCTTTCCTCACAGAGACTTACTTAGGAGTTTTGAAGTTATAAAAAAGTTTGCACACATAAACTCCTGAGCTGTACCTGCGTTATCGTTTCTGTCTCTAGCTGTTTGTCTATTGGCCTCGGCTGAAGCTGCGTTGTAACCGACTTTATCCTCGTCTCTGACCACACTTTTATGAGTACAATGTTTCCCATTATCATATAAAGAGCGTTCATTAAACATTATGTTGTGGCCATGTTTGCATCCTTTTCCAAACAACAATGACTGGGCAGTTCCACCACATCCTCCCCTGGGTGTCTACAATTCCCACTGAAAATGTTCTTTTGTTTCAGGGGGTGAATTTTGTTACCTTCTCCCCGAACAACAGCTGGCTTGAGTTATGAGCCGCAGCACAGAAAGTCTCCACGTGGTGAATTGGTGGAAGCTGCTCCTGCTGTTGTTTTGTTTGTGTTTAGAAAGTGGCATCAATGTTTCGATACGTGTCTCTCGCTGCAGCTCAAGATTCGAGGGTTTATCGTCGTAGAAAAGCAACAAAATTACGTTTAGAGCATCAAACAATACCAAAAGTGCAAGAGTCCATCCAATAATCCTCAGAAATAACAAACTGTATGGGCCTCTACGTCTGTTCAAATGAAAAATAACCCGCAATAAGTGAAATTTTTGAAGTAGTTAGTGTTATTCTATATGTTTTAATACTGTAAAACCCCTCACCACACACTTTATACACTTTTCTCACACAGGCATTAACATTTTCTCACATTTCTCTCTTGTTTAGATTGTTTAGATCGTAGATTTTAAAAATAAGTACGGTATTATAGAACAAAACCAAAGATCAGGCCCAAACATAAAAATATAAAAATTTTCCTTGACTGTAAATAAAAATTATACTTTTAGAAATACTGTCGTGTGAGTTTTGTCGGGGAGAAAACTTGCAAACCGCTGTTCATCTTTCGTGGTCTCGCTGTTTCGCTGATTTTTTTTGTGTAATTTTGCATGTTTTTTTATAGAGTATGAGCGTGCATTGTGTTCTGCGTCCTGATTGGCTGAGGGACTGTAGACCATTGTGTTCTGCGTCCTGATTGGCTGAGGGACTGTAGACCATTGTGTTCTGCGTCCTGATTGGCTGAGGGACTGTAGACCATTGTGTTCTGCGTCCTGATTGGCTGAGGGACTGTAGACCATTGTGTTCTGCGTCCTGATTGGCTGAGGGACTGTAGACCATTGTGTTCTGCGTCCTGATTGGCTGAGGGACTCTAGACCATTGTGTTCTGCGTCCTGATTGGCTGAGGGACTGTAGACCATTGTGTTCTGCGTCCTGATTGGCTGAGGGACTGTAGACCATTGTCCATCAGTCTCCTCCGTGTCTCCTGTACAGTACAGAATGTGTCAGACAAATTTACATAAATGTTGGATCGCAGTGTGACTCTGAAGTGCTGTATGTTTGCAAGTTTTCTCCCCGACAAAACCCACAATGTCGATGAAACGTTCTGCACCGACAAAGACACCGACGAAGGTTTGAACTTTGTGTTTAAAGAGAGAAATGTGAGAAAATGTGTGAGAAAAGTGTATAAAGTGTGTGGTGAGGGGTTTTACAGACAAGAAACATATAGAATAACTGTAAAAACTAATGGTGACTACTGTTATTTTTAGAACATAACCTCTGCGATAAACCAGGGACCACTGTATTGTCAAAAAAACACCCTACATCATTTGAAATAGTCAGATCTGTTGGTTTAATAAAGTCAGAATCGATTCCCTAAAACATTTTACAAAATAATTACAAACTGTTCAGTTCAAACTTACTGACGCTCATGTGTCTGCTCCATTATTAACAGCCGCTCCTCTGACATTTTGTGCTCTCACTTCACTTCAGACGAGTTTAAAGACCAAGCAGATGTTTAATCCGGACTTTCTTAAACTAAAAATGACAACAATGCAATATATGTGTCTGGTTTGTAGTGTTTGAGACGGAATTACACACCACGGCAGATAACTCCAGCCCTGTCCGTTCACTAAGAAAGAGTGGGTACAAGCTCCTTATTTCTGACTTTGTAGCTCTGTTATCTGTGTTAGGCATTCTGTACAATGTTGTTTTTCCTGATAAGGGCAGAATTTACGTCGAAATTACGTCTGAGGGCACATCTGTTTGCAGCCAACTTTGCCTTTCTTAATCAGCAGCCTGATAAGGGCTCCACTGGTGTCGACCTCGCACTCCATCATTACAAGGTTGAGGCCGAGTGTTCCCATGTCAGCGAAAGACCGAGGCTACTGTGTAGACACAAGGGGATGATAAAATGCGAGATGTGATCTACAAGTGTTTTAGTTCTTGAAAATACGAATCTTGTAGAGTTTCTCAGCCTGTTTCTTTTTACACGGTTATGCAATAAAAAGGGCAGAATTAGACAAAATAACTGGAGTGAGTGAGACAGGTGTAAAGCATCAGACAGTGTATTTATTTGCTTTGATTTCAGCACGCACATGCAGCTGAAGGATGTGATTCGTTTTACTGCATGAACAAACGCGCATGTCTAATAGTTACAACACATTTCTCCCAAACGTGGAAGACATCTGCTCTAAAGTCTCCTCGTAACACTCAAAAATCTATAACTTCTTTTAGCTCAGATTTACAATTCAGTGCTTTGCTCGTTATTCAGCAGAAATGTGTTTCCAGTCTCTGTTTGTTTGTTAGTTTTTTTAATTGCCTCAGTGTTTTGGCAACAAACAGATCAGGCTTTTGTCTGATTGGTTGATCTGAATGTCAGTCACGCCCCTTCAGAAATCCAGAGCTCCAGAGCAAACGTCTCTGTAAAGTTCAGTGGTCCCTGGTTTATCTCGGGGGTTATGTTCTAAAAATAACCAGCAAAAGGCGAAATCCGTGAAGTAGCTTTGTTTTTTACATTATTCTCTCTGTTTCTTGTCTGTAAAACTCCTCACCACACACTTTATACACTTTTCTCACACAGGCTTTAACATTTTCTCACATTTCTCTCTTGTTTAAACACAAAGTTCAAACCTTCGTCGGTGCCTTTGTCGGTGCAGAACGTTTCATCGACATTGTGGGTTTTGTCGGGGAGAAAACTTGCAAACATACAGCACTTCAGAGTCACACTGATCCAACATTTATGTAAATTTGTCTGACACATTCTGTACTGTACAGGAGACACGGAGGAGACTGATGGACAATGGTCTACAGTCTCTCAGCCAATCAGGACGCAGAACACAATGGTCTACAGTCCCTCAGCCAATCAGGACGCTGAACACAATGGTCTACAGTCTCTTAGCCAATCAGGACGCAGAACACAATCGTCTACAGCCCCTCAGCCAATCAGGACGCAGAACACAATCGTCTACAGCCCCTCAGCCAATCAGGACGCAGAACACAATCGTCTACAGCCCCTCAGCCAATCAGGACGCAGAACACAATCGTCTACAGCCCCTCAGCCAATCAGGACGCAGAACACAATGGTCTACAGTCTCTTAGCCAATCAGGACGCAGAACAGAGAGAGACGAGTGTTCGTCCACTGATCCGTCGGTTGACAAAACAAAAAAGCGTAATAGAAAAATGTGACCATTTACTTTTTCTTTTGTGTCTTCATTTGTTATTTGTCAGGGACCGTGCACAAATTCATTAATCTTACAAAAAAGAGATGATTTGTACCAGATTTAGCTCCTGCTGCTCCATGTGCAGGTGAACTCACATTAAAATTCACAGTTCATTGCAATTACATTATAAAACTATCAGTTCATCATTAAAATTAGCAGTAAAATACAATAAATATCCCCTTGTCCAACACAGTATGTTTCCTACAGTCCAAACCAATTTAAAAATCAATTACCTGCAGCATTTATCGTTGAAATAGTGATTTTAAGCTTCGCCGGTCGTCCTGTCATGTTCACATCTCAGCACCAGGCCCCTGACTCATCCCTAAACTGTTTCAGACACAGGCTTCATGCTTTGTCCTGATTACTTCTTTAATTACTTGTGTCTATTTTTGGCAGTGCCTTGGTTTAACCCTCGAAAACCCGCTGTAGTTGCCAGCTCGCGTCTCTTATCGGATCCTTATAGCGACTTCTTATAGCGTCTTCAACCTTCAAACGTCTCCAGTCGATGCTGCGGCTCCACGCTGACCCGTCTCCGGTCGTTTAACCCGCTCGCGCCCTCGTCGTATTCCCAGAGCAAAGTCACAGGGAGACCGTGTCCTTGTGTGACTCTCTGATGTATAGACAGTGCGTGGTCCATTTTAGTGCCGACTTAATGGAAGGCGAGGGAGGTTTGCTCAATTGGATTATTCGACATTCATTTTTCCAGATATTTCCATCGCCTGATTATTACCAAGTACTTGATATCGTATGTCAATCAACTTCTGCTAGATTGCTAAAACATTGTGGACTGTCCTGAAATAGCCTCACTGGAAATATCTGCTACATAAATTAACAACAAAATGTGCTTTTTTGCTTATCGTGACGGCACTGTGCTGTGCATCTGCTGGATGAAGTCACTGCAGGGATGGGACTGGTGATCTCTGGATTTCAGTATCTTTGGCGTCTTATGGTCACAAGTTATATCCCACATGCACAACTGTCTCTGCGGCATTTGTTTTTCCCCCTGTCACTTTATTTAAATGAGACATACTATGAAAAAAACAACTTTAATGAGCTTTTAACCTCGTCGTAATGGTGTTTTATCATCATTAGTTTGCTCAAAGTTGTATTTTGATCCTGTATTTTCCAGCTTTTGGGACTGGTGTGCTCAGAAAATGTCTGTTTTCACCTACCCCCTATCCCCGCCCATCAGATTAAGACTCTGCTTTCTGAGGAAATACCACCAAGATTCACTAAGTATCAGTTCTGCAGTTTTGAGCAGGAGATCAACAGCCCCGTTACTATTATTATCAAGCCATTTTGGATAAATATCTGTGTTTAAACTGAGTAAATTGTAAAATTATAATCTGCTCTCGTTATAGTATATTACTGTATTTTCCAGAGTATAAGTCACTTCAGCCAAAAAATGCATAATAATGAAGAAAAAACATATTTCACATATAAATCACTTCTGAGTATAAGTCGTACCAGCCAAAAAAAAAAGCATAATGCATAAGATGAAAAAAATATATATTTCACATAAATCGCTTCTGAGTATAAGTCGCTCAGGCCAAAAAGCCATAAAAAAGTCAAAACTTGCATAATTATGAGGAAAAAAACATATTTCACATAAATCGCATCTGAGTATAAGTCGCTTAGGCCAAAAAATGAATAATAATGAGAAAAAACCATACTCAGATGCAATTTATTTGTGAAATATTTAAATCACAGCAGCAAAAAAATGCATAATAATGAGGAAAAAATACATATTTCACACATAAATTACTTCTGAGTATAAGTCGGACCAGCCAAAAAATAAATAATAATGAGAAGAAAAAAAATTACATATAAATCGCATCTGAGTATAAGTCGGATCAGCCAAAAAAGGAATAATAATGAGAAAAAAAACATATTTAACATATAAATTGTATCTGAGTACAAGTCAGACCAGCCAAATAATACATAATAATGAGAAAAAAAACATATTCAACATATAAATTGTATCTGATTATAAGTGGTACCAACCAAAAAAATGCGAAATAATGAGAAAAAAAACATATTCACGTGCGATTTATATGTGAAATATAAGTCGCAGCAGCCCAAAAAATGCATAATAATGAAGAAAAAAACATATTTCACATATAAATTGCATCTGAGTATAAGTCGTACCAACCAAAAAATGCGAAATAATGAGAATTTTTTTTTTTTTTACATATAAATCACATCTGAGTATAAGTTGAACCAGCAAAAAAAATTCAGAATAATGAGAAAAAAAACATAGAGTATAAGTCGCACCCTCGGCCAAACTATGAAAAAAGTGCGACTTATATTCCAGAAAATACTGTAAGTACATGACAAAACATGATCTGTCTCTAACATAAATGCACATAAATGTCATATTAGTGCGTCGAGTGAGTATTTAGTGAATCCTCGTGTCATATCCCCGTGTTTCTGTTTATTTGTCTGCGTTTGTGTTGCTCCCGTCTCTGTTGCCGGGGAGTGAAGTCATCGCCTGTGAGCGGCTCTGATGCGCTCGTTGGATACCAGTCTGATCTCCAGATTTTGATGTCATGTGAATCTTTAAGCCGGCGTTCTATTGCCCGCACTGCCAGAGATGAGTCTATGTGGCTTTGATGGATTGCTCAAATTCACTTAACTGATGTGTGTGCAAATGCTGATGTCACGGAAACCAGTCCCTAAATGCTGTACCGCCGTGTGCCAAAAATACTGCCCTAATCGATCCCGTCGCACTTTGTCTCGCTCCACATCTGCAGTCTTTCAACCTGCCGTCTACTGTTGGACCGCTTCTCTCCTGTCTCATTAAATTACAGGACAATAGTTACTTTAATGGTAACATTGTCAATTTAAATAAGCATTAATCTGTCATTTGGCCATTTGGGCGTTTTGCTGAGTGCACAAAATAGCAGCATTTCCAGACAGAGATGGAATAGGAATTAGAGGTTTAATACACCTCCTCTTGGCAAAATGTTTAGCAAAATAAATAGTGTGTGAAGTCATTTTGCAGCATGTTACGCAAACGCTAATCCTGAGGTGGTGAAAGAGATGGTAAAGATGATGGTATTATGTAAAGTGCTGTATCAGCAGCCACCATTTCCACCAAATGGGGATGTTTCAGACTAAAGCCTCGCGCTGGAAGCTATTTTCTTAAGCGAAATACTACAGGCAAAACTCTCTCCTTTCATTTTTGCTTTTTTGGTTCATCTCTATTGATAAAATAAGGAAAAATCTCATCAAATACTGCGAGTCGAGCTCTAAACTCTGACGTGAGATATATATTAGATTTTATTTGTGAGCAAAGAGTCACTGGAAAAAACTAATCTGATTGGACGAGCACGTTTAACCAGGCTGAAAACACAGCAGAGGGCGCAGGACCAGACTATTTTCTCAAGGGAAATACTACAAAACATTTTCTTTTATTTTTGCTTTTTTGCTTCATCTGTATTGATAAAATAAGGAAAAATCTAACACGGGGCTAATAAAATACTGCGAATTTCTGCAGAATCAGCGAGTCGAGCTCTAAACTCTGACGTGGCATATTTTAGATTTTATTTGTGAGCAAAGAGTCACTGGAAAAAGCAAATCTGATTGGATGAGCACGTTTAAACTGGGCTGAAAACACAGCAGAGGGCGCAGGACCTGAGTCGTATGAACCTGTATCCGGGGTGTCACCGAGGGCCTCGTACTGAAACATATTTGAAGCTGAGGGCCACAGACCAGTGTCGATACAGAGTCAAATGGTGCATTTAACATGTTTTACCTTTAATACGACTTGGAAGATCATTTTTAGGTCTGTGTCACAGTGAAATGTGATGTTTTTCAGGTTATAGAAGTAGAATCTCTTCAGTTTGTAGTAAAAATACAGTTTAGGAGGAGGCGTGAGGGCCAACACCTCTGGGCCGTAGTTTGGACTGTCCCGATCTATATAAAAATAAAACGAGATGCAGCAGAGACGCAGCAGAGGGCGCAAGACCAGACTCATGAATCTATATAAAAATACACAGATATGACAGGAAAGTTGATGCCTGATTTTAAACCCAATTCAAGTCCAAAACTCTGGTGAAATGTGCATTTTCCAAGCAGTTTTCAGTGTCAACAAAATGAAACAAAGACATTTAAACCTGCCTCATCCATATCCACATTTATATGTTCCAAATCTTCTGGTTGGATTCTTCTCATTCCTCGTTTATGTGACTCTCTGTTCCGTTAACGATGGAACGATGCTGAACAAAAACAAGTGACAGAACGTCTTATAAAAATCTGAGAACATTTAAAGGGAGACGGGGCCGTGGACACCTGGAGCTGCTGAAGCCACTTCCCAAAACGCCAATAAACTTCTTTCCGACCTTTAGAAATTGTCCCGATCACCAGCCCCGCTCTTTGTACGTGGGCCTGTGATCGTGTGTGTGTGTGTGTGTGTGTGTGTGTGTGTGTGTGCGTCTGTGTGTGTGTGTGTGTGTCAGGGTTACGCTGTTTTTCTGGGTACAGGGTCCAAGCTCGTGTCTCTTTTATGAGGCTGGGGGAATACCACAGCGACGCACAATAACACAGGAACAACTATGTGAGCAATGTTCACTGAGCTCGGGTTACAAACATAACCCCAGCTGCATTCTCCAGAACGTGATATAAGCAACTGTTTTTTGGAGCAAAAAGCCAGTTGAACTCAAAACAAACACAAATGTTGACATTTGCTGATGAGTCTTGTAATAGGAATGTCAGCTGATTTGGACATACTTTTTACTCATGGAGTTCCTGTGGTCGGTTTCTTGTCATGTTGTTGTTTTTTTGGGGTTAACTGCGGAAATGCTGCTGAAAGCTCAGTTTTTCATATCTGGGAACAAACATTTCCCAGCACTTAATTTACTCGAATCCAGAGAAAAAACAAGGGGCAGGAAAGTTGAAAAAGTTGAGCAATAATGTGTTAGTTTGACTGCATCAGTGAGTGAGTAATTAACACGAGTTTGAGCCGCCAGAGCCGTCTCTTTGGATTAAGAGGCTGTTCTTTTGGGCTCATCCTTCAAAACCAGCTGTGCACGATCAAAAATCAATGTAATGAAGCCACTATTTTGGATATTTTGGTTTACACTGGATGTTCTGCGTCTCAAAACCCCTCTCCTCATGTCGTCATCGGTCCTGCTCGAGTCCCCCAACATCAAAACTGCATCAGACGGAGCTAGATCCACCATCATGATGCCGTTGTACAGACTAACCAGCAACTCCTGCTTTCATAAATGTCCTTTTAACGCATTTTTCACCAGTTTTTTCATTTCAACACATCACCTTAGACCCAGATCTTCTCTCCAAAAGGTCACGAGCTGGACCCGTGTTCACGTTTCTTCTCAGTCCAGCTCCGTCTCCCAGCCTGTTCCCGTCCTTCTTTTGATACCTTCCTGTTTTTCCCTGCAGCTGCCGTTCATTTCCCAATCAGCCCAGGGTGATCTATAAATCCTCCCTCTGTTCAGTCTGGGCTCGATCGTTGATCAGTCAAGAAAGAGTCAAGCTCCGCATCAGAAACACTTTGTGGTTTGCGTTTCTGCGACTCTGAATCTGCATTAATCTGTTTGAGGGACCTGTTTCTGAGTTTCTTTGCCTGTTTTCTCCCCAAAGTTGAAGAGATTAATTGATATTTAATAAGATATTCACTCCTCAGTTGTTCATTGGCTGTTTTATCATGTTAAGAATGACCTGTTTGAAGGACACTCTCTGTTGGATCTACCCAAATTCACAGCCACCGTCGCCTTTTTGGGCTGAACATGAGAAATGATTTAACCAACAGTGAAAGAGAAACAGACGAGCAAATGAATCAACAGAAAACGAGCAAATGGAGAACTGTCCCAGAACATCTCCTGTCCTTAGACCCTCCTTCTCAAAAAAAAAACCCACCGATGTTGACCTGTACTCTTTGGACCTGACTCAATTCGACGGTCGCTCACTTCGAAGGACCCGACCGACGAAGGGTCCTCCTTGTAGCCTCCCGTCGATCACAAAAGTCGTGGGCTGAGCATTCGCCACGGCTGCTGACTCATGACTTAAACGTGTAAACTGGACACATCACTTTTTATTTTTAATTCTTTATTATTTCATTGAAGAAGAGTCGAGGCGTCGTCGTCACAGCCGTTTATTTCTGTTTAGATTGATTTCATCTTCTCTTTGAATATCAATAAGCAAATATAACGTTACAGGCGATGTTCCCTCTAAATGTATCTGAGCAAACGCACAGACTCCCTGAGCGCTCTCTTGAGAATCCTCCTGTTCTTCTGGGAGAATCCCACTGTTCTTCTGGGAGAATCCTCCTGTTCTTCTGGGAGAATCCGACTGTTCTTCTGGGAGAATCCTACTGTTTTTCTGGGAGAATCCTCCTGTTCTTCTGGGAGAATCCTCCTGTTCTTCTGGGAGAATCCTCCTGTTTTTTTCTGGGAGAATCCAACTGTTCTTCTGGGAGAATCCTCCTGTTCTTCTGGGAGAATCCAACTGTTCTTCTGGGAGAATCCTCCTGTTCTTCTGGGAGAATCCCACTGTTCTTCTGGGAGAATCCTCCTTTTCTTCTGGGAGAATCCTCCTGTTCTTCTGGGAGAATCCTCCTGTTTTTTCTGGGAGAATCCAACTGTTCTTCTGGGAGAATCCTCCTGTTCTTCTGGGAGAATCCCACTGTTCTTCTGGGAGAATCCTCCTGTTCTTCTGGGAGAATCCCACTGTTCTTCTGGGAGAATCCTCCTTTTCTTCTGGGAGAATCCTCCTGTTCTTCTGGGAGAATCCTCCTGTTCTTCTGGGAGAATCCTCCTGTTCTTCTGGGAGAATCCTCCTGTTCTTCTGGGAGAATCCTACTGTTTTTTCAGGGAGAATCCTACTGTTTTCTAAATGAGAGAAATCCTGCTGCTGTGGTCTGAAAGAGTCCTGCTCCTGTAACTCTGTCTGTAAAATATACAATTTGACAGTTTTTATTCGCATTTGTGCTGCTCAAAGAAGAAACAATATTGAATTGCTCTGGAGGAATTGAGACATGCTCATCTTTAAGAGACAGTTATGTTCACATTATATAATCTTCACATTCTGCACATGTGCTGTAGCACGTGATACACTGACAATTACATCAACTTTGTCTGTAAAATATATGATTGATTAATTCATTAATTGGCATTTCTTCTACTCAAAGTAAAAGCATTTAATTGTTATTATCCTTAATAAATTAAAATGAATAATAGATCAGCACTAGAATAATCACAAACTGTTCATTTAAATGTCACCTTATTTTTCCCTTCTGTCCTTCTCACTTCTGCAGTCGTTTCTCGCCTTATCCAAGTTGATGAACCGCATTTCTTTTTTATTCTGGCTTGGTCAGTGCCTTTAGCGTCGGTCGTATCGTCGCCGATAGACTCGCGGTTGTGGACTTTCCATCGTAACTCCGCAACAAACTGCACTTCGTGTAAATTCAAACGGCGTCTCAAAGCAGAGGCACGAGGCTCTTTAGATATTTCACTGTCATAACAATAATCTGCCTCTGTCCCTCGAAGACGACGAATAAGAGGCAGGAGCCGCGGGGATTTTCTCAGTCGCTTATTCAATGTGTCAAAGAAAAATACGGATGGATTTGTAAAATAGAAGTAGTTATGGAAAAAATGCAGTATATTCTGATACTTTAACATGATTTTTATGGATAAAAAATAATTAAAGTGTAGGTGAGTTGTGCTGGTCTGTAGTGAGCTCAGTCCTTTGTCGTTTTGCACCATAAACACAGGAGGCCACAGAATCATGACGTTAGAGCTACGTGATCATGTGACACGTGAATCATCATCGTCTGACACCAGTAACACGTCTCTGTCAGTGTGGAAATGGTACAAAATAAATGATGTGTTTATTTTATTAAGGATTGATTTTATTTTTTGTGTGCAGAGTAGATTTCTGTGCGGAGACAGTGGAAGCTGCACACACGAGCAGCTTAGAGGGAACAGTGGTCACAGGTGTTTGTGTTTTTTCACAATTGCAGCGAGTATTACATAACTTTAAGAAAATATACCACCAAGAATGCACAGAGCAAAAGCCAAAAACATTTTTTGCTGCCAAAACCGAAATCTGAAAATATTACGTTTTGGGGTTTTTTTTGTCTTTTTTCAAACTGAACATTCATGAAAAATACACAGATTTGTGTTCGCTCAGGTCCTTTTTATATATAGTACATAATTAATATGTATTATGTGTCTTATATGGGATTATTTTTATTTTTATTATTTTACTTTTTATTATTATTATTATTATTATTATCATTATTATATTGTATTATTTCTATATGTTTATTTTGTTCCTATTATTATTATCATTCATTTTATGGCTTAATTCTTCTATTTGTTTTTTTTTTTTTTTTTTTTTTTTTGCCCATCGGAGGCGGGTGGTGAAAAAGTGGTAAAAATGTACTCGGATTGTAACCTGTATATTTGCACTTGAGATTGATACTTCAATAAAAATGTGATCACAAAATAGGAAATATACCGTGTTTCTCCTGTAGAAGAAGTGACGAGCAGTGCATGATGGGATATAGCGGTGAGTGAAGTCTGCTCGGACGCACGCCTCGTTCACGGCCGATTTCTGTGGAAACGCTGGAAACACTGGGCATGTTTTCGGTCAGATTTTCGGTCATATTCGCACCAGAAGTTATGAAAATGCCCTTGAAACGCAGCCGACGAAGTGTCCAACCAACAAACTGAGACACGGTGTTACATTTAAGTCCAGTTTACCTCCGTGGAACTTTCTACAACGTTCTGGAAGCAAATTTCCGACTCATTTTGTCTCATAGATCCCTCCAAATAATGACATTAAAAGTGTCGAAGTTTCCTCGAACCATCTTCATCGATTTCAAAAGGTCTATGATTGTATTTATCTGTGTTTTTAATGGAAAACAAACCGCATCATGGACGTTCGTTACCACATCGCCGGTCGGCCTCCATTGCGTCTTCAAAGTTGCATTATTTAAGCGAAAAACGACTTCTCGCTGTGGTTCGAGACGTCGTTTTGAAAGTGGGCACTGAGCTCCATCACGTCACTTCTTCCTTCTTGCATTTTCTTTCATATCCAGAGGAATAACCCAGGTTGGCATTTTCCAAAGGACATCAAAAGGGCATTGTTCTTTCTATTCTAAACTGAAAAGACGCTTAAAGAACGCCGCGTCTCCTGTCGTTCTCCTGCAGCACCTCCAACGACATTTGACATTTTTAAACCGACTCGACTTCTGCTCGGAGGTTCCTGGACCTGAGCCCGATGCCCCTCGTACCCGGGCTCCCTCTCAGTTTGAATTAATCCTCCGCCGTGTTCCTGCCGCTCTGTGATGTCACTGTAATGTAGGAAATCGAATATGGTCTGAGTCATCGGGGTCTGGCGTTGTACAGTGAGCAGACGGAGGCATTACCCTTTAACGCCGCCTCGTCGTACCCGATGTGATGGATGAAATCACGTCAATCAACGAGAGTTTAGTGAGTTTTTGGAGCTCTCGTCGTGTCTTTTCTCAGTGAGACAGGAGAGTTCTGCTTTGTGGAAATGTCAAAATGATTTTATTAAAGTGTTTTTATTCTCACAGGTTCACGCTTCATGCCGTGGACAGTCGAGGGAGTCAGTCTGAGGCCAGTTTTGTGTCCGTGAGCACGTCCTGTCCGATGGTCGACGACAGAAGAGCTGAAGGTATTTCCAAAACTATACTCTTTTGTTTTTACTGTTTTGTTCTGTCAAAAATGATTACTGAATAAACGAACAGGCCAGAAAACTTCTAATTCTTTTTTTTTTTTAATGATTAAAGTTTGAATAACACCATATTCAACCAAAAAGGACATTTCATCTTCATAGCATCACTGAGAACATTTCTGTTGAACTTTAACTACTTTAAGTCTCACGAGACTCGTCAAAAATACAAATATATTTACCCAATGTGGTTTTTAACCTCCTAGGACTCGGCGTTCACATATATGGACAACGCATTTTGGGTTTTCAAGGCCACAACACACTTTTTTTTCTCTCTCTACAAGGTCCTGGGTCATTAAACGACAAGAGTTTAACACATTATAGTTTCGATTCAAGATGGATTTTGTTAAAGGCTCTTCAAATGAGACACATTGTTCTAAGAGGCACAAATGTTGCAGTTTCAGGCACTTAATAGTTTTTACAAATCATTATTCAAGTGTGATTTTATTTTTACTCATCAGGTCCAATCAGCCCAAATATCTGAGGAGGTTAATTATCTTGGGATTGACGAGTTTAACCTGATGCTTCTGTGTATTGTCCTAATCTGTGTCCAACTGTCAGGATCATTATTCTCATCAGCCGAATGGGATTTACAGCTTTATAAATATGACTTTAATGTATTATTTTGTTGTATTTTAGACCTTTGGTGATCAGGTTTTTCTTGTTTTATCAAAAAGACTCAATGATTAAACCAGAAAACGTCACTGTAACATAATTTTCATCGTCTCAAAAGTGATTTTACACACTGAATTTAGAGATTTAAAGGTGCACTGTGCAACATTTTGGGTTTGGAGCTTTCCGTCTGTTCACCTCCATCCACCCACAGATTTTCTTTGCCCAGAATGTTCCACCGTTTTGCATTTACACCTTTAAACATCGGACGGAGCAGCACCAGACTGACCTCTGTCTAAAACACATGGACAAAGTCACTAAAGTTAAAGATATTTTCACTAAAGATGATGCAGATTTCTAATTTCTCGTGTGTCTGTGTCCGTCAGAAATCGCAGATAAGGTGTATAACTTGTACAACGGCTACACCAGCGGGAAGGAGCAGCAGATGGCCTACAACACCCTGATGGAGGTGTCTCCTCCTCTGCTGTACCGGGTGCAGCACCACTACAACTCCCACTACGAGAAGTTTGGAGACTTCGTTTGGCGCAGCGAGGACGAGCTGGGGCCCAGGTGAGAACTGAGACTTTTCCCTGAAATACAAGACCAGACGGTGAAAGTCGCTGCTGTGGAATCACTTTTAGTTTCATTATTTCTGGCTTTTTTTCCTGCTAAACTGTTTATCTGAGCTTCATCCATAGTTTACGTCACCAACTTGGACTGAAAAGCAAGTGCAAATATCAGAAAAATCTCTCTTTCTACAGCTTTTTTAAAAATCTCTGATGGTGCGAACGATTGTAAAATTTGGGGCGATTGGTAAAAAGCTGATGATCTCCACCTTAACCTGGAAGTTTCGTGAGCGTTGCCATTGGAGTTGTGTTACTTTTCACTGCCGATCTTGACAGAGAATAAGTTCTACGTGGACTACAGATCTGTTTTAAACCCTCCAGAGAATCACAACTGAACATTTCACAAAATGAAACATATTTTAGCGGCAAAACTTTCCCAAAATCTTTCAACATTCAAACATTTCTCACGATTAAAGCTTGAATAACACTATGTTCAGCCCTTCGTAGAGGACAGAGCTCGTTCTCATGTTGGTTTTTGATATCTTCAGAGCATCAGTGAGCACATTCTGGGTGCACTTTAACCACGCTAAGTCTCACACGCACTGGCCAAAAACACAAATACATTCACCCATTGTGGTTTTTAAATAATCCCGGGGTCCACGCTGCCAAGTGACATGGCAGAGCCGCTGATGAGTTTCCAGATCTTAATGTTCTATTCACCAATTATTGTGATTGCTTTGTTGCTATTTATTGCCAGTGTCTTGTTTGACTGTGGTCTAGGTTTGCTAACAACCACGCCGAGGTTTCTTTTGTTATGCAAGTCGAGCTAAGTGCCAGTTTTGGTCAATGTAATCATTTCTGGTGGCACAAGGTCATAGTCTACGCTCACTTCTGGGGGCTCATTACCATGGAGAACGCCAAAACAGTCGTCCAGCGCCAAACCAAACAGTAAATTTGATAGTCTGCTAATACTAACAGCACTTCTCAGTCTGTCTCTCTCTGCTCCACGTTAATAGATCCTGACCCTGTTAATAAGGATTCCTCTTTGTGGATAAAAGGGGCTAAAAGGAAGTATAAAAATACCTTAAACACTTTAAAGCTCTTGGATGGACACGGACTACGCCGGGACGGAGCAAAGGCCACGCCGGGGCCAGTTACGGCGCAGTGTGAGATTTTATACAGCCACGTTTTCGTCCTAAAAACACTTTCACAATACGATCATAGGATATTTTATCATTCGTGCATCGTCGAACCTTCTTTCTATCCACCTGACGCAAAAAAAAATCAAGTTATTTTTGAGAAATCTGGCTTAACGCTTTGCAGAATGTATCGATTAAACAGTTTTTGGTGGTTTTATGAGATGAGATTATGTCGATATATTTATTTTGACTGTGCATTTTACTTTATAATAATTCTAGCCTATTTCGCCTTAATAAAGCATGAACAAACACTTAATTAACAATGACTCATGCTTAATAACTACTTAATTACGGCCTTAATTAACACTTCATTAACAAGTGTTTGAATTAATACTTAACTAACCATTTCTGTATTTGTAAGTGCGTATTTAAGGAGTAACTAAGTGTGAGTAACTATACCAATTAATTGCTAATTCAGTGTTAATTAAGGTTGTAATTAAGTAGTTATTAAGCATGAATCATTCATTTTTTCTTCATTATTAATGAAGTGTTTCTTCATTATTAATTCAGTGTTTTTTCATGATTGATTAAGTGTTTGTTCATGCTTTATTAAGGCTAAATAGGCTATAGTTATTATATTATATTTAAGGAGTAACTAAGTGTGAAATAAGTATGAGTAACTATACACAACACAGGCCAATTAGTTGCTAATTCAGTTTTAATTAAGTAGTTATTAAGCATGAATCATTAATTGTTTCTTCATTATTAATTAAGTGTTTCTTCATTGTTTTTTCATTATTAATTAAGTGTTTGTTCATGCTTTATTAAGGCTAAATAGACCATAGTTATTATATTATATTTAAGGAGTAACTAAGTGTGAAATAAGTGTGAGTAACTATACCAATTAATTGCTAGTTCAGTGTTAATTAAGGTTGTAAGTAAGTAGTTATTAAGCATGAATCACTAATTGTTTCTTCATTATTATTAAGTGTGTTTCTTCAGTGTTTTTTTCATGATTAATTAAGTGTTTGTTCATGCTTAATTAAGGCTAAATAGGCTATAGTTATTATATTATGTTTAAGGAGTAACTAAGTGTGAAATAAGTATGAGTAACTATACCAATTAATTGCTAATTCAGTGTTAATTAAGGTTGTAAGTAAGTAGTTATTAAGCATGAATCATTAATTGTTTCTTCATTATTAATTAAGTGTTTCTTCAGTGTTTTTTCATGATTAATTAAGTGTTTGTTCATGCTTAATTAAGGCTAAATAAGCTATAGTTATTATAAAGTCTCTCTCTTTAATAATAAATCATCTCCACCTGAACTTTTTGACGTTTTACATGTTTCAGACGGTTTCAAAGACGGTTTTTGAAGACACCTCTCGTCGCGTCTCAGTATTTGCGTCCGTCCGCCCCCCGCCGCCTGGAACAACACAATCAGACAATAATAGTGGAATAAGTTAGTGCGAGATTAGCTTGTCTCTGATTGGTAAAGGGCAGTGGGAGGCGCAGATTGGCTGGTGTGGGACAAACACACAGGACTGGGGTGGTCGGAGCTGGTGTGTTTGTGCTGTTTGTGTGTGGGCAGCTGTGGGTGCGGGAGGGGGGCAGACGGAGGAGGAAGAGGAGGGGGCTTTTGGATGAGCGAACACGGGTTATTTACTGCCTCAAGTTGGCAGGGTTGAGCCTCATTGGGGTAATTTACAAGGCAGCTCTATTGGTGGTGCCTTTTAAAAGGTAACAGAATGGCCAAGTGAAACGTAAGCACACTCAGCAGTCCTGCCAGCTCCAGCGGATCCCTGGAGCCCCCAAACGTCCTCCGCAATTCTTACAAGCCCAAGACTTTTACACCACACTATTGTTCTGCTAATGCCCTACATGGACTGGTTTATCTTCAAGTAAATGCCACTATTATATTACATTTTATTATTTCCACACATTGGTTTGCAGCGTGTTACTTTTTTCTGAGTCTGTTTTAAAAGTATTTCAATTTAAAAAGAAACATGCATTTGTTTATGAATTAATGGTTGCTCTTATTTAGCACAATCAGCCCCTGAAATCTGTGGTGGACATAACCGCTGGTGTTATTTTTCGGTGCCGTTTCAGACATAAGAATGTAAAGGAAATTAGAAAAGTGTTTCTCCCGTTTGCTGCAAATGAGAGCAGAGGATGTCTGTAGCCCCGGCCTAACTAAAGACAGATGTTGATGCTCTGCAGACACTGCTTCTCAAAACAAATGGAATTGTGCCCCTTCGCTGGGAGTGTGTTTTCCTCATTTAAACGCCCTGAGCCCGGCGAGCGGCTGTTTAGAGAGCGGTGTTATTCTATGGGTGGCATTCACGTACGTATGTGTGCAGGAGCCTCGTGGAGACTGACCTGACCTGACATATGGCTTCATTGTGTCATAAACAAGAGCCTTACAGCCTCAAGACAACATTTTTGTAGTTGTGCTCACTTCAGACGACCGCCTCCGGTGTTTTACACAATCATTACCAGAGCATTCCACATGTGCTGCTTTTGACAACACGCTGACAGCACATTCAGGACGGGGACGGTCAGAAAGTCGTCCCGTTATCATAAGAACGAAGTGTGATTTCAGGTAAACGAGCAGAAAAAACTGTTAATAGCTGTATTCTGTGTGAGCGTTCAGTTTAATAAAAGTCTCCTTGAGGTTTAAGGACAGGGGGCGCTCTGGGACACTTCTCCATCTGCGTGTTTTGTTGATTAATCTATCTGTTATTGACCAACGACTGTTTCGTTGTTGATTTTCTAACTTTCTGTTGGTTAAATCAGTTCTCGTGTTCAGCTTTAAGAGGCGACGGCTGCTGTGATTTTGGGCTTTACCAAAATAAACTTCATTAAAACACTTAAATCAACGAGAACGTCAGTCAAAAGATCTAAAACTGCTGCATCAACGTGAGGAAAAATGCATTAAATAACAGTATAATGAACATTTGAGTGAGCCAGCGCTGAAACATCCCTGTGTTTCTCACTTTTAGCAGCAGCTTGTTGCCTCTTATGAACTTGTTTGAGATGTTTTGTTGAAAATGAGACGGTAAAAAATCCGTTTCCACTCTCTCCATAATGTTTATTCCTTGTTGTGGTTAAATGTGGTCTGATGATATTTACAAACTATTCCCTTTCCATTTTCTCTTTAAACATTGTGCCAGCTTGAGTTTGTTGTTTCGTACCTTTTACAGCTGCAAACAGTAGCGTGCAATCAGGCGGGTGTGGAGCCATATTTGAACTGGTGTTTATGCTAATTAGGTGGTCCACTTTTAGAGTTTGCTGGCCCATTTGTTACGGTACTATAGGCGCTTTCTCATTCACCCGAAACCCGTCTTATCACAGAGTTCAGCCGAGGGCGCGGGGAGGCGTTTGAGCCACGTCTGGTCCCACCCTCCACATAAAGAACCTCTGAGTTTGTGCCTCATTTGCACCATTTTGATTTCTAGTCATAGCACCAGGTTAAGTAATTACTGATAATTTTATGCCAACGTCTAGGCACCGTGTCATATATTTAATTGAAATGGCACGAGAGTAAACGGGTTTCGTATCTTCCAGAGTTTTTCAGACTGGTTTATGTCTCTGCTGCCGTGGTTCTGAGTTATCGCTGCAGGTTTCTTCACGTATCTGTCCTGGTCTAATCGCTGTGTCAGAGACGTTAACGTGGCCGGGGCACATGTTCGGAGGTGCTGCTGAATGTGTGTGGCATTTAAGGTCATGGACAGACGTGTGTTTGTGCAGTTATTTTTACTTCGTGGTCACTTTACTGCCTCATTCATAGAACTTTAATCTGCCCCCAAAAATCTTCAGATCCGTATTGGCGTCTTGTTTGAAGGGTTTAAATTATGCATTTTTTTTTACTTTTTTTGTGGGTTTGACATACTTTTATTGATCCATCTAAAAATATGATCATTGTTCTTACACTTTAGTCAGATGAATAGCTTTAAAATGAGCTGAGGGGCTGTGTGTCCCTCTGGTTTTGGGGCCCCTGCTCTTCCAGAAGCTCCAGAGTCACTGAGCGTTTTTCCCTGAGGATCTGTAAAATCGGCTCACACAGATGCACAGGTGTGACACATCTCCTCATCCCTTTAAACCTTCTCTCCTTAAACGTTCTCGCCTCATGTGACACGTTGAATACTGGACTGTGATTGGCTGACTCTGATTGTGACTCTGTGTCCACAGGAAAGCCAGTCTGATCCTGAGGCGGGTGGAGCACATCAGTCACTACTGCCGCTCGCTCCTGTGCAGCTCGCACATCCAGAGCCGCACTGACACTGTGGCCTATGTGTTCTGTCACACGGAGGACAGGGGGCCGGACCGGGGGCCGGACAGGGGGCCGGACAGGGGCCAGGCCGGCGGCACCCGCCACACCTCTCTACACGACAGCCGCCTGTCCTGCATGGAGAAGCTCATCTCTGTGCAGAGGAACACATACAGCAGCACCAAACTGCGGTGAGACTCGTTTCTGTCGCTGGTGCGTTCAAACACCAGGAGGAAACACCAAACACCTCACAGTCACTGGGCATCGCTCAAAGCCACAGAACTGATTTTGAGTGGCACATTGGTAAATGCAGAATGCCAGTGAAGCACATATCAATAAGAGACTGCAGTGTAAATTATCATACAGCCGGAGGGCTGGCTTCAGTACTTTGAATGTATATGGTAGTGATTTTGGTGCTTTACAGCTTAATGGGGAAGATTTAAAAAAGGAAATGTTTAGCATAACTTATTTGCCTTTCATTTTATGTAAGAATCAAATATAGGGGGTCGCAGGCCTTTTGAAATCCATCACACTGAAGTTTATAATCCTAAAGTGTCAAACGCAGCAGGTTTGATGAAATCAGCCTGTTACATTTATGCAAACAGATCGTTTCATTTTCGTGCTCACGCTGTACTTCAGTCTTTACATCGTACGACGTTTTAGATTTGAGCTAAAGATGGACAGGAGACACTGGACGCTCGGTGGACTTTGGACTAACTCTGAGACTCTCACCGTCTGGGACACGTGGACAGTATTTATTTATTTATTTGATTTATCTCATTCTAATGAACAGCGACATTTGTTTTTCGTCTGTTGCATCGAGAAACTTGTTTGAATATGAAACGACATGATGTGTCAGTGTGGTTATATAAATCAGATTGCACTTTGTGCGTGTAATCCTGCACTTTGGATAAACGATTATTGATGGTTGTTCACCCCATAAAGCTCCTCACTCAAAGGAAATGCTTTGAAACGGGATATTTTTTGTCCCCAGGAAAAAAGCTAATCTTGGTCTTTCCACACACTCCGTGTTCTCTGTCTTTCATAACGTTTAAGCCATGGAGATCATTTCAAAGAAGAATTAATAATGCCTTTAAATATTTCCATAAATGATTTGGACTGTAAAGAAAAATATCTGTATTATTATATGTGGCTTTGATTGTCTTTTATGACGAATGTGAAATATTAAAAGTGTATAAAAACTGTTTTCTTTCTTGGACATAAAAAAAACATTGTCTACATTTTTATTACAACAGATGTTCACATTTGATTCATTATTTTTTATGAGAGATATAAATTCTCCCATAAAAATTACTCAGGTAAAATAGTTTCCTCTTCTCTTGCTTTAACACTTTCTGCAAATATTTTCAGAAGCTAGTGGCCGTTTTCTGCTCCGGTTTCCCTCGGTGGATCATAAAGGGGGCGCGGGCCGTTTGAAGTGGGCCGGGTGGGGGTGCGTTACCTGTATTTCGTGCAGGTCGGTGTGTTTGCAGTCTGGGGGAACAGGAAGCCCGCCCGACCACTGCTCCAGGCTCACTATTTTTATGACACCAAATGTATTTCAACACCATATAAACATTCAGATGACCATTCAGTGTAACCTCGGCATGTCCTCAGCACCTTGGCATTTGGAAGTCGGTGCTGATTTAGCTAATAAAACAAAGTAGAGTTTAACAGTTAAAGCTCACAAACATACAAAAGCTTCATGACGGTCGTCGTCTCTGGAGAAGGTGATCACTGACACCGTGTCGCATATTAAAGACGGTAACTTTACTTCTTCTGCACAGTGTCATGGAAAAAGAGTTAAAACCTGAACATTCTCCACAGAAACAAGCAGGACGAGACCCTCACTCAGGCTGAAGAAGAGTCCGATTTGAGGAGCTGCGAAAGGCCACTCAGAGGATGCACGATTCTAGGTTCTTCAACACAACCAGAATGAGAAAAAACAGCTTTTATTTTAGTCTTTCTTTTGGCTGAGGAAAACGTCGCACACTGTGGCTTTAATCCCTGAGTTAGATTCTGATGAACAGCAGCGTTCTCAGTGTGGAAGTAGATCACCGTCGAGAGCTGAATATCCATCTATTCTCCCTCTTATCTCGGGGCATCAGTCTAAGCAGGGACTCCCAGACTTCCCTCACCCCAGACACGTCCTCCAGCTCCTCCGGTGGGACGTTCCAAGACCTGCCCAGAGACGATAGCTGAATATTTTTGAATATTTTTGTGACTGTACAGTACATTCTTCTTCAGGTAGCCTTGACTTTTTGAAACAGATGAAGGGGAACTAATAATAAAAAGGCACGGGCCAGAGAGCGAACCATTTGAAGTGATTGACGTTTGCAGGTTGTGATAAGAAATCGATGTGATCTGAAGCGCTTTGGACCTCTACAAACCACGAAAGTGAACGTGGACGATGTCGAAATGTTTGCATCGAGGTTTTATAACACGAAAGCGTCAAAGGATTCCAGTCATATCTTGAGTTTTAGAGCAGAATCAGGTGAAAACTATTTCCACGGAGGTGTAAGGAGGGGAAATCAGTCGCTAAGCTAACAGACACCTATCCCATATGAATTACACTAATTTCTATCATTAAGTGAAGGTGGGTAAGCCTCTGCATGTGAGCTGCTGGGAAGTATTTTCTTTTTCCGTCTCCCTCAACAAACTGTTCCTTTAAGCTCAGATCCAGTTTCTTTCCAGTCATGCAACATTAACTGCACTTTAAAAATCAGTAGCTTGATGTTCATTCTCACAAATTAGGCCATTAACGTCATTGGTGTGCCAGGAACAGAGCCCGCCTTCTCATGCCAAGGTATCAGGGATGGCTTTAAGAATGAGTTCATCTTTTATGAGTTCCTCAGCACTTTGGGGGTTTTGGAAAAGCAGTCATTAGAGGCAAGAGTTAAAAATTAAACATGTCCAAAGTGTGGTTAATTAAGGGACAAGCTGAGATTTGAGTCGGAAAAGGTGCAGTTAACGTCGTCTCTTTCCACGTTTGGATATTTCACTGGTTTATCTAGTTTGTCTTATGTTGTGGAGCGATGGTCTCACCTACTTTACACCAAACCGTCATTTATTTATTTATTTAACCCGGAAAGTCCCTCTGAGATCTGGAGTGTCGTTTTCAGGGGAGTCCTGGCCTCACTGGGGATGTTTAGTTTGGCAGAACAACTGGAGGAAACCTACGCAGATGCAAAGAGAACATGCAAACTCCACACAGAAAAAGCCCTACGCCGCCCGGGAGTCGAACCCAGGACCTTCTAGATGGAGCCAGTTCACTTTAGAGCCACATATGTCCTTGGAAAATGGGAGGAAGCCAAAGTCGTATGAAAGAAGAGGAGCGCGCTGAAGGGCAGGACTCATTAGAAGTATTGAAAACTCATGACTTGTTGGTGACATGTAATAAAAACCCAGACGCTTCAGACACTTTTAACCAGTGTTTTATTTCTACACAATAAATGACAGCAAAATGAACAATGAGAGTCCTCTCTTGACTTCCTTATGAAAATATAGAACACATCAAACATCTTTTATGCCATGAACCAGAGCACCAAAATATATATATACTCGCAAAGTATGACCGGAACACGTTACTGAATATGTGCCTGAAAAAGTGCATCTGTTGAAGAAATAAACATGGAGATCACCAGGGTTTTAGTGGAATGAGACAAATGAAACTTCTGAACGAGGAGTCGACTTTGTTCTTGACGATTTTACACTTTAAGAAGAAGTGATCCGATTTTTCTTTTTACAACAAATAAATAATCTGTTAGTGGAGGGTGATTGACAGTTGTGACGACAGTGTGTGCACTAAGCAGTTCTGAGGAAAGAAGTGCTGACAAGTGGCGTGATGGAGCATCACAGGTATATTTTATATATATATATATTATATACGATATCTTTTTCCAGCTCGAAGGTGATACTTTGACACTATGCACAAGAAGAGAGTCATGGTTCATCTCTTTGAATAATAATGATAAAAATCAATACAAGAGCTACTCCCATTACAGTTAGTACATGGTTTGCAAATACAATCTTTTTATCATATTATTTACATCTTAAAATATATTTGTTGAGCAACTGGGTACGAAACGTTGCAATATTACTACTAGACTTCACATATGTAAATACACTTTTCTGTATTTCCCATTGAATAAAAAAGGGCTACTTTTCCTTTTTATTTTGAGTTTTTTTAAACAGACATGGACCCTTCTGTGATCAGGCCTGTGAGAGGTACTGGATGTGTTCGATACACATACACGAGATGGCACATTAGTATTTTCTCCACAAAACGATAGCACTTCAAACACTCTCAAGACAAATGCCACTAAAGCTCGGACGCTTTGAGCTAGCTGCATGTTTGGATAAATAGAGAGGCAAGTGTCAGGACGGGGGTGCGAGGGGTGACGTTCAGGGGAGCCAGGTGAAGCGGACAGGAGAGGTAGGCCTGGGTGTCGGCGGGATGTCCCGTGGAGAGACAGAGAGGGGAGGTGAGGGAAGGTGCCACCCCGGGAGAGAAAGTCTGACTCATTGGGTCGGGCAAAGTGCCAGTGGCCACCAGCAGGACCAGGGCAGCCTGTGAGTACACAGTTTAACACCTGGATAAACACACGTCCAGGCCAGGAAAAGCAGACCAGCCATGACCCCTGCTCGTACCTCACCTCTCCTCTCCGGCCTCTGCGCTCCCAGGGCACCTCCGCTCTGTGCCTGCACCTTCACATCCAGATGCACCGTGGAGGTGAACAATATCAGAAATTATCAGACTTTTGCCTTCACAACTTGAACTTTTATGCATGGTGTGCATTTAAACAAACATTGCAATAAAGACAAACATTACATTCTGCTTTAGGAACAAAAAAAGATACAAAGCATTCAATACATAAAACATCTTCACTGCCCGTCCACTTTAAGGTCAGTTTTTATTTTTTGCGCCTTTGTGTCCACTCAGTAATCCACCGCACGGACCAAATGAGCTCAACTCACCCAATAATGCTTTTGTTTATATGAACAAAGTAAAATAACTTACATGGACTTTTAAATATAACTTAAAAAGTATAACACTCTCAATAAATAATTCTAGTATTTACACCATTGTTATGAGAAGCAAAAATATAGAAGCAGCAAAAATTACAGGCATGAGGTACAGCGAGGAGTCCTGCGACGCCGACAGTAGAGAGGTGACATCCACGAGGCTTCAGGATCCTTCCAGTAAAGATCTGAAGTTATGGCAAACGGCTGATTTCTCTCAAAGCGAGTGTCCTTTCCACTTGGAGAGATCTGGGGTTTGTTCAAACAAAGAAAAGTCCGATGCCAGACTGAACGACAACAGAATATTCATAAGGCTGGAATGGCGTCCCAGTGATGTGAAAAGCAGATGAGGAACCACAGTACTGCATGTCATTGGTTTAGTGAAGTCAGTCCCACCCTACTGGTAACAGGTCCATATAAAGCAGCTATATTTGGAGTAATAATCATTACATAGAATTGTAATATATCAACATAACTATTTGTTTTACCATGAATATAGGATATTTTATACAAAGAGTTGAAACAATCTCTGATGAAGATGCATCTCATAAAAACTGGGAGGTTCTTCATATAAGTATTTCATTCCAAGTTCTCCCATTTTGTTTTTTTGTTTTTTTGTTGGTTTTGTTTTTTTCCAAAATATACACCTTCAGTCTCTGGTGATCTCACACACATCAGACAAATAAAGGACAAACAATAGCAATATCGATCGTATCACAACATATGTACAGAAGGAGCGAGGGCGAGGACACGGACGGGACGGCTCGCCCTCCCATTTCTGCTGATGGTTTCATCTCTACGACACGTATAAAGCACTACTCAAGGCTACGAGAAGAACAGGAAGAATCACCAAATATATAGTTGGCTTTGATGACGGTTATGACAATAGCAGCTTCTAAACCATCTGACAGATACAGAGTTCTCTTCTTCTTCTTACATGGCAACGAAAAGTGCAGTAACTGAGGTCAATAATACAAACACTGATTAAATATTCAGTAAAAAAATAAAAACAAGAAAGAAGTACAAATCAAAGTAATACATGCCTTCCCATTCACAAAAGAGTTATCTTATACTATTTTGGGTTTATGGTTTGGTTTCTCTCTTCGGATTTCAAGACCTTGGCCGTTTTTCCACCAAACGACTTAAGCGTCTCCACGACAGGCGCCTTCGGCCACGGTTATGGTTGTGTAAAGAGGAAATAGCAGCAAATATGGTTCAATACACCCAGAACCCTTCAACACACCATTCTGTGGACTAACATAGGTTGAACAGATGAGGAAGATTTGATATTTTGGCCGTTTTCTCCGTAAGCGATGCATAAACGACACTACACTACGACTCAGCAACAAGCAAAATAGATTCTTGGATTAAAATAACATTTAGATAGGAAATCTGTGGAAGTTATATGCAAATTGTACAAATGAAACTACAAAAATATGTCGGTAGTTTGCAGGCTCAAAACGTGGCTTCGTTTTGAACCAGCAAACGACTATTATGCGACTACTGCCAGACTGATAAGAGGGTAGTACATCCAAATGTCCAAAATGCTGCATCGTCAGTGCACGTGGCCATGCTTTGACACCTCGCAAGCACCGACTACATTCTACATAAAGCTAAGATGACGTCATTATTACGGCTTAAAGTTTGAATGTTAAACAGGACATTCGTAAAGCCATGCATGGAAGTGACTAATTGTTACATACAGTTGAGCACATGTTCTGGATTTAAGGGAAAAACTCGGTGTGACGCTTTCTGTTCAGTCATGCCGACATCGCAACACATCTGCAGCCACGTTTGTGTGTTAAGAAAAGGCACCCTAAACTTTGGACTCAATAGTGTTTCCTCGAACATACTGTATAGGTTTTAGGAGTTGCTACGATTCATATATTAACATGCTTCGACGGAGCGGAGAGGTGCTGTGCTGATTTGGACGTGAGCGGATGATGAGGAGGAGCAGCACAATTACACAAGCCATGCTAATGTTACTTTCATTATGCCTTCATAATTTAGCTGCGAGTAGAAAATGATCTGAACAAAGAATATAGATTTGTTTAATCAGCGTTGCGGTTGTTCGTTTGGCCTGTGAATACTAAGTGATACGACTGCAGTGTCCCCCGGGAGTTCACTTTAGACTCACACACCTCACGACGCATGTTTCAGCCGAACTTTGACGTGTAAATAGCCGGAAAACTCAAATAAGACAATGCATATCCCATAAAGAACCGTCCGTAACATATAACATTGATTTCTTTCGCTTTCACAAACTATAAAGATCGTTACATCCACATCGTTTTAAATACCTTTGGTTCAATGTAAGATCGAAAAGCAAGATCCTAGAGCTGGAAGCAAATCTGTCACAAAACAGCTGCATGCTACCTAAGCTTGGTTATGACTTTTTAAAATATATTTTCATATCATTCCCCCCCCAAAAAAGTTTGTTTTTTACTTCCTTTTGCTATATTTTTGGTGTAGTAAGATTCCTAATTAGCAGGGAAAATAAGTGTGGTCATGTATCGCTCTGGTGTGATGAGACATTGGAGCTGGTCTGAGTTGCAGATGGATGGAGAGGTTCTGCCTGTTAAGCAGCATGTGCAGGTCTCCCCTCTGTCAGTGTGGTGCCGGTGAAGGGTCCGTGAGCCGCTCAGCCCACAGAGTGCATGTGCAGCTCCTTTCTGTTCTCCACGGCGTTGGGGTCCCGGCAGGAACACTCATCCGAATGTCACAGGACATGGGGAAAGGAATAACCTGAGACAGAAGAGATAGAGCCGTTAAAATCACAGAATCCCACTGTAAATGTCTCACAATGTTCCTCGGGTTTTATCCAGTTCAAATCTGTCTCGTGTCAAGTGTCGGTTCTGACAATGAAGAAAGTCACAGAAAGAAAGTCACACTGCTGGAAGGAACGAGGAGCCATTAGTAATTGCATAAGAATGATCGTTATTAGAAGGAGGATGATTTGCCGTTTTGCCCGGTAAGTGGGTAGTGTAGATGTAAAATAAGATGTAAAATACCACTGCAAAAAGAGCGAGCCGGATTAGATGTATGCACGCTCCATGCCAAGACTTTGTACTTTTAGCTAAAGCTGCCTGGCTGGAAAGTGGGATTCGGCAGTGTGTCATAGTTCAATCCTCTGCATATAGAACAGCTCCTTTATAAGAGCCGTGTCTACTACAGTAAGGCCTTTAAACAAATTGCATGGTGAGCTAATACTTTTGCACAGGTAATTACTGAATACATTACCAGGAACTGACTGAGAAATGAGGATCTTTCATTTACTAAAAAAATGCTCATTGTGTTGCACGTGACCAGTGTTCGCTCTAAAGCCACGAACGGACGACACTTTCTGCAAATGTTTCCCTCGATTCACCTAAAAAACTGCACTATGGACTCATTTTATCTACAGAGTCTGGAGTGAAGTAGTAAAAGTCAAATGTTATATGGGTCAAATGCCTTGTCACCATGTGTTATTATTACTTATTTGTGTTATAGTGCATTATATCCTCCACATATCAGGCCGTATCTGACATGCTGTAGGAGAATACATAAAAAATAACACATTTTTACTAAAAGCCCATTAAACATGCCCCATACAACATCTCAACCATTTATCTTCTTGTAAACATTCTTTCCACATCCTCAGTCTGTGCGAGCTGAGCTGCTGCTTCTCAGTTATGTAACATTAAGTGAGAGGGAAATATCTACAGTGAAACTTACTCAGATTCAAAAGAAAACTGAACCAAAGAGATTGATCTGGGTAAAAGATAAAAACATGTCGTCTTTTAAAGGTGGCTTTGAGGGCCTTCTCCTGTCTCTAACCTCAACCTAAACACTCTGCCTGAATCTTCAGCCTGAAACTTCAGTCTGAACTTCAACCTGAACCTTCAGCCTGAACCTTCGGCCTGAACCTTCAGCCTGAACCTTCAACCTGAACCTTCAACCTGAACCTTCAGCCTGAACCTTCGGCCTGAACCTTCGGCCTGAACCTTCAGCCTGAACCTTCGGTCTGAAGGTTCAGCTTCAGCCTGAACCTTCAGCCTGAACCTCCGGCCTGAACCTTCAGCCTGAACCTTCGGCCTGAACCTTCAGCCTGAACCTTCAGCCTGAACCTTCAGCCTGAACCTTCGGCCTGAACCTTCAGCCTGAACCTTCGGCCTGAACCTTCAGCCTGAACCTTCAGCCTGAACCTTCGGCCTGCACACTTTACTTTGCCTCATTACTTGCCACTTTCCTGCGGCACACCTATGCCTCAGTCTCACTTCATACTTTTTTATCTCTCTATCTGAAGGGGATGTGGGTGGCATATTTGACACGCTTTCCGTTGACCTTGACCTCTGGGGTGGCTGGTTCAGCTGCACATCTGGACCTGACGTGGGGCGCTCTCAGGGTGGCTGGGAAATGTGACTGGACGGCCTTGTAGGGGCCCTCGGGCCGCCCAGTGTCCCAGGGCTCGAGGAGGAGCCCAGAAGGACACCCACTAACAGCCATATGAAAATCTTTGTGGGGAATATAAACTTCACCACAGACTCATAATTCTTCTATCAGAAAAAAGGGGAAAATACTGGTCATTTACTAAAACAGTTTCATTTTTCAGTGATATCAGACAATGAAGCGTCTGTGTTTCAACATAAATCTGCATAAAAGTTCATTATTGTGCCATTGTTTCATAATAATGTGCATTTATTTCTCTCTTGTTCCATTGTGCAAAGAGCCAAAAGGTGAGTGGTCAGCCGTGTGCCCTTTCAAATGCTGTGGTTAAGAATGTTTTGTGGCCAGCGCCGCTACAGTGACAATCACGGATCATCACCTCAGACCCAAACAGAGACTTGACGCAGAGTCAGTCACGTATGGAGCAGAGAGAGCAGTAAACAGGGCACACAGACGGGAGGGACCTCACTGTTCCACCGATGCAGATAGAAAAACATACAAGCACATTTAGGAAAACTTATTTAGAGAGGCCAAGCCATATAACTATATAATGGGTGCCCTCTGTGCAGCGCTTCCAGCATTTAAGAAAGGAATTCCTCCCAAACAAGGGTGGAGGGGATGGACTAGGAACCAGGTTTTACGCAGGCAACCTCTTGGAAACACACACTCTTTACCCTTTCCTCCTCTTTGCCCTGCCTCTCCAAATCCAGCCAACAGCTTGCAACTATTAAGGGGAGATCCTGTGGTGACCTTACGTGCAGCCAGTCCTTGCACCTTCAAAGCTCCTGGGGTGGAATAATACGCAGCAAGTCATCCAGAACTCCTTAATACACAAATCTCTAGCAAAATAAAAGGTGAGAGCAGTGCGCTGTGGGAAGGGAAGTGAGAGTAAATGAGCAGCTAAATTCCATTGGCTTTTGCTTTATTACACCTATTTTGAGATCCCTCTACCGCAGTTAGTCAGCCCAGACTCAGCAGCCTACTGGATTTTTAAGGTCAAAACACGAGAATATAATGTGTTGTCCCTATGCAATTACAAGAAATATATTTGGACCTCACAAATGGAGCGTAATGCTTCACATAAAACGTGACAACAGCTGTAAAGACCACAGGTATCTTTACTTATACTTCTGACTGGCAGGAAAATATGAAACTATTTTCATAATCCGACTTAAGTACATTTTTGCTTTATCTGATTATTTGAGGTAAAATTGGAAGAATGTTTGCAATCGGAAGGTTTGAAATAAAAGTAGATGTTATTGTAGCTCTGATAATCCCAGTATCAGGAGCAGCACAGAAAAGATGTCGGGGTAAAATAAATGTGATGAAGTATTTGTGCTTCTAGGTTTATCTTGAGTAATAAGATACAGAACATGTGATTTTTAGTTTACACGGGTTTGACATTTTCCACCTTTTCATTTGTGACATGAAAACCGTCAGAGTAAAGCTGGAACATAAAGAACACAGCTCACTTTTCTTACCTAAACCAACCTTTTTGTTGGTGCAGTGTGTGAAGGTGTCGCTCAGTGGGGTCTGTCACTGACAGTGAGTTATGCACATTCTGACTGGGCCGGGGCCTGGACTGGGGCCAGCAGATGAAGACATGAGATAGTGTCAATCACCAGCCCTGAAATCACTCAGAAGTGAGGTCACTTCCCACTGGACCAGTCACTAACTTTCTTTCTGCTTTTCAAACGACAATGGCCTCTATCTGATACAGAAATAGTGCAGGAGAAATGTCAGGTCTCTGGTCCATTTCAGACTAAAAAGTTGGTTATGTTAACCAAATGTTAAGTGGCACTGAATACTACTCTTGATTGTAGTAAATGTAGCATAAATGCAGTACAGCAGTACACATAATTACTTTTGCAACTTTTTTAGCAGCACTGAGACAGAGCAGACTTACGGAAGTAATCAAATTTGCTTTTCAAGTCAAATTTATTGTGGCCACAGAAGCCAATACTTACTGCAACTCACCAAGACCTTTTTAAGTATTAAGTATTTTCCCTTTAAAAGTACCAACTCTGTATAAAAAACTTTGGTGAGTGGAAATAGTATCTATGACTGTGCAAGCCTTGTGTCCCATTTAGCACTTGAGGAAATGAAAATGCTCTGGAGTCAGACACATTGACAGAGCCAGTGAGGCACACAGACTGCACCATAAATCCAGGCAGACGTACACATAGATATGCCAAGAGCACGGCTAAAGCCCACTGCCACACTCTGAAACACTGGCCCAAAGCTGCTAATGTGCTGTGAGTCACATTCAGATCCTCAGCCGAGCAGCTGCTGGCCGACACCAGGCCCGCTTGTATACGTAAGAAATAGTACTTTTCATATCAGTATACTCTGATCAAATATTGGAACTGGGCTGAAAAGTCTAGAAAAAGAAATCTTGCAGAACAACAAATACGTATTTGAAGTCTGGTGACTCCCACTCAGTGCAACGAGTCACACAAAAGATTATGTTTCAGACTCATCCAAAATGACGCATCATAAACTGCGTCGTCCACTGCTTCTCCAACTTTTCACACCAAGTTCCACCAAAGATAATATTTGGTTTTCCGGGTGAAAACAGATCTAAACCCGAACTACATCTAAACATAAGAATAAGAATAAACTGTGGAAATGATAGTTCTATGTAATTATTATCCCAAAGCAGGACAAGAAGCTTCATAGATTTGTCTCTAAATAAAAAGGTTGAGGGCCTGAGCTCGTGCACCAGAGTTTGGTGAAGTCTGTTAAAGTCCTGTCAGAGTACTTTATGTGGAATGAAAGTGTTATTGTAAAATGTCAAGGATCCATAAAGGGCTTCAAGTCTTACATCAAGTCCACAACGAGCCTCAAACAGGACGCAGTTACATTTAGGAGAAACATGATTAGTGTCGTAAAGTGAGCAGGGTTTAAACTGAGAGATAAACTGTGGGACTGACCTTCTTGGTCTTCACTGTGGACTGGCAGCAGTCTCCTCCATCATAATTACAGAACGCTCTGTTGTTTACAGCATCACAGTAGTTGTCTCCCATGAAGGGCTAAAAGGGCAAAGCAGAACGCACCGTGAACACCAAAAAGAACCAAAAAGTGTGAGCAGCAACTTTTTGTGCACTTCAGCATCTATAAATGAGTAAATTTTGCTGATTAATCCCATGCATTACATTTCCTCATCTGATTGTGAGTGTGGGCCAGAAGTGTAAATCAAACTAAGGACACCATAAACTATTCACTCCACAAAACACTCCAATAATGTGATTTATGGTTTGCCCCACCCTCTGTTCTAAGGTCACCAATCAAGTCATCCAGTGGGTCCCACTCACCAGATGACATTACTTTTTCTATAAAGTGGTGTAAAAATCATATGCGCACATGTTTTATAAGTGTATCATCATAAACAGATAATACTCGGGACAAAATAATACAGTAGGTTTTTATTCATCCCATAGTAAAAACAGACAATGAGGTCACGTCAAATCTAATATAGAATATCAACTGGCACCACACAGTAAGTACAATCGTATCAAGATGCATTTGGAGGTTATTATGCCTCTGATTCATGGGTTTCCAAGTATGTGTGAGTTGGGAAATATTTACAAATGGGGACCAGCATGATACAAATTATTAACCATTATTAATGTGCGCTCATTATGATGTGTAGTTAGTGAAACTGAGATCAAAGTAAGTTTGGAGATTAAAGTGGTTGTGATGAATGAGACGAGGCATATACAAAACCAGCTCATTTATACAGCTCTTACCTCACATCCCTTGATGCAGTGGAGCAGCTCTGGGTGTGGATACCACTTCAGTCCCATGGTACACACTATATTCTGCAGACAAATATATCACACAGATACTATTAGTCAAGTGCCCATAATAATGGACATGTTTTGTACACAGTGTAACTTATGGACACACTACAGGCCAGTGTTACCTGTTCACTTAACACAATGACAGCCGCTCTGCTCAAATCAACTATACGGTCTTAAACTTCACTGAAAACCATTAGTTTTTTTGACAAATAAAGAAAAAGTACAGAAAAAAGGACATGTCATGCATGGTAACCGGGCGGCCCAGCCCCTCGACTCTGCACCTCCGCACACGTCGCCGTCATGTCCCTGTTACGCTCTGCCGTGTCATTAGATCTGGTTTAGTTCTTGTGTGTTTTGTACACAGCAGAGGCTGACCTCGCTCGTCCACTCCTCAGACCCCCTGTGTCTCCATATATCACAAAATTGGATGTGCTTTTCTTTTTGGTACTGCACACTCAGGTATTTTTCATTTCAGTCCAGTCAGCAAATCAATGTAAAAAGAGACATGAGAGGGACACAAAGGTGGAGTGGAAAACAACAAAGCTTCTCAGGATCGTGACACGAGTAAATTACATTTGGAGATTAAACTCATTGTTTGATGAATGAACGAGAGAAATGAAAAAGACAGCCTCATTTACCTGCGTTACTTCAGTATTTGAACTAATCACAGATATTTCATCGTGCACTGATAGTCCTGTGGCTGTGGTGATGTCATCTCCAAACTCCGCTCACCCCTCCTCTCCCGTTCTCTGTTCTCCACATCTTTTTTTCTCTTTGCATGGCCGTAAATCATGATAACCCATGACGGTGGCCTGGCTTCACCCTTCATACGTATGGGATTCTCACCCTCAGAAGTCTCCCCAGGGCGCTCATAACACATAAAAATAGATCTATCTGAGCGCCACAGCAGACCAGGTCGTGTCATATAGAAAATGACTAATTCCACAGCAAACCCAAAAGAGTCGTTCTGCTGATAAAAGGAGGAGGACGCTGCGGGATCGTTACATATTGGGACATGAAGCAAAGATATGTAAGTCAGAGAATTCTAAGTAGGTCACACCAAGAACTATAGAACACAACTATAGAACAGAACTATAGAACACAACTATAGAACAGAACAGAACTATAGAACAAAACTATAGAACACAACTATAGAACAGAACAGAACTATAGAACAGAACTATAGAAACTATACAAACAGAACAACTATAGAACAGAACAGAACTATAGAACTAAACTATAGAACACAAACTATAGAACACAACTATAGAACACAACTATAGAACAGAACTATAGAACAGAACTAAACTATAAAACAAAAACTATAGAACACAACTATAGAACAGAACTATAGAACAGAACAGAACTATAGAACACAACTATAGAACACAACTATAGAACACAACTATAGAACAGAACTATAGAACAGAACAGAACTATAGAACACAACTATAGAACACAACTATAGAACACAACTATAGAACAGAACTAGAACTATAGAACAGAACAGAACTATAGAACACAACTATAGAACACAACTATAGAACACAACTATAGAACAAAAACTATAGAACAAAACAGAACTATAGAACAGAACTATAGAACTAAACTATAGAACAGAACTATAGAACAAAACAGACCTATAGAACAAAAACTATAGAACAGAACAGAACTATAGAACAGAACACAACTATAGAACAGAACTACAGAACAGAACTATAGAACAGAACAGAACTACAGAACACAACTATAGAACAGAACAGAACTATACAACAGAACTATAGAACAGAACTATAGAACTAAACTATAGAACACAACTATAGAACACAACTATAGAACAGAACTAAACTATAGAACAGAAGTATAGAACTAAACTATAGAACAGAACTATACAACTGAACTATAGAACAGAACAAAACTATAGAACAGAACTATAGAACAGAACTAGAAGAACTAGAACAAACTATAACTATAGAACAGAACTATAGAACAAACAGACCTATAGAACAGAACACAACTATAGAACAGAACACAACTATAGAACAGAACTATAGAACAGAACAGAACTACAGAACACAACTATAGAACAGAACTATACAACAGAACTATAGAACACAACTATAGAACACAACTATAGAACAAAACTAAACTATAGAACAGAACTATGGAACAAAAACTATAGAACAAAAACTATAGAACAGAACTATAGAACAGAACTATGGAACAAAACTATAGAACACAACTATAGAACAGAACTATAGAACAGAACTATGGAACAAAACTATAGAACTAAACTATAGAACAGAACTATAGAACAGAACTATAGAACAGAACTATAGAACAGAACTATAGAACTAAACTATAGAACAGAACTATAGAACACAACTATAGAACTAAACTATAGAACAGAACTATAGAACACAACTATAGAACAGAACACAACTATGGAACAGAACAAAACTATAGAAGAGAACAGAACTATAGAACAAAACTAAACTATAGAACTAAACTATAGAACAGAACAGAACTATAGAACAGAACTATAAAACAGAACTAAACTATAGAACATAACTATAGAACAGAACTATAGAACAGAACAAAGCTATAGAACAAAACTAAACTATAGAACTAAAGTATAGAACAGAACAATAGAACAAAACTAAACTATAGACATGTGATCCACAGCTCTGTCCCTCGTCTCAGGGTTTAGTGATGTCAGTGCGAGTCACAGATTTTACATAACGCCGAAAAGGCCCAGACCAACTGTCCCTCTGACTGGAACTAGCGGCTACCGTTGTTCACAGAGCCGACTGAAAACTGACACCAAAAACTGACCAGAGCGAAGCCGCAAACCACAGGAAAACTTCACCTTATGTCCCACAGATCTGCCACACCCCAGGTAAATGTGGACCCCGGAGTACCCCAGTATAAAACGTGGACCCGGGAGTACCTACTCGCTTTGGTGTCTGAAGAGAGTTCAGGGTCAGCAGTTTGTTTTACGCACAGCCAGCACATGCTCCAGTGCCCACAGGCGAACACACCCCCACAAAGTCTAAGAGTATCCATCTAGACGTTGGAGGTGCAGGTCTTCTCTAAACCCGGTAAAAGATACATGCTCTCTCCAAAAGGGTCCGGACGCAGCTAAACGTCTCATCAAAACAGGTCACCAGCGCAGTTGTGGATGAACACATGGTTGTTCTGTTTAAAGCTGATGAATGCTCGAAATCTAAGGCCAAATGTGTGTCTTCAAACACATGCCAGGATCTGTGTGCCTTTTACCCAAGAACCCAGATCACCCAAGAACCCAGATCATCCAAGAACCCAGATCACCCAAGAACCCAGATCATCCAAGAACCCAGGTCACCCAAGAACCCAGATTGCCCAAGAACCCAGATCATCCCCAGATCCATCATCCAAGAACCCACCCCCAAGAACCCAGATCGCCCAAGAACCCAGATGCCCAAGAACCCAGGTCACCCAACAACCTAGATCACCCAAGAACCCAGGTCATCCAAGAACCCAGGTCACCCAACAACCTAGATCACCCAAGAACCCAAGTCATCCAAGAACCCAGGTCACCCAACAACCTAGATCACCCAAGAACCCAGGTCATCCAAGAACCCAGGTCACCCAAGAACCCAGGTCATCCAAGAACCCAGATCACCCAACAACCTAAATCACTCAAGAACCCAGGTCATCCAAGAACCCAGGTCACCCAAGAACCCAGGTCACCCAAGAACCCAGATCACCCAAGAACCTAGGCCACCAAGAAACCCAGGTCACCCAAGAACCCAGATCATCCAAGATCCCAGGTTGCCCAAGAACCCAGATCACCCAAGAACCCAGATCATCCAAGGACCCAGATCACCCAAGAACCCAGATCATCCAAGGACCCAGATCACCCAAGAACCCAGGTCACCCAAGAACCCAGGGCACCCAAGAACCCAGGTCACCCAAGAACCCAGATCATCCAAGAACCCAGGTTGCCGAAGAACCTAGATCACCCAAGAACCCAAATCACCCAAGAAACCAAGAACTTAGATCACCCAAGAACCCAGATCACCCAAGAACCCAGGTCACCCAAGAACCCAGGTCACCCAAGAACCCAGATCATCCAAGAACCCAGATTTCAGGTTCAGGTTTCATAAAATAAAAAACAGTCCCTTTTTGGTTTCGGTCTTGTTTGTCTATATATTCAGATTATCACATGGATAAGAAAAATACATATATTTGAAAGTTGTTTTGTTTTTTTTTTTTTGTTTTTTTTTTTTATTTGATCATAAATAATAGAATTTTAAAACAAATAATGTCTGTTTCTGACTAGAAATAGCAAATACCCATAAGTACAGTGACCATATTTAATATTTAGAACAAAAGGAGAGATCCATATCACTGATTTACAGATGTTTTTGGGCTTTAAAGAGAAAAAGCAAAGCATAAACCTGCATTTTTGTGCGGGTGAGTTTGCATATCTTTGGTGTACTATAGTGGCTAACTTTATACAACCAAACAACAAATTAAAGTGGATTTTAAAATAGCACAGCGACAACAAACTCCACAGTCTGTTGTATTGAATAACTGGATCCTGGGCACAGGCTGTTCCTTAATGCTATAATTTGACAGATAGAAAGTATAGTTAAGTGCAACCCCCATCGATTCTCTCTTATCCAATCCCCAAAGTTGATATAGCATCTCGTTCGCTCACTGCCCGAGTCCTCTTGACTTCTGGAGATATCCACAACACGGCCGCAGTCTCAAATTACCACCCAGCACAAATTGTATCAAGTGCACAAATCTATGAAAAACACAGCATTTTGTTTCCACGTGGCCAAGCCCATCCCTCCAATCAGCCACCGCAAAGAGCTGCTGACTCAGTGTGACTCTGAGACCAAAACAAACGCAAAGGACTGGAGCGAACAGCAAGAAAACACGACTCATTTCTGTTCTCGTGATGATATCGTCTTTATGTCCATCTTAGGTTTGGAAATGTATTTAAAAAGTGATATTTATTGGCCAGTGTGTTCCGTGCTTTCTAGAAATAACCAATCGATATGGGATTTCAGGTTACATCTCAGGGTATTTGCATATGGATCTATCAAAATAAACGCTCGGGTTTTTAAATATTACCTGAACAGTTCAATGGATGTCTCACTTCTGCGGTGCACCATAAACATTGGTATTATATAGAACAGAAAGGATGAAAGGACAGCAGCTGGCATTCTGTACTGGAAATAATAGAGCGAGGATGTGGAAAGGGCCTGTGAAATTCCATAGAGACGAGTTGCGCATGGCAGAAGTTTGCGAAGTGCGTCTGTCAGAACGGTAACGATCAAAAGAATCAAAAGAACCCACCTTGACTTTGGGTGGGTTCCTCCAGTGCTCCCTCAGTACGTTGTCCACGCTCATGTTGCTAGGGAGGATCACCACATCGTTTGTGCTCTCTCGGCATGACAGCTCGCACTCTTCACCTGAAAAATGTATAATTACACTGTCAAATAAAACACAAGTCTTGTGTATCGCTTTGACCAAATGGAGACCTCAAGAAAAATAAATATGCTGTATATGAAGGAAGTGCCATTTGTAGAAGAGACACAGACAAGACATGCATATAAAAGAGAAACGAACTGAAGTAAAGGGGCTCTGCTTTATAATACAGGGTGGCCCAAAAGTCACTGACACTTTTAAATCTTCAGTAGTTCCTATAATTCTTAAGTTACACTCACCAAATTTTAGCAGTAGATAAACTGAACCTTCCCAGATTTTTGGTGATATATACAGTTATAATTGTTCACTTACACTTGAACTTATCACTACTTAAACTAGGGGAAGTAAAAATAATGTTTTTAAGTGTCCACCATTTTGTGTTTGTCTCTGAACAGCCTGATCCAACACACTTTACATAACATTTAAAGCATTTCCGGGTTTATGTCTCTTATTTGATCCTGAATATTACATTTGAAGTGGTTTATTGTCTGAGGTTTATTCATAAACACCTTTTCTTTAAGATAGACCCACAGGAAGAAATCAGGACGAGTCAGGTCTGTGGAGATCACATACTGCCCCCTGTCTGTGAAAAACACTTATTATTCCTTTAACGCTCGGGGCATCTCTGGTATTAAAATGTCAACGGTAAGACTGCTGGGTTTGTGAGTTTGACCCATGTGACTCAAAGTACCACTGTACAATGAAGGTTCGTTCCTCGGTGCTGTATTTGCTCAAATTAATGTCGGAAGGGTCGTTCTAAATGCTCTTAAAAAATGAAAGAAACAGCTTAAACAGAGCAAGAGAAGAGATTTGAACTAAAATAGCGTGATAATTCATAAATCGATCATACCTATACCATGTCCGCGTTTGCAGGAGTACTGAAGGTTGTGGTGGAGGTTTTGAGGTAAAGAACATTGACCTTTGCTGTGTGGGCAGAGGCGGAATGACCCTGTCCAGTTTCCATCTTTTCTGCATCGGATCATATTGGAAGTGGTGCTCTGCAAAAGAAGGCACACATTGGCAAAATGACCATTTAGCCGTCCACACACACACAAACACACACACGCAAACAAGCAGGGAGGCCAAGGACACAGAGGAGGTATCCCGCTAGAGAGGGGGAAATACAATCCAATTATTATTCAGCATCCAAGCCTCAATGCCTGAGAGACAAAGCAGATTAAAAGGTGTATACATTACAAAAGTCAGCGACAGGGCTGTTCTGGAAATCCATATCAATCTAATTATAATGGCGTCAAATTGAGTAGGTCTAGAGAAGACAGGCACAGAAACAAAAGGTCCAGCCAAACGTAGAGGGCAGACTAGCTTTTTGAACAAGACGAGTTTAGAATCAGATAACACTGTATTAATAATATCCACTTAATTATATTTCTGCCCATAAAATTTGCATTAATTGTCTATAAACTTCTAAAGTCATGCAAAATGTGTAATAGTTCAAGCAGGCAGAGAGAGACAGGAAATAGATGGACAGACCTGCTTGCATGGAGCGTGCAGCAGCCTCACCGTATGGGCGGAGCCTCCTGCAGCGGCACTGGCGCTATTACCGGCAGGATCGGTACAGTTGAGTCTACAGATGCTGTCAAAGCGGAAACCGTCCGTGCAGTAATAGGAGCCGTGGAAGATGGGAGGAGGAGGATCACAAGTCACCGGCTCACACGCCCCCTCCAGCCAGCTGCCGTCCTCCGTGCACTGCCGCTTGAACGCTCGCCTGAAGTGGGACAGTGTCCGTGTTAGCAACTAAACTAAAGTACATTTTAAAGTTTTACTGGTAATATTTGCAGCTGACCTCTTGGGTTTGTTAGTGACATGGTAGCCTGGTTTGCACTTGTACTTGCAGAGGGTGCCCACTTTTAGGCCACTTTCATTGCAGCGTTTGGTTTGCAGCACGGCGTTGGGGACAGGAGGAGGAGCCGGACAGCGCAGCTCACACAGGGCCTCCGGAAACGACCACAAACCATCCTCTAGACAAGTCAAAGTGTTGTTGGTACCTGTCAGAAAGAAGAAAACCGAGACAGTTAGTCCACAAGTTTTGCAAAGAACATCGAACATTTTACAGACCTCAACATAAGAACTTTTACTGTTGAGTTGAACAGATGAGTCTTACCGATAAGCTGTGCAGGTTCACGGCACTGGAAAGTGATTTTCTTGCCGTAGGTGGTTCCTTCAGGGTACACGAAGTTGGCGGGATGCACGTGATACTTGTCTGGCATGCCGCAGTCCACGGGTTCACATGACACCTGTTTGTTCCACTTCCCATTCGCGCAGGTGATGGTCACCGACGAGTCCGACTGTTCAGAGCCAAGAAAATGTATTTGTTGAGCGGAATTCACGCACAAAGCAACTGAGTCTTACAGATCAGAGAGGCTGTGCTAATTAATATTACATAAACAACAAGCAAAAGTGTGAGAGGTTCTTCTTATAAATACAGGGCGGCCCAAAAGTCACTGACACTTTTAAATCTTCAGTAGCTCCTATAATTCTTAAGTTATACTCACCAAATTTTAGGAGCAGATAAAGTGAACCTTCCCAGATTTTTGGTAATATATAAGGTTATAATTGTTCACTTACACTTAAACTTATCACTACTTAAACTAGGGGAAGTAAAAATAATGTTTTTAAGTGTCCACCATTTTGGTTTTGTCTCTGAACAGCCTGATCCAACACACTTTACAGAACATTTAAAGCATTTCCGGCTTATGGCTCTTATTTGATCCTGATATTACGTTTTAAGTCGTTTATTATCTGAGGTTTATTCACAAACACCTTTTCTTTAAGATAGACCCACAGGAAGAAATCAGGACTAGTCAGGTCTGTGGAGATCACATACTGCCCCCTGTCTGTGAAAAACACTTATTATTCCTTTAATGGCATTTACACTTGGGGCATCTCTGGTATTAAAATGTCGACAGTAACACCGCTGGTTTTGTGAATTTGACCCATGTGACTCAAAGTACCACTGTACAATGAGGGTTCGTTCCTCGGTGCTGTATTTGCTCAGATTAATGTCGGAAGGGTCGTTCTAAATGCTCTGAAAAAATTAAAGAAAAATATTTAGAAACAAAAGAGTTATGCATTTTTTCCAACTGTCAGTGACTTTTGGGCCAGAATGCCTCCTCGACACTAGACACAACTGGCCAAAGCGATTCAGCAGTCCAGCCCTACAAGTGTGCGATCAGTGTGTAACCCAACAAAGCTTGCTCAGGCTTAAGCTTACTGTATGTCAGTAAGCCACATGGGCTCCTCCACAGATCAAGTAACTGCTGATAGCATTTGTAAGGTCAAGTCATGCCACTTAGACAACTGATACCCAACAAATGCACGATCAGCTCAAACACAAAACACATTGACTTTAGCTGAAGTGTGACAGCGTATAAAATACACACACTGTCACAGGGGACAACCACTGAAACACCACAGTCTGCAATGGGATCCCTTTACTGTTCTATTTTTATATTGAGCTGCAAAGAAAAGGCTTTGTGAGGCATGTTTTGAAATGGATGGAATTTACAATCTACTCTAAAAGAATTCTGATACGGGGCAGTAACAGACGTTCAGATACATGGATGTAAAGCAGCGGGACGTCTGTGTAACCCCTCAGCCGTCCAGGTATGATCACAGTCAAAGGAAAAGTCAGATCTGTCAAAATGTCTTCACTCTTTCCACTTTTTGGCCATTTGACAGATTAGATTTTTTCTTTTACTAAAGCAGAGGGAAAGTATTCACGTGTATGTGACACATGTTTCTCTAACACAGACGACACAAGTGCGGTGGGCTCTTCTGTAAAACATTAGCATCCTGTCAGTGATAACGGGATCATGTGTGCTGTTCATAATTAAAACCAGAAGATACAAGTGCTACAAGAAGATATGACTTCTGTGAAAAGTGAAACCCGTCCCTGGTGTTTGGAGCTGTGAGTACAGAGCGACACGTTTGTTGGTTTTCAAATTTGCAGCATTACTATACATCCATGTGCTGTAATCACAAGATCCAATGGGAAATTAACATCATCTGGTTCCAATAAAAAAGTTATTTTCATATTTGCATGCAAAAAGTATGTGTGTAACATTTTGCTAAATATTTGTATTAGCCATCAGTTTAAAGTACATAACACAGAAGTGCAGTTTACAGGAATATTATATCTTTGTCATTTCCAGGAACTGGATTAAACTTCTGTATACCAAGAGTTTGGTCTCCAGAAGTGTAAGGGACTCAAAGACAAATGGAGCGATGGGGTGTGAGCATATTTCTTCAGTCTGTGGATTTGGCTGTCAGCGAGTGACATTCACTTGCACTGCATGCACACTTACAAACCATAATCACATGCACTGGTAAACTGTTACAGAAAGGCAGGAGAAGAAAGGAGGATTTATTGTCTTCTAGGCTCCATGGAACTGCCTTTTACTTAGAATAAGAGACACATAGAAAACAATTTTCCAGTAGAAAACTCAACATACTCAAAAAGGTGTTATCTTCAATTTGTCTTTCCCAGAAGTCAATGGGAAAGTAAAAGAAAAAAAGAAGAAAAATGGTCTAGAAAGGTCTGGAAAGGCTCATGTCGGACAGAGTGTGTGCAGGTGTGTATCAAAACGAGCAGAGGCTTCCAGCTGTGCTGAAAACAAACTATAAGATAGAGACACTCTTCTGGATGTGACTCAAACAAGTGCAGAGATTTCCCGAGCAGATTTCTTTATCTCATCAGGTGGTGCTCCCAGAAGCACTTTCATTGTGCTAAAGCAGGAACATGACGGCATTATGACCGCTTCATGTTGTGTCTTTTTCAAATATCAAACATCTTACAACAAACAGGCCATATCAAATATACAGAGACACTACTTTGTAGATAAAGAATGGTCTCTGTCCTCGTTTCAGGAGGACTACAGTGTGTTAAGATTAAGGCCTTTAGACCCAATATGGAGATTTTTCCTCTGCATTTGATCAGTCCTTTAATACTGTTGTGTCTCCACATCAGGATGCCCTGTCTGGGGGATTTTGCTTATTATACAAGGCTGATGGTTGAAAAGTCCCAGAGGAAATCCAGACAGAGAAGACCATGCAAACCCGGCACAGGAAGGCCCCACCCAGACCAGGGGCTGGACCTTCTTGCTGTGAGATAAGAGTGCTAACCAGACAGCCACAGTGCTGCCAGTGTCTGCACAATACGCATACTAATGCAAGCCTTTTTTTTATTTTTCCAAGCTTTAACATAAAAATACTCTGCAGCCTGTCTATATTATACTTTCTTGTTATTCATTGTGAGTGTTGGAGTTCATAGGGGATGACACATGAACCCATTTAGAAATTGTGTTTTAGATAAATAGCATTGAGTGGATGTGTGGATGCTGCATGCTGTAAGAAAACAGCAGCAAACGCATGCCCTTTCCCAGTGACTTAGATGAGTGTAGCGTGGGAGGGGGAGGGGAGAGTCTGCGATGATGTCATGGTCCCAGCAGAGTAGAGATTCAAAGTGACTGTGGTGAAGTGATGGTGCAGCGTACCCACCTACAGACGAACTACTGTGGGTCTTCACTTACATCCGATTATCTCATGTAAGTGAAAGTATACAGCAGAAAAAGGAAAAGATGCATTGAATTGTGCACCTGAATCTTAATGATCTCATGCTTCCACAGTGCTGTAACTGTCAAGCCTCGTTTTGGGAGGTGAATCAATAAAGAGAGACCAGAGGGACCATGGTCTGTAAGCCTGAGGTCACACTGCGCTCGTGTGAGGTTCACTTTGCATTAATGAACATTCAAATCAAATGTGCAGCGTTATTTATGCAGTTTGATGTTGCCCCCTAACCTTTTGGTGGCTACTTACATGAACTAACATGAACTAACTAGACTTAACATGAACTAATATGAACTAACATGAAGTAACATGAGCTAACATGAGCTAACATGAACTAACATGAGCTAACATGAACTAACATGAACTAACATGAACTAACTTGAACTAACATGAACTAACTTGAACTAACATGAACTAATATGAACTAACATGAAGTAACATGAGCTAACATGAGCTAACATGAACTAACATGAACTAACTTGAACTAACATGAACTAATATGAACTAACATGAAGTAACATGAGCTAACATCAGCTAACATGAACTAACATGAGCTAACATGAAGTAGCATGAAGTAACATGAACTAACATGAGCTAACATGAACTAACATGAACTAACATGAGCTAACATGAGCTAACATGAACTAACATGAACTAAAATGAACTAACGTGAACTAACGTGAGCTAACGTGAACTAACATTAACTAACATGAGCTAACATGAGCTAACATGAACTAACATGAGCTAACATGAACTAACATGAGCTAACATGAACTAACATGAGCTAACATGAACTAACATGAGCTAACATGAGCTAACATGAACTAAAATGAACTAACATGAACTAACATGAGCTAACATGAACTAACATGAACTAACATGAACTAACGTGAGCTAACGTGAGCTAACGTGAACTAACATTAACTAACATGAGCTAACATGAGCTAACATGAACTAACATGAACTAACATGAACTAACATGAACTAACATGAGCTAACATGAACTAACATGAGTTAACATGAGCTAACATGAAGTAACATGAGCTAACATGAGCTAACATGAAGTAACATGAGCTAACATGAACTAACATGAGTTAACATGAGCTAACATGAGCTAACATGAAGTAACATGAGCTAACATGAGCTAACATGAACTAACATGAACTAACATGAGCTAACATGAGCTAACATGAGCTAACATGAGCTAACATGAGCTAACATGAGCAGTGACAGGTCCCTGTGTGGTACCTGGCTCTTGATGATGTCATCGTCCTGGTGGACTTGGAGGACGTAGCCGGAGTTACAGGAGATGGTGCAGCGGTCTCCGTTGAAGAAGTGGCGACTGGAGCTACTGCACTTAAGCTCTGCATTGCGGATTAAAGGTTCCTGGCAGTCAATGGCTTCACACGAATAATGTACACAACTAAACAGAGACAGAGAGAAGACGGATAATACACATGCTGCAGAGCCAGGACACATATGTTCTAATAAAAATAAAAATCTATCGATCAAAGCCCAGCATCTAATATCAATAAACCACACACAGAGAGGAATAACATCTAATTAAGATGACTGAACACGGTTTACAGAGCTGGACATAGCTCTGTGTTAGTTTCCTGAGAGAACATTAATGCACTTTGAATGTTTGACTAGGGTCCAGTCTGTGATACAGGGGTTTACACTTATTCACTCAGCAGTTCAACATTAAAAAGAGCAGAAATAATAAAACACAAGGTTATACTTTCACGTTATAGGATATTTTATTCCTTTGTTTTGTTAGGTATCTCATCACCAAGTTTTTAAAGGAAAAAATACATGTTTAAAAGACATAAAAGACACAGTTTAGAGCTGCATCATCTGTGTCAACTGAGAAGTGCTGCTAAAGGCCAGCGCCGTGTGAACAGGCCTCCTCCTCCAGCACTGACACAGGAAAGAGAGAATCTAAAACACTCACGTGCTAACGGAGGCTAACGGAGGCTAACGGAGGCTAACGGAGGCTAACGGAGGCTAACGGAGACTAACGGAGGCTAACGGAGGCTAACTGAGGCTAATGAACCCTAACAGAGGCTAACGGAGTCTAATGGAGGCTAAAGGACGCAAATGGAGGCTAACGGAGGCTAATGGAGGCTAACTAAGGCTGACAGAGGCTAACGGAGGCTAGCGGAGGCTAACTGAGGCTAACGGAGGCTAACTGAGGCTAACAGAGGCTAGCGGAGGCTAACTGAGAACAATGGAGGTTAACTGATGCCAGTGGAGGCTAACTGGGGCAAACTGACACCTAAGAAATCTTATTAATGGAGTCTGATATTAGTGTGACAGTAGGCTGTGTGTGTGTGGTGTGTGTGTGTGTAACGGTGTGTGTGTGTGTGCTAACAGCGGGCGTAGCGTGCGTGAGTGTGTGTAGTGTGAGATGTGTGTGAGTGTGTGTGATGCTAATGGAGGCTAACTGGGGCACTGACACCTAAGTGTGTGTTAGTGTGTATAGTGTGTTTGTGTAGTGTGTAGTGTGTGTTGGCGTGTGTGTGTGTGTGTGTGTGTGTGTGTGTGTGTGTGTAGTGTGTATTCACCTCTGAGTGTGGGTGTGTAGATCTTTTTGCATGTGTGTGTGTGTGTGTGTGTCTGTGTGTGTGTGTGTGCGTGTAGTGTGCATGTGTGTCTAGAGTGTGTGCAGTGTATATAGTGTGTGTGTAGTGTGTGTAGTGTGTATCACCTGTGTGTAGTGTGTGTATAGTGTGTGTTTGTGTAGTGTGTATAGTGTGTAGTGTGTGTGTAGTGTGTGTGTGTGTAGTGTATATAGTGTGTATAGTGTGTGTATAGTGTGTGCATACCTGTGTATAATGGGTGTATCGTGTCTTTTTTACCTGGTAGTGGGTTATAGTAGTGTTGTAGTCTGGTAGTGTGTTTGTGTAGTGTTGTGCAGTGTGTTGTGTGTGTGTGTGTAGTGTGTGTAGTGTGCATAGTGTGTATAATGTGTGTATAGTGTGTTTTTACCTCTGTCCAGTGGGATTATAGATCTTTTTGCTCTGGTAGTGTGTTTGTGTAGTGTTTGTAGTGTGTGTAGTGTGTTTGTGTAGTGTGTGTATAGTGTGTGTGTAGTGTGTGTGTAGTGTGTGTAATGTGTGTTTTGTGTGTTTTTACCTCTGTGTAGTGGGGTTATAGATGTTTTTGTGTGTAGTGTGTGCATAGTGTGTAGTGTTTGTAGTGTGTGTAGTGTGTTTGTATAGTGTGTGTATAGTGTGTGTGTTATAGATCATAGTGTGTGGTATGTGTGTATGTGTGTGTTTTTACCTGTGTGTAGTGTGTTTGTGTAGTGTTTGTAGTGTGTGTAGTGTGTTTGTGTAGTGTTTGTAGTGTGTGTAGTGTGTTTGTGTAGTGTTTGTAGTGTGTGTAGTGTGTTTGTGTAGTGTGTGTAGTGTGTGTGTAGTGTGCATAGTGTGTATAATGTGTGTATCGTGTGTTTTTACCTCTGTCCTGTGGGGTTATAGATCTCGTTGCTCTGGCAGTTACTTATGGTGATGGGATCGAAGGACTGAAAGGAGCGCATGCCCACACCTGAGATGGCCACGAGGTGCGAGTTGAACATGACGCGGATGGCCTTGGTGTGGTAGAACGCCATGGACAGGTCGTGGCTCACAGGGATCACCAGCGGGTTAGTGCGGCAGCTGAGGCGCCACTCTCCTGTGAACAGGCACCATGATGTCATCCTTTAAAGGCTAAATAAATGTTATTGTACACAGAGTTATTGATTCAGCGTGTGCTTGTACCCAGACTGTGGTTGCCTTCATTAGTGTCCACCAGCTGCACTGTGATGTTGCACTGTGTCTGGTCAATGTAACTGGTCCCGTCCGCCGCCAGGTGAATGATGACCGCCGCCGCCACCATTGGATGTGAAAAGTGAGCCTACGCAGAAGAAGATATAATGTAACGACACAAAAAAAATCAGGTTCATAGCAGGGTGGAGGTGGGTTGTTCCCTGGAGGATGTGGAGCTGGTGGTCTTCAGATGATTTCCGTCACTATTTCACCTTTCGCGGTCTCGCAGATTTTTTTTTGTGCAATTATGTTCTGGTCTGGCTAAGAGCAGATCATTTTTTTTGGTTAAGCGCACCATTGTGTTCTGCGCCCTGATTGGCCTGATTGTGTTTGGCTGATTGGCTAAGAGACTGTAGACCATTGTGTTCTGCGTCCTGATTGGCTAAGAGACTGTAGACCATTGGCTAAGAGACTGTGTTGTCTGCGTCCTCATTGGCTAAGAGACTCTAGACCATTGTGTTCTGCGTCCTGATTGGCTAAGAGACTGTAGACCATTGTGTTCTGCGTCCTGATTGGCTGAGGGACTGTAGACCATTGTGTTCTGCGTCCTGACTGTAGACCATTGGTTCTGCTGGAACTGTAACCAAGATTGTAGACTGTAGACCATTGTGTTCTGCGTCCTGATTGAGGACTGTAGACCAAGAGACTCTAGACCATTGTGTTCTGCGTTCTGATTGGCTAAGAGACTGTAAAAAAAGTAAAAACTAAAGCTGATACTTCGTGGTTATTATTAGAACATAAACGAGGGACCACTGTATTTATACATTGTATTTTTGATAAATCATAGCCAGGATGAAGATATAATCAGTTTGGAAAAAACATCTGAACATTTTGTCCCACTTAAAGCAGCTCATAATAGTCATATTTGCGTGGTTTTACCTTGAGCCAGTAGTTGGAGTTTCCCCAGTGAGTCTGACTGCCGCCGTGACACGGGAACCAGGCGTACTGCGAGACGCCGTCTGACAAGTCAAACACCTTCGACTGGCACGTCTGGAAACACAAAACCCGATCAGAATCAGAAGAATTTTAGTGCCATTGTCAGTGAACAGAGCTCACAGACTAGAAACTTACTTTGGTGAGAAAGTGCAACATAAAACACTGAATAAGGACATGCATAAAGTTAAAAAAGATATACTTAAAAATAAAACAGTAACTTCAGAACAACAGTGCAAAAAGTGTTATAAAGTGTCCAGTTTAGTCCAGATATTATAAAGTTTTCATGAGACCAACAGCAAAAGGAAGAAACTGTTCAACAACGACACAATAGTCACAAAGAAAAAAAAAAAACACTGTCACAACTAAGACTTTTCACAACTGAACATTCAAACTTTTTCCAAAACTGTTTCTCCTGATATGCTCCAGTTACATTGTGTTTTATTCATTTATTTATTATTAAATATAGCAATCTGCAGTGACATTAACTCCACACATGACCAAAACAAAACCAGAAAACTTACATAACACATTCAAAACTGTTGAGCTTTCAATAACCGAACCAGATATCACATTCTGTACAAAACACTGTGTCCGAGACAGACGCAGCCCTCATGTCCTCAGCAGTTAAAATATACTACGCAAAAAATTAAGAGAGCCAAAGGTGAGGGAGGGCAAACACACAAGGACAGCGAGTTTCGCCCGCTGCCCTGAGCAAGTGAAATGAGACACCAGTAACATGAGAGTTCTGCTGGAGAAGCTGCTGTAAGATCCTGCCACAATGGAAAACTGGTCAGAGCAGCGATCTGTCCATTTATCTGCCCCTGGATCTGTCGACTTGACCTTTCTCCTTCGAGCTGAGTGGGCGTTTTAGAGACGCAGGTGAGTTACAAACACCTGAGAGCAGTGGGTGCATGGTCCTGCCTGGGATTGTGTAATCATACTTCAGTAATAATCACACAAAGACATCGGGTCACTCCTAGAGTCACTCCTGGAGTCACTCCTGGAGTCACTCCTGGAGTCACTCCTGGAGTCACTCCTGGAGTCACTCCTGCTCCAATAACGAGTGTGACGTGAGGCAGGTTCATCGTGGTTCACTTGGAGATTCCAGAAAACAAACAGGTATCAGGAGATACCTCTGTGCAGGAGGAGTACCTCTGTGCACAGGAGGAGTACCTCTGTGCAGGACGAGTACCTCTGTGTAAGAGGAGTACCTCTGAGTAGGAGGAGTACCTCTGTGCAGGAGGAGTACCTCTGTGCAGGAGCTACAGCAGGAGGAGTATCTCTGATCAGGAGGAGTACCTCTGAGCAGGAGGAGTACCTCTGTGCAGGAGGAGTACCTCTGTGCACAGGAGGAGTACCTCTGTACAGGAGGAGTACCTCTGTGCAGAGGTGCTCTCAGTGAGAGTGTCAAACCCTCAGAGTCTTGTCTGTGATCCTCAGTCGTCTAAATCTGAAATACAATGATCTACAGCTCCATCCTCAGACCCAAAGCCAACAGGAACAAAGAGAACAATCGACCATTAAGAGACAGAGTCGTTAAGGCTGAAACTGGAGGCAGAAGCTGTTCACAGTTTCAGTGTCATCAGCTCCTCAGACAGATATAAGTCCGTGTCCAGCAGTGACCAGAGACCAGAACGATTTGTCCCGTTGACACATTTAAATTTCACCTGAGTTTTCATGAGGCAGTGTCCATTTTATTCATTAGTGCCGTTATCGAGCTTTAGCCTCTTTTTTTGTTCAGAAAACTTCTTGTACATTTGTATTTTCAGACTCAGCTCAGTCTCCGAGGTGAGCTCCATAAGCAGCAGATGTTTTTACGTCATTATAAAAATGTCAGTGTGTTATATTGAGTAAATAAAACCACATCTTCCATTTGAATCTCCTTTTTGTGACGCACTCGTGACATTATAAAGTCCACATTGTCAAACAGCTGCAACATCTTCAGAAGCTGCAAAAACGATGCTAATTTAACAGAAGCTCTTGTATAAATTAATCATTTATTCAAGCCGCAAAGGTGCCACTAACTACACCTTCATCCACACCCCTCCTCCTCATCCTCACCTACCTCCCTGGTGTTTCTGGAGTCACGGCTCCTGCTAAACCAGGAGCAAACACCATCGCTAAAGGCTCACGCAGGACGATTAGTGTGAATTCACCACAAACCTTCATCATTTCAAGGAGCGTCGTTGCAGATTTTTGCCCGAGGATCAAATCTGAGTCTTTTCTTACCCTGATAATCTACAGTTTGACAGCAGTAACACTTATTCTCCCATTATTACTTCAGAGGATTACAGTATGTGACGCATCTTTAGACATGAACACCCCTTTCGTACACTCAGTTCTTTCCAAAAACGAGAATTCAAACGAAGCTGAATGAAAAAAAATGACTGTTCTCCGTATCTATTTAATGCGCATTCACGAGGAAACCCATGCATCTTCTTGAAAAGGTATTTAGCAGGAGATGCGTTCAGACACTCACACGCAGGAACACATGGAGTTCATTTGCAGCAGTTGGCGAGCGAGCGCGGCAGACACCAGCCGACCCCGGTCTGCAGACGCACACTGTGTTTGTAAATCACCACTTCAGATAAAAGCACGAGGAAGTGTCTCTAAGCCTAAGGGGAAACACTGGTCGCTAAAGGTGAGGGAGAAAGTGAAAATGCCAGCTGTCACACCCAATCGCTTCAGATTCTATTATATGTTCACTGGAAACGTTCATCAAAAGGCCGGAAAACAGTAAAAAGTAAGAGCGGTTGTTTAGTCCGGAGAGTAATGACGATGATAATGGCTCTAATGGCACGTACTGTAGAGCGGAGCAGCTCGGGCCACGGCGCCGCAGAGTTACACTTACATCAGATCAGAGTTTAAACAAACACATAAAGAAACGACGAGAGTCTCCACCACATTTCACTAAAGAGTCTCACACGGCAGGGAAAACACACAGTAAATATGAAAATGCAGTGGGCGATTATATTAACTTTACATGCTTTTTTCACAGAGTATGAGCGTGCATTGTGTTCTGTGTCCTGATTGGCTGAGGGACTGTAGACCATTGTGTTCTGCGTCCTGATTGGCTAAGAGACTGTAGACCATTGTGTTCTGCGTCCTGATTGGCTGAGGGACTGTAGACCATTGTGTTCTGCGTCCTGATTGGCTGAGGGACTGTAGACCATTGTGTTCTGCGTCCTGATTGGCTGAGGGACTGTAGACCATTGTCCATCAGTCTCCTCCGTGTCTCCTGTACAGTACAGAATGTGTCAGACAAATTTACATAAATGTTGGATCAGTGTGACTCTGAAGTGCTGTATGTTTGCAAGTTTTCTCCCCGACAAAACCCACAATGTCGATGAAACGTTCTGCACCGACAAAGGCACCGACGAAGGTTTGAACTTTGTGTTTAAACGAGAGAGAAATGTGAGAAAATGTTAATGTGTGAGAAAAGTGTATAAAGTGTGTGGTGAGGGGTTTTACAGACAAGAAACATGTAGAATAACTGTAAAAACTAAAGTTACTTCGCAAATTTTGCTTATTGCGGAATATTTTTAGAACATAACCCCACAATAAACCAGGGAACACTTATATTAGCAGCAAATTCTCTATTTAAATGAATGGGGAAAATGGGCCAAAAAAGGTAAAACAAATTTCTTTTATAAATGGAGACTATGCTTTTCTCTTACGTCTTAAAAACTACGCACACACAGAGAGGCGCTTAGAAATCCTGAAATCCTTCAATGCGACGTCAGTAACAGTGTGAGAGGTTTGTTTTAGATGGACTTACGTTGTGGTGTTTTTTGCACATGAAAACGACTGATTTGCATGCTAATATTTATCATAGTTTTACATCAGTCAAGTGGAAGTTTAGTAAAAATAAATGAAGCATAAATAAAAGTTGAGTGTGTAAGTTTTGTGGTGGAGCGTCCGTCACCTGCTCGTCTCGTGAAAAGGTCGTTTCTTTGCCTTGGTATGTTTCAAAGTATGAGATTAACGGAGAATAGAAGCGTTCAAACCCTCAAACCGCCCTGAAAAACACAAATGTCCATGGAGCAGGGACAGTTTATGAGACAGGGACACGTTTTTACATCAGCATTTGAGAAAATAAAGGCGTAACTGTGTATTTTTATCTGTCAAGCCGTAACTGTGGCGTAAATTTGATAAACTTTGGTCCATGTTCACAGAATAGTTGCTAGGGGATGGAATTACTGTATTTCCCGGGGTCATAAGTCACACTTTTTTCATAGTTTAGCTGATTTATGTGATTTATATGTGAAATATATACTTTTTTTTCTTCATTATTATGCATTTTTTGACTTCTACAGCACCTCTACTGATGTCCACAGGCTCCAGTCAAACGAGGCTCATCGAGGCTAGCTGTTATAGCGGCTAATTTTGTTCCGTATTTGGAAATCCAACCTCAAGTATCAAAGCAACCAAAGAGCCAATCTGGAGCGAAGCTGTTAAAGGTCACGCCCCTTCCTGTCCACACTGCTGGCTTAGCTTAGCAACGCTGTCACTCAAACCTGTTGCTAACGCTAGTGGGAGCAACCTCAGGGGACGAAGGCGCCTGATTTGTCTCTTATTAGAGCTTATATCGTGAGTTATGGACAAAATAGCTAAATAAAAACCCCAGGATCATGTAGAAGGTTAATACGAACATTTAAGACCAAAATGACGAGTCTGACAGCAGCAGGTACAGAGAGACGGGACACTTTTTCCAATGTAAAGTGAATTGAAGCCAGAGTCGATGGAGCCGGAAGCGCAGCCCGTGATCACTTCCTGTTTGAAGCGCAGCAGCTGGCAGGTTAGCTCTGTCCATTTATATACACAGTCTATGCTCATGTCACAACTGCTGCTCACGTCCAACCAGGAAGTAAAACTGTAATAATCGTCAGACTAGAGACGATAAAGCAAGATTTGAAATGAGAAATATAAACAGCTTTAAGGTTTGAGTGTGCAGGGCTAAAGTAAGAGATCGGTAAGAGGAAAAGAAACTCTAGTATGAGTTTCCAAGCACCTTCTCTTAGTTTTTATTGGAATGTTGGTAAGCGCCGAGTGTGTGAGGTAACGTCCTGTCACCCAGCCTCACCCAGAGCCACTGAAGCACCCAATGTCACCGGGGCAAGGACGCACCGCTTCACCCTGATGCACGCAACTCCAAAACCAGCCGCAAAAGCCGTAAGATTATCTGTCAGACCCGGAGAGGGCATGGTGGACTGTTAAAAAAGGCTAAATCCATGTATATGTCCACGTTGACCAGCTGATAGAGACGCATCAGGGACTTTAAAAACACCAGGCACACTGAGGTTTCCATGTGACATTAAGACAGTACTTGAAAGGGTAAAAGTAAAAGGGAAAAAAGCCTCCCAGCCCAGCGGCTTCTTCTTAATGCTCCCACATGCTTATGTCACTGGCACCTGACGAGCACTGTGCGGTTTTAGGGAATGTTGCAGAAAAAGAAAGTGGCCTTACAGTACTGCAAGTAACAGCTCAGCTACTGTAGGAACACTCAGGTTTGCGTCTGTGTCTCAACTTGTTTTTGAGGAAATTATGTGGATATATCCTGTGATGGTGTGTGTGCACGGACAAAAACTCATAGTAAAGACGCTATACACTGATGTTCTAATCCCAAACATCTCCATATTCAAATCCTAACTGTGTAGAATATAATTGAATTTTAATTTTTGCCTTAAATTTCACCACATGGTTTGCCTGGAAAATCCCTGGCACGTCTCCACACCCTCCGATGTGTCTCAAGCTCAGCCAAATCCACAATGTTTTTAGTCCCTGTGATATTTTTTATTTTTTCCGATACAGACGGACCACGCACGTCCCTGATTGGCTAATCTACCTGTCAATCACACCGGGGAGATTCGCCGGTGACCACACTCCCATCTTTGTGAAGCAGTGAAGACGTGTGTGTTCTGGGTCCCAGGCAAACACATGGTCATGTTACGTTTGAGAAAGTTTCAGATCGATTCTATCAATAACGGCTCAAATAAGCTTCTAGTTTAGAAATAAGTCCTAGTATCTGGAGGTTTCTGACAGCCCGAGCATTGACACCCCACTATACGCTGCTTTCCTTGGAATTGGAGAAAGCTGTTTCCATGTTTTAACTAGAGTTGTTTTTACAGCCTCCCTTACCTTCCCAACTCTCGACTCTAAAGCTTCACTGACAAAAAGGTGATGTGTCTGCTGCATTTATACACTGAGAGATGTGTGAGGCAGTTTCATGTGGCGTGAGAGGGTAAAGTGTGATCCTGCTGTTGCTGATGTATAATTAAGAGGAGTGTTCTCTAAGGTGCCCGGGGGTTGCGTCAGAGATTGCCCCGGCAGCAGCATCCTCTGGAGAAATGACCTGCTCATTGTTTGATGTGTTTCATGTGCAGAGTGCAGCACAACAGCACATCTCATCTGCACAGACGCTGTGGACTGAAAAAGGCCAAAAGTCTGAGCACACACAGACCCGGACCATTTCTCCAGCCCAATCCCCCCAGAGCAAATCAAAGTGGCTCACCATATTCCATGGTGTGGTAGTGGCGGAACATTATGTTCTGCTCCACAAAGACAGCAGTAGTACATTTCAGTCCTCTATGGACCTGCCCTATAATCCTGCATGGAGTGTGTCTGCGCACCTTCTTTTTATGAACTTCACTGGAAAAAGAAGTACCTTTAGAAAAAGAGTACGTTGAAAAGCCATGGAAATTACATTCATCATTTTGAGTAGCATGTATGCACTGTACTACATCTCCATTCAGGTGCTGTGTCTATGTTACAGATGCCTTGAAAAACAGTTTAAACAGAAAGTAGCCAATGAGTAATCGCTTTAACTTAGCAAAACTACAGTTGACAAGCCACATGAAGCGTTTCCCCTATGTTAGTTTTCTCACTTTGTTATATTACAGCCCTGTTTTTGCCTGGCTCACACTTAAAACTACAAAGTGCCACATTTCTGTGTCAGATACATGATCTGCCGTCTCCTCAGATGCCTCCCTGAGCTTGTTGGTTTCTTGCATCCACAAAGATCCCTATCGTCGGGCTGCTCGGCTCGCTCACCGCACACTCATGGACAGAGTCAACAGTGAGTCTGGAGATCAAGCAGGCCTGATCCATGATGCCAGTACATGCTTTGTTTACCAGATCAGAAGGAAATGATGTACTGTTCTAACACACAGGGACTCCAAACATAAAACATGTGCACACCGATGTGGACTGGACCCTTTCAGGTTTCGTCTTGTTCTAACATTGTTACTATTCAAAAAGTGAATTTAAACGCCAACAGATGAATACAACTCAGATCAGGAAACATCATTTTCTGGTAATAAATGTCTTGCTTTGTTTATTTTTTCCTACTTTCCTACTAGAATGGCATGTATAAGCAAAATGTACTGCATCTGGAGAAAACAGAGCACATGACACATTCGATACATTTTGTACTATTTTGGTGGCCAGGAAAAGTAAAACTATCTGAAATAACAAGGCCAGATCTTGTCCAGCCTCCTCCTCAAGAACAAAACTCAAAATACAGTAAATGACTAAAATCTTCAACTGGAAGCTCTGTAAATGACTGGCTCACCTACATGTCAGCTAATACAGCACCGAGGGGTTATTTTAAGCCAAAGTCACATTAACAGCAGATTGTAGAAAAAAGCAAAGATTCAACAACAGGAAAGAGCGACACTGACCCAAGGGTTGGTGGTTCAAATCCCACTCGTGACATGACATGAAGTCAGATCCACTGACCCACATTAAATGTGACCATTTTACTTCCTTTTGGATGTGGAATTCAGTGTCGGAAAACAGTCACTAAACATGGCCTTTAACACGTAGTTGTTTTTTTTAATAAATAATTATAATTATTATAATTACTTTTCTTCATTTTGATGACAGTAAGAAGATAAAACAGTGATTTTCCTCAGCAGATAATGTGCACATTTCTATACTTGTCCATGTAAAGGTGTGACCTCCTCAGAGTGTGCCGGCTGTGGCCTTGATGTGATCACAGATAACCCTCAGGGAACAGCGTGTTCTTGACAGCATGGCTTTTGTTTGAACGGAGTGTTCTTTACACTAGTCTTCTCTTCATGGCTGCATGGGCATGCCTCTCCATTCTAATCTTTGGAAGTACACACACTAAAAACCAACTCAGCAGCACAAGGGCTTTAAATGTTGCATTTTCAAAAAGCAATTTGATTTAGACATGTGTTTTTTCCTTTGTTGTATTAATGGTTTGTGACATTTAAGCGCACGTCTTGTGGAGCACTGTGTTTGATATTGTCTTTACACTTACCTTAGTCACAGCAGGATATCCTGCAGCCACCTCTCCAGAACAGTAGGGCTTCTCCTCCTGGGACACTTCCACACTGGTGGCCCACTGGTCCAAAAAGCCACTGGGTGTGTAGAGACCACAGTCTCTTACCCCTGTCTCCCGCTCAAAGTCCTCACACACCCCATCACCATCGTAATAGTAGCACATACTGGGCTCTTCTGCAAAACAGAGTTACATACAAAAATGAAGCCGGCTACACCATGGAGCAGGTCATGCTTAGATAACGCTGCTTTGCTGTGTATATGATGGAAAACAGAGAGAAGTTTGAGGCATGACTGGAAAATAGACAGGGAAAAAAGATCAAATGAATGGTTGTCAATGGAACATTTGCACAGCAATGTAAATCTAATGTATAAGGTATAAGAACTCGGAGCAGGCCGGGGGACGGAGCGCAGCAGAGGAGCCGGAGAAAGGCTCGGCCTCAGAGATCTCAGCTACAGCAGTGTCAGCCACTGGGGTTCCCGTTAGGGGGAACGGCGGCACTCTGTGCCAAGTTGGCTGGGGCCTCCTCCTCGAAATTCCAGCCCTCCTCTTTGCACGGCCAAAAACTCAAGTCAGCTCTGTGCTCTGGCAGTAGTGAGTCGAGGGGCTACTGAGGGGGCATACTGAATACAGACACCACTCTGCAGCCATTCAAAGAAGAAAGAGGAACAGCCACACAGCACTTACAAACAAACAAACAAAATACATCCAGCCTATGTGCCAAGGAACCATTCAGACATTCACAAAGTCATACTGCAGTGGGCAGACAGCGGACACAAGGCACTTTGAGAGACTTGCCCAAGGACACGTCCACAGAGGGAGGACATGCAAAGACTCAACGTGCTACAGTGCACAATGTGAACTGAGCTGCATTTTGATTATGAAATGACTGATGATGAAGCAGGACTTTGGGCCAGGACTACTGGCCCACTGCAGGACTGTAGTGGGCCAGCACACTGTTGACTGGGACAGTCATTTCCCCAAATGTAAATGAACTCTCTCCATCCATCTGTCGTCTTAATCTCAAATCTTCCCTCGGAGGAGTTTCTTTTATCTTCTGGATGCCATTAGAATCTTCAGCCGTTTCGCACATGGGCCAACACAATCACGTCTACAAGTTTCCATTTCAGTCACTGATACACGTTACACCACAGGTTGTTTTGTGGTTTTGGACGTAGAGGTCTTTTTGTTGAACACCTTTATGCCCCTAAAACTCAGCTCATGCTTCATCTTTATTTACAAAACTCAAACTTACCGACACAGTTGAAGAAGGGCTCTTTCTTGCATTGACTGGAGCAGCCATCTCCATTCACAGAGTTCTTGTCGTCACACTCCTCTCCTTTGAAACTGAAACAACAAGGAGTAAATAGGATAGAAATAGAGTAGATCTTTGTGGACGTGTGTTTCAAAGTGTCTCTGGACAGTTGTACCTTTGAATGCGTCCGTCTCCACAGTACGGAGCCCCCACCTGATGTACGAGCGGCGGCGACGGCTCACTCTCACTCCAGCTGGATACACTTTGAACTTGATACGTATACACAACTTTAGGCATCAGATCCCTGAAAAAAGAGGCAGAAAAAAGGTGGGATGATCATGGAAGTAATGGTGATGAGTGTTTTTTGTGTTCCCACAATCAAATATTAAGAAAAAAAATGTACAAACATGTAAAATGACAAAACTCAAACAACAAGAACAGCTGAATGAGCCGTGTTTTATATATAAACATAGAAAACACAATATAAAGGCAAAATATACACAGCAACTAAAGTACATTATATTGCTGAAGTGTCTGGAGTCAAATTATCCCCATAAACTATTCTAAATGTGTTTCTTAACAACATTATACGAACTGCAATAAATAACCAGAAAAATTAGACACTTTAGTCGTTAGTTTGTATCTATAAAAAAGCCATAGAAGTTATTTATTCAACCGTCTGCAGCTCAAATCCTATTGCAAAAAGTACCACAATAAATACTGACTGCCAAAAGTGATTGTTCCATCCATCTTATATTGAACGAAAGCTCGATATAGTGATTATTGTGAGTTATAATCATCTCTGCTAATTGTCTGGGGCTTTCATTCTAAGCTTTGATTGGTCCAAGTCTCTCATTTATGTCTTTTGGCTTTCAGAGCGCTGGGTCTTAAATTGCCAATATGTGTGTTGATGTACAGTGATAAAATATGCAAAGCACTTTCTCTTAAAAGGTTAGCAGAAGGTTAGAAGCATATTTTCCCATATTTATATTTTTGAAACCACTTTTTTATGGTATAAATTTTGACATATGGTAAAAAGACCAGTGCAGGTGTGAACAGTAAAGTTAATGACGGCAGAGTCCCATTAGCCCCTCAGACCGGGGCCGGTGTTATGTGCGCTGGCAGGACGCCATGTCGTCATCACTTATGGCTCCTGAATTAAAAAGAGCACAATCACTTTTTAGAATCCACTTCATAATTACTCTTAGAATATATTTTGATGATATTTTCTTGATGACCACTTACAAAAAATAAATTAGCTCTAATCTCACAATGAACTAGATTTTGTTGAATATTCAACTAAACTATAAATGAGCTTTTAAGCTGCTCAGTTTTGTCCGTTTTGTCCGAATACACATAGAGAAAGAGAAAATGCAACAGCAACAGGTCAGAACATCCATAAAGGTGCTGACTCAAGATTTACATAAACTTTTAATACAGTTCATGCGGCACTAATGAAAAGGCACCGATCAGACAAGTACAGGAGAACCAGACAAGTGCAGGAGAACCAGACAGGAGCAGAACAACCAGACAGGAGCAGAACAACCAGACAGGAGCAGAACAACCAGACAACCAGACACCAGACAGGAGCAGAAACCAGACAGGAGCAGGACAACCAGACAGGAGCAGGACAACCAGACAGGAGCAGGAGAACCAGACAGGAGCAGGACAACCAGACAGGAACAGGACAACCAGACAGGAGCAGGAGAACCAGACAAGTGCAGGACAACCAGACAGGAGCAGGAGAACCAGACAGGAGCAGGACGACCAGACAAGTACAGGAGAACCAGACAGGAGCAGGACAACCAGACAGGAGCAGGGAACCAGACAGGAGCAGGACACCAGACAAGTGACCAGACAGGAGCAGGACAACCAGACAGGAGCAGGACAACCAGACAAGTACAGGAGAACCAGACAGGAGCAGGAGAACCAGACAAGTACACAGGAGAACCAGACAGGAGCAGGACGACCAGACAAGTACAGGAGAACCACAGGAGGAGCAGGACGACCAGACAAGTACAGGAGAACCAGACAGGAGCAGGAGAACCAGACAAGTACAGGAGAACCAGACAGGAGCAGGACAACCAGACAGGAGCAGGAGAACCAGACAAGTGCAGGACAACCAGACAGGAGCAGGACAACCAGACAGGAGCAGGACAACCAGACAGGAGCAGGACAACCAGACAGGAGCAGGACAACCAGACAGGAGCAGGAGAACCAGACAAGTGCAGGACAACCAGACAGGAGCAGGAGAACCAGACAGGAGCAGGACGACCGGACAGGAGCAGGAGAACCAGACAAGTACAGGAGAACCAGACAGGAGCAGGACAACCAGACAGGAGCAGGAGAACCAGACAAGTGCAGGACAACCAGACAGGAGCAGGACAACCAGACAGGAGCAGGAGAACCAGACAAGTACAGGAGAACCAGACAGGAGCAGGAGAACCAGACAAGTACAGGAGAACCAGACAGGAGCAGGAGAACCAGACAAGTGCAGGACAACCAGACAGGAGCAGGACAACCAGACAGGAGCAGGACAACCAGACAGGAGCAGGACAACCAGACAAGTACAGGAGAACCAGACAGGAGCAGGAGAACCAGACAGGAGCAGGACAACCAGACAGGAGCAGGACAACCAGACAAGTGCAGGAGACAGACCCGGACAAGTACAGGACAACCAGAGAGGAGCAGGACAACCAGACAGGAGCAGGACAGCCAGACAAGTGCAGGACAACCAGACAGGAGCAGGACAACCAGACAAGTGCAGGACGACCGGACAAGTACAGGAGAACCAGACAGGAGCAGGACAACCAGACAGGAGCAGGAGAACCAGACAAGTGCAGGACAACCAGACAGGAGCAGAACAACCAGACAAGTACAGGAGAACCAGACAGGAGCAGGACAACCAGACAGGAGCAGGACAACCAGACAGGAGCAGGAGAACCAGACAAGAGCAGGACAACCACACAGGAGCAGGACAACCAGACAGGAGCAGGACAACCAGACAGGAGCAGGACAACCAGACAAGTACAGGGGAACCAGACAGGAGCAGGACAACCAGACAGGAGCAGGAGAACCAGACAGGAGCAGGACAACCAGACAGGAGCAGGAGAACCAGACAAGAGCAGGACAGCCACACAGGAGCAGGACAACCAGACAGGAGCAGGACAACCAGCAGGAGCAGGACAACCAGACAGGAGCAGGACAACCAGGACACCAGTACAGGGGAACCAGACAGGAGCAGGACAACCAGACAGGAGCAGGAGAACCAGACAAGTACAGGAGAACCAGACAGGAGCAGGACAACCAGACAGGAGCAGGACAATCAGACAAGAGCACAACGACCAGTCAAGAGCAGGACAACCAGAAAGGAGCAGGACAATGTGGCAAGTGTAGGACAACCAGACAAGAGCAGGATGACCAGAAAGGAGCAGGATAATCAGACAGGAGCAGGAGAACCAGACAAGTGCAACCAAAACAAGGACAGATGTCACAAAGTGTTGACAGAGTTAGTCAAAGTCAACACTCAGCACCCAAGTCAAGCCACAAAGGTTTCATTATAAAACGAATCTTAACATCTCGTCCTCCAAACCACTAATTATAAGAAACCCATTTGTTTAATTCATGAATTCAAGAAGAAACAAATAATACTGTATAATGTTAAAAGTCACTTTAAGTTAATACCAAAATCAGAGTATGTCATGGTAACAGAGGAGTTTGTGAAAGGCTAAACAATGGGGGAGGTATTGGACATAAGGGCAGAGGTTAGACCGGGGGTTAACCTGAACCTTTCTGACGACAGGGCCAAACTTCCTCTGTGTTAAGTAACGTGCAGCCTCTTCCCATACTCCAGACTAACTGCATTCAAGTCTGTTCAGTCTGTGGCCTTCACGAGGTCCAGACCGTGTGGATAAGAATCAGCCCTGGACTAAACACCAGAGACCAGTGTAAATGACAATGATGACAACACAAAAGAAGGTTTGAAACAACACTAGAGCTATTAGCCCCAGTGTGCACGATGCCACTCCGAAAGGGAACTTTTCTCCTGGTATCAGTGTGGGCTTATTACAAACTAAGAAGGTTATCTGTAAGATGACAAACTCTGGGAGGACAAACATTTTTATAAGAGGAACAAAACTGAATGTAACAGAGGAGGCATGTAATATGGATTCATGTATTTTATTATTATTCAATCATTTATAATTAGTTCCTGGTCACGCAGGATCAGGTAACAAAATTAATTTCACTAATGGAAACACTTGCTCTGAATTAAATATTTCTGTTGGCCACAAAACTATCAATACAGACATGCTGAACGCCAGCGCTCCTCCTGCGGCAGTTATCTGGTTCTGTGTGGACTGAAACATCAGGCCATATGCAAACATGCCCTCCGGTTCAATTTATTTACACTCAATAACTGCCCATTAGAGTCGAATGAGAGAGGACCCAGTCTCAGACTTTAGCTCTTTGTAAAGTAAAAAGGAAAAGAGCCAAGTGGGAGCTCATGTGCGGACGCTCCTGTTACTGAGCCACTGTCCTGGGGCAGGAGGCTCCGGTCCATCCAGAACCTCTCACCACCAGAACATCAATATATCAAAGTCTCTGTGTATGTTCCTTACCTTAATCCTTACCTTACTCTTTTAGGTTATATTTACTGTTTTTTCATTGTTTTATTTTGCATCTCATCGTCAAAGCAAGTTCCTAGTTTGTTCCTCAGGATTAAACCTTTTTCTGGTTCTGATGTGGGTGAGCAAACTGGAGCGTTTTAGCTAAGAGATTTGAGTCAAGACAAGCAGATAAAACTTAAACTGGGCCTGGAAAAGCAACAAACTCCACTCTTTTCTTTTGACTCCGTTATTTCATATGATTTAAATGTGTTTGTAACAGTAGGACAGACACTTAAAGTATCTGGAGACATGCAGTTAACTTAGAGCCAGGAGGTCTCTTCATGTCCGAAAAGACAAGTTTGGTCTTCGTGACAGCTATGAAAATCACACCAGACACAGGATTAGCCCCTGGGATGGGACTGAGGAGGTACAGGGTCACAGTAACCCAACCCTTCTCGCCTTTTCTGCTCATTCCTTCTTGACCCCCTAATGTTCTCCTTCATCACCTATTGCCCTCTACAGCTTTGCAACCATTTACCCCCATCAGGTCCAACCTTCTACCCCAGCAACACCGATTCATTTCATCCATCTTAACGCCCTGACCTACCAGCCCTGTAACCGTTCCAAAAACACCACCGATGAATGGAATTAGGGGAGCTGAGACGCCAATGGTTCCTCCTGGTAAGTACCCCCCAGTCTAGGGGCCAGTGCCCTGACAGTGGGGGGTCAGTCACCCCTTTCGTCAAGCCCTTTCTGCTCCATTCATCTCTATGGAAACCTGCTGGACTCACTGTGTGGTCAACCGATGCATTCCAGCAGAAGGAACTACGCCAAACAGACCACTTTACATTACTTTTGGATTACTCCAAAACATCTGGATGTGAATTTTGACCAGAACACATGAAATTTTAGCTCAACAACATCTCAGGTTATATATATATATAGTATATCTGACAACACATTGCAGACATACAGCACTGACTATCCCCCAGCATCTACGGGAGACCCATACGCTCTCAAAACAAAAATACTTGTCGACTGACCACTACCACTGGAATGTGACCACAGCTAGTGAAATATACCACAGTGCTAAAACTACCTAGGGTACATCAGTAAGTGTACCAAGAACCACAAATGAATACATTTCTTGTTGTTTAACCAGAAAGCTGCCAAAAGAGAAATATTTAGTAACTTAATTTCTAGTAAAACATATACTCATTGTCAGTGAAGCCGTTTCCCTATCATGAGAGCGGCCCAGACGGCATGCTAGCGGATGGCATAACACGCAAAAGTGCCATATATAACCTAATTTGTACTGAGTCAGCACATTCCCAGAAAGCAAAAGTGCCAAGCTCTCACCGCAGTGCAGCAGATTCTTTGAACAATAGAAGTTGCCCTTGGTTTGGAGGAAAACACATGTGGGCATTATCTGACCTGTGACTGAGGAAGCTAATGTTTGGCAGCAGACTTAAAAATGCAGAAGTATCGAAGACTTGGCAACGCTCCTGGAGGACTGGAAAGGATATCTCACACTACTCACACGACGTAGTTTTGGGAAGTGTTTCTAAACAAAAACACCTCCTAAGACGATATCTATGCAGTGTTATGTGGTGAGCTTGACGTTTTGGCTAATACCTCTCTGATGATGACAAAGAATGGACATAAAAGCTTTCCATTTGACTCTGTTCTTATGACTGAAGTCAGAACGTTGCTTACCTGTCTGTATACCTCCGAACTGGTTCATTCAGCATCAGACCCGTGGGTGCGTGGTTAAACGGCGGCTGGCGCAGCAGGCGATATCGCAGAGGTTCACAGTTTCTGCACAGTTCGCAGTCGGATTTAGAAGCCAAGAGCGTGGCATCAATCTCTAGGTGCTGCTCCATGGTGAAAATCTGGACCCCATACACTCGCTCCTCCACGTCCAGCTTTATGGTCAGTGGGGTGTCACAGAACACGTTGCTTGGGCCGAGTGAGATATTGTTCCCATTGACCGTCAGCAGCAGTATGTTGTGGATGGCTGGGAGGGCTGTTTCCTCAGCGCCAAAGAAGGTCACCCAAACTGTGAGGGAGTCTGGGACTAATGGGTGTGGGAACTCCAGCTGAAGCATGCAGCCCTGCAGAGGACACTCGGACAGGCCCACCGTGCCCTGCTCGATTCCAGCGTTGGGACTCCAGGTGCGCACACTTGGCTCACAGACCTGCTCCACATCTGGAGGGCCTGTGGAGGAGACACAACATGTAAACACTTAAACCATTTCACATGGACATACTTCAGTTTCAGAGTATTATAAATGTGTTCTGTGTTTTTATCCTGAATGATCCATTGGTCAGAGGCAGCAGTTTGATGTTATGGCACTTTAGGACAAATCAGGACTCTAAAGTTTCCAGGACGTCCAGGGAGAAAGGCGTAAGAACAGATCAGGAGATGCCTGGTGTGTTGTGAGAAGTGTCCAGTTTTAACTCACTGTCTCACACACTTTTACCACATCCGTGTGCCTCATGACCACTGCCTCTGCACAAACAGGCCAATTATGAAAGTCATAAACGAGAACGTAAAGAAACTGGGTCATGTGACACTTTACAATTGTTTGTAACATCAGTTAGTTTTTCCGTGGTACATAGTACACTGTACTAGAGCAGTATTTGATGTGTGTACTCTCCATAGTGCAAATAAGACCAACTAACACGTGCACAACACAAATGTGAGTGAAGTTTCCTCCAAGAGCCACATAGTCTCATCTGAAGAGTGTTACAGCTACTGAGAAAATACATAAGTTTTTACATAACATTTCACTCTCTCTATACAGACCAGCTTTTTATGAAAAACACGTGTCGCTACATTTCCTACACATGCAAGTCCAGCTATGCAAAAAATGTACAGATATAAAAACACGTCTGAATGATGACAGTCGACATAATACACACGAGAAAATCTTAGGTTATACATTCTATAAGTATATATTTACATTTGTGCACATATATGTATATAGATACACACATATATTTATATACATTTAAAATTCTGTGTGAACTCTGCTTTACTGTAGAATCTGGTGCATTTATGTAAAAACAAATAAAACATTAAAACTCCAGGTTGTTTCACAGATTCGACGCTGTTTCGACAGAGTTCACTTGGTCATAAATATTAATCTAAACAAATGATAAAGACTAAGATTATTTTAACACATTGAAAAAAGATTCTATTTATTCATTTTGAGTTTAGCTTTTGACAGAATAAATAGCCTGATAATTGAGTGCTAAAATAGTCAAATTTAAACAAAGAGGCAACAGTTATTGCTTCTGTCACAGACTCGTCCAAGAGGGAGAAGAGTTTACTCCGTTTCCTCCGAGACTCGGACTTGCCCAGACTTGTTCTGCTCAGAGGCATCTTGAGCTCATAAAACCTGTAATAATCTTCACCAACACAACAAGCACAGCTAATCAGAGCTATTAATGCAAAATAACAACCTGTAACAGCCTTATCACGTCCTGTCAGCTCGTCATGGGACTTTCGGCTCTTTTAGGGGATCCGATTCTTCATTTCAAAGAGCCGTTCAAAACACAGGCTCTTTAACTATTTATTTATACGACAGAAGCCAATGTGAGAACTCATTTTATCAACAAACTAATCACAGACAGAATGACCAGGGCTCAGATGTGTTTAAAATGGTTCAAACTGAGTGTTTATCCTTTGGAATGATGAATAAGAATAATAATGATTAAAAACGAACTGTTATTATGATGTGAAATGTGTTTTAGTGCACAAAGCTCTGACTCCTGTCGCCTGCTCTGCTTCTGTGCTCGTCCTTGTGTTGGTTTGGCTTTAATCAGTGTAAAAATGCATCAAAATTAGAAAGAAACAGATCCGGTTTCAACCATTCACAGTAAGGAATCGTTCAAAAGAGCCGACGAACGTCACATCACAACCTTCAACATCTCACTATGATCCATTTGAAGTTTAAACCTGAAATAATAATGCAAATATCAGAGTTTAAAGTTACCTTCAGCTTCTCGGGGAGACCAGTGTCCAGAGGGGGCGCAGGGCCGTGGAGAGGACGAGTTGGAGGCGTACTGCAGCAGAACCCCGCCTTCTGTGCATTTATCACACACTGATCCCAATTCTCTAGGAAACCAACAGTAAGACACAACAGCAACCAACTTAGATACAGACTTAACTCAAAAAACTGGCGACATTTTGGGTAAAACCATACGATGCATTTACAGCGTCGTTAAAAAGAAATCAGGGCAGTTAGCTCGTTCACCTGTTGTAAAAATGTCCCGAAATGGGTGGGAACCATTCCAGTGTAACTGAATTATGATGCTGCTCGACCACTTGGGGCGGCATTGGCACGAGAGGGGGCTTGGACGTGGTCTGCCAGGTCTGGTAGATGAGGTCCAGATAGCAGTGCATCCTGGCAACTTGGTTCAGTGTGAATGAGTCAGTGCAGGAATCATCTGCAGAGAAAAACAAAAATATGTTAGTGTGTGTTTTCATTTGAGATGTTTTTATCGCACAGAGACGAGGTTGAAATTATGCGTCCTGACCGTGAGCAGGCTCGCATCTCCACAAACCTAACTCCTACTTGGCCTGGAGAACCCCACTTCTGCTTGTCTCCATGGAAATGTTCATCTTTTGGCTAAAATATACCAAACAGCCTCCCCACCTCCATGGAGAATATGGTTTGAACTCGTTACGTTTGACTTAATATGTGATGTATTTATGAGGCTAATATTACTTAGATATGGCTGTAATGTTTGGCCTGTCACAATAATCCCTCTATCGATGTTTCATTCATTAAATAAAAGCTGGAACAACATATTATAGGGTCAGTATTTATCATGTGTCCTTTTTCTTTGCACTGCTGGGACATTTTTGGTTATTTTTTGGCTATAAGATAAGATCTGAGTTATGGAGAGTTGCACAAAAAACTTCTATGACTCATTACAGATGCAAACCAAGCACTAAACTGTTTCATTCTGCTGTTTGTTTGCTTATTTATTTATTGAATTGTTGTAGCTCATGATTTTTAACAATACTGTAGATTTAGAATAGTTTTTGTGGTTTAAATCTGCTCTTTTTTTGCGTCAGTGGCATAAATGAGTTTCAGTCTTATCGTTTATCGTCTATATTTACTTCAGCGATTACGTTATTGTGACAGGCCTGTTGCTGGTGTCAAAACCCAATAGTGGGACTCAGCTTGGCAGAGAAAATGGAAAAGCACATACCAGCGTAGCTCATGTAGTTGTTGAACGGTGTGTCCTTAAAGTGCCGAGAGCCGCAGGTCTCGTTTGCAGGTACAGGATCATGGCAGCCTTTGAATTTGGGGGTAGGGTTGGTGTCTGCGCACAGGTCTCCAGTTTCCATCGAGGGCTCCGTCTCCAGACAAGCATCGTTGCAAGACTCAATTTCAGATATGCCTCGAAAAACATGATAGAGCCCCAGGCTGTGGCCGATCTCGTGGACCATGGTGTCGGTGTGACCAAAGGTTCCATAAAAGGACGGGTTCAGCACGATGCCACCTTCAAATAAAAAGAAACAACGTCCAAAATGTGGAGTCAATGAGATGTGAGGTAACAGCGCATTATGCATGTGCCTTCATTATGTGCCTCCATTAGCACCTTGTTGTGATTGTAGCTGTGGTAAAGACAGAAAAGGCCTGAGGCCTACACTCATGAATGACTCGAATCACAGATGTGCTTGTCTCATACCTAAATGCGTGAGAGCTTCTTTGTCCCAAGGCCAAGTGGCAACACCAGCCAGGTCTTCATCAGACGAATTGGCAAAGAAGACATTCAGGTGAGTTGAGCCGTCCAATTGTAAGATCTCTTTCAGCTCCTTTATGTCCAAATACGCTCTGCGGGAAATTTAAGACAAAAATGAACCATAAGAAAATGAAATTATATCTAAACCCCAGTTATTTATATATATATATATAAAAAATGCAATGTAACCTACAGCTAGTGTAAAAGAGTGATAAAAGAGTGATACAGGTAAAGGGCCCAGTTTGGGTAAGCTGGATTATTTCAATGTCCCAGTAGCTTCTCTGTGGTGCATTTTTTCTATTCAAAAATCTGATGTCAAATATAAAAGTTTGTGCTTGATAGATGTGTCTTAAGTGGCACACTTAATGCACAGGCATTATGACAGGCAGTATTTGTGACCCATGTCTTGTCCCAGATGTTTCACTTGTGCATACTTATCTGTAATAGACGATTTGGTCTCGGGCCCTTGGATAAGCAGCAGGACTAATGACTGCAATCACTCACACAATGAGATGTCTCTGCAGCAGTGAAGCTGCCATTCATCTGATGAAAACACTCAACACCAGCTCTGAGCCTGGTGGTCCTGGCTCTGCCATCCTCTGGACCAGCTCAATAATGCCTTACATGTGCCTCACATGTGCCTTACATGTGCCTCACATGTACTTTACATGTGCCTCACATGTTCTTTACATGTGCCTTACATGTGCCTCACATGTACTTTACATGTGCCTTACATGTGCCTTACATGTGCCTCACATGTGCCTCACATGTGCGTTACATGTGCCTCACATGTGTGTTACATGTGCCTCACATGTGCCTTACATGTGTGTTACATGTGCCTCACATGTACTTTACATGTGCCTCACATGTGCCTTACATGTGCCTCACATGTTCTTTACATGTGCCTCAGATGTGCTTACATGTGCCTCACATGTTCTTTACATGTGCCTCACATGTGCCTCACATGTGTGTTACATGTGCCTCACATGTACTTTACATGTGCCTCACATGTGCCTTACATGTGCCTCACATGTTCTTTACATGTGTCTTACATGTGCCTCACATGTGCCTCACACGTGCCTCACACGTGCCTTACATGTGCCTCAGATGTGCCTTACATGTGCCTCACATGTGTGTTACATGTGCCTCACATGTACTTTACATGTGCCTTACATGTGCCTCACATGTACTTCACATGTGCCTTACATGTGCCTCACATGTGCCTCACACGTGCCTCACACGTGCCTCAGATGTGCCTAACACGTGCCTTACATGTGTGTTACATGTGCCTCACATGTGCCTTACATGTGCCTCACATGTGTGTTACATGTGCCTCACATGTGTGTTACATGTGCCTCACATGTGCCTTACATGTTCCTTACATGTGCCTCACACGTGTCTTACATGTGTGTTACACGTGCCTCACATGTGCCTCACATGTGCCTCACATATGTTACATGTGCCTTACACGTGCCTCACATGTGCCTTACATGTGCCTTATGCTCATTCAGAAGCAGATTTATCTCTAACAGAATAACACCAGTCCTACTACAACTAATGATTTGTGATTTAGTTTTGACCTAGTTTGAACGACCCACTTGCCACCGATTCTGTTCTTGCATTTGCTGTGAACTAAAATAATTTTACACAGTTCAGTAAAAAAGCAACCTTTTTATATTAAAATTAGTTTAATATTTTGATATCACATTGTCAAGACAAAGACGATGGTATTTCACAGATCTGGGATAAAGTGAACACTAAAATACTGAATGTGACATGGTTCTGTGTGACACGTCGTCTGAGCACGAACATGTCCCAACTATTATGAACAGAATCTATAACACTGAGAATAAAAAGAACAGATCAATCCTCACCCATGTATTTAATCTATATTTCCATATGTGGTTTTAATCTATATATCCAAATGTGTATTTTATGTGTATTTCACATATGGACATGTGTGTACTGAATACATATGTCCATATGGATTTCATATGTGTGTGTTTTCATATGTCCATGTGTGTATGTGTATTTCATGTATGTCCATATGTGTATTTCATGTATGTCCATGTGTGTATTTCATGTATGTCCATATGTGTATTTCATGTATGTCCATATGTGTATTTCATGTAGCCTAAGGAGGTTCTTCAGATGACTGGAACACTGATGTTTGGCAGTGTTCTGAAATAATACCAAAGTAAAAAATGTCTTCCTGTGACAAGCCTTCTACGGTTACCACCAATGTACTTTTCATATGCAGCCACACGGAATGTTTCATAACAGTCCGGCTGGATAAAAGAGTGGCTTGGTTAAGATGCAAAATTCCTTTAAAACAGCCGTTTTGAATAAAGACTTTCTTGTCAAGCCTCTGTAAAATCAACTGGGGGGCACTCACTGAGGCACTGATGCAGGAGAAAAGGCCAGTACATGATATAAGGACGTTTTTGGAAGGATTTGAGGAATTTCATTATTTCCACTGAAAATATTTGTTCAGAGGCGTGGGATACACAAGGCGGGAGGAGCTAATGCCAAAAGAGTTAGTCAGCAACAGATGAGACCGGCACCTACCCTATGGAAGGAAGGAAAAAGTGTTCTTTTTTTAATGTTTTGGGTTTACTCAAAATACTGAAATACTGACTAATACTGTCAGGTCTTTGGAATCCGCTTCATGGATGTATTTGCAAAGGCACATTATATTGCATCAGTACTTCTCCCTGACGACTGAATGATCCAGAGCATCCAGTTCAACCATATTTTACCCAAAACCTGCGCTCCATTTGAATATGAAGATACCCACAGCCCCTCAACTATTTCTCCATTCCGCAGCTCTGGGTCCCTCTTTTACTTCTCATCATACATTTTTTTCGTCTGGGATGGGCCACTTGGGAAGAACAGGATTTTCCATGCATTTAACCATTCCACTATTTAGACATGTTCTGGGAAAATCCTTAAAACAAGAATGATAAAAGAGAGCAAATAGAAGGAAAGGGAAGATAAATGTAGGTTTAAGCTCCACTAAATAAAGCCAAGCGTCACTATGGTCAAAGCATCTGCTGCACAGTTATGCGGAAGTGCACACGACTGTGAGCGGGGCCTTGATAATAATCCAACTCACGATACTGAGCTCTATCAAATCAACTATTCTGCATGTAACTCACATAAGGCTGTAAACGGGCTCCGTACACACATATGGACACGGGAAGCAGGCACTACGCTGGCTTTGTAATGACCGTCTCACAGCCAAGAACACTTTTACATTCAGTGGGGGGCCCCCGCAGTTTCCTTGTCATCGAGTAGGTCAACAGAGAAGGCCATAAAGTCATCATTCATCTCCCACTTTATTACTGTACTAGCTCCGTCTTTTTTCGTCCTCAAACTTGCTACTTGCATTTTCCCCCCATAATAGACACTTGACTCACAACTCGAGCTACTACGATGTGTTGCCAAGCTTCTTATAGAGACATTTTACACCTCCTGACTGTTGCTACCGTTGTTAATTCATGTTTCACACCATCTTCTACATCTTCCAGACAGGTGAAACCTCCAAAACAGGTGCATTTACGTAGGTGCTACCAGACAGGTGAAACCTCGATAACAGGTTCGTTTACGTGGGTGCTACTACTTTAAAGAGGAAGTCCTGGTATTTACACCCAACCACTCCATTATGTTTTATGGGATGGGGGCTTAAGGTTTAGACGACCAACTGTAAAACATCTAAGTCAAGGACCTGAGGAGTGGCGAGGGAGGAAAAGAAGCCAGAGCCAGAGGTATTGACTCAGGTAGATGCCTTGGTCAGCACAACCTAACACCTTCCTTTGGTTATTTTGGAGTCAAAGGCAAAAGAAAAATATAAAATCTGTCAACTGGACAAAACGCTGTAGGAGTGAGGACATTTGGCTGCTCGTCTTCTTCAGTTCTGGTCAGATTTCTGGTGGACACTGCCTTAAATCTGTCTGAAAAGAGGCGCTAAAGACACTAAAACTCAAAACTTGAGTCTGAGTCCTACTTAGCATAGTCATTCAAGCCCCTAATGAGTGATTTCACACCTATTAGCATCCTGGCTGGCAGATTTTATACACTTTTTTGGCCATGGATCAGACTTGGACGACTGAGAGATTACACAGATATCTTTTGAAGTGTCAGTTCTGCAAAAGACTGGCTATCATCACCGGTCCATCGTCCAAACCAACTTCAGCGACCAGCGTAGAAGTCCCAAAGAAACACTCAGACCAGCATCTTATTCCACCACAACCAAAGGAAGCGTCAAAACCCAGGCCTGTGAAAACAATGCAAAATATTTCCCACAGCCAAATGCGGAGAATGGAAGGGGGGAGTTATTATCAATGGCATTTTCAGAAGAGAGAGGTTTACAGCACGATGAGCCAGATTTCTGAAACATGTGGTAAGTGGTAACAGGCGCAAACTGTGCAAAAATAAATGCAGGAGCTCACAGTCATTGTTTCTCGCACTACAATGTTCAGCCAGTATTCAGTAATTAAGGAGGAATGTCCAAATGTTTTCAGTGGTGCTCTGCAAACGTCTCAAAAGAAATACCTTAATAAAAGCTAAATAAGCAGCCACTTTGGAAGGTTAAATTGATTTCTACACTGTAAATCTCACATTTCCATCGCCTTTGGGTCTGAGGGTGTTTTTATTAGATCAGCAATAATAGAACAATATAATATAACCATTCAAAACAAATCACTTAATGACAGTTTATAACACGATGGAAGAGATACTGCGGTGTCTTTATCACTATAAGTATTCACAACAATTACAAGCGTCAATCCGGTGCATTACTCTGACCGAAAAGCCCAGATAACGCTGCACATTTGCAAAACATTGAGGGCAGTAAAAACGTTTTCTGATCATTCTCGTTGCTGTAAAGACCCCCCGTACTGCCCACAAAAATGCCTCACGGAGGAATTTCAATGGGTCAACTTTCTTTCCGGTGGAGGTCTGTTAAAATCTATACTTCAAAGATTTCCACAATTGCATTTTTCTCTTTTACTCATCGCTGCGAGGCCACCATAATGAACCAAAATGCAAAATGAATAAAATACAGTATACGTGTACGCTGGGAGGTCAGTATACGAATGAATGACATCTACAGCAGCAGATGTTTACCCAGGCGGAACCTTCTCCTTCAACTTACCTGGAAAATAAATAAATAATCTGAACCAAGACCTGCCTTTCCAAGAACCATGTCGCAGTTATTTCTTGGATAGTTTGTATATGTTTAAGAATTTCCACTGTGTACACTTAATTAGCTATCCTCTGGTTGTGTGCTCCGTAAAATTCTGCAGGGTTATTAATACTAACTTTCGACTCAAGGCTGGAAGTTGGATGAACAGTCTTTTGAAAAGGCCTGATGCTTCCATGTCATGTCATTTGTTCTGTTTAGTGTGGAGCACCGACTGAACCAGGCCAGGGACGGATTGGACTACACCTCCCAAGAGCATTTCCCAGGCTACACAAGCTAAGAGTTGAATTACACATCCAAATGATCAGGAAACAGTAGGGCTAAACTAGACTTCAAGATCCTCTCTGCTGGAATGTATGCAGGCAGAGTTAATTATTTGATTTACCCAAGCCCTGTGTAGACTCAAGTTTCCCAAATAATTTAGCTGCGCAGCAAACTAAGCAAAGAATTCTGTGGTAGGTTAATACTTTTCGATAGTTCTATAAGAAGAAGAAAAAAGGACAGTTTTCGTGGACTTACTTGTGCGGAGATGATCGGTTGAAGCAGGTTTTTGTCACATCGGTCACAGCGGGGTTACAGCAGTCGCCCTGATCGTAGTTGAAGTTCTCCCAGTTGCACTCCGGCTCACAGATCCCGTTGCCCTGTTTGTGCTCGGGACATCTGCCTCGGTGTCCCGACGTGCAGTCCCCTGCGTCGTAGCCCGTCAGAGGGTGGTTACATTCAGGGTCACACGCATCGTCGCCAACTTTACTTATGTCACAGTTTGCCAGGATTAAACGGTTCCGTAGCGAGGAGTTGGTGACGTTGTGGATGCTAAGTTCCCAGGTGATGTTGTAGGGGCTGAAGGCATCGTTGAGCTGTTGGTGCTGCAGACTGATCTGATGGTCTGTTACCGTCGGTCGTCTTCGTGCGTCGTCCCAAATATTGACCACTCGATAGCGGACTTTTTTGGGGCGTCTGAAGGTCCAAAGCTGGTTAAAGTTTTTAATGACCTCCACATTATCGCAAACAGTCTGACCACAAGGGGGAGGCTCAAGTGTTATGTCTAACAAGCTTTCGCCATTAGGAACTCCAACCCATCCAAGACCACCAACCCGGCCCACGCCTCCCTGCTCAGGTTGTGGAAAACTCCCGTCTTTTACAGTGAGCCACTTTCGTCCTGGGTGTTCAAAGGTTTCACGGATGACAAGATGAGGTAGATCTAAGGGGTCTTCGTGGCCCTGCATATCTCTGATAATCTGTCTCTGTGCTCGGGCGTGCCTCCAAAGACCCAGTCTTTCCACTGCCCCTCTGTAATTGTGATTTAGGGCATTTCCTCCAATCATCAGTACTTTGCACTTTTTGGTCAAATGGCTAAAGACATCTCCCGACTGCTCCCGACTGACACCCACCTGGGCGCCATTAACAAACAGTTTCATGTAGATGCCGTCATATGTGACCGCCACGTGGGCCCATTGGTTGGGCACATAGCGAGCGTTGGAGTGAATGGAGGTCACTTTGTGTGCACGGTCAGTTTTAAGGGAAAAGAAGAACCGTGGGTCTCGATTTCCATATTCGCTGACCGCCTGAATGCCCAGCAGCCATCCCCGGTCACTGGACGCATAGAAGCATTTGTCGTAGAGGCCTGAAAAAAAAACAAGAGAAATGAATGAAAAACGAAAATCAAATGTGACACAGTTCAAATGTGTAAAACCAGATGTTTAACCATCTACTGTCAGATCCAAACGGCGTCATCAAGATCAGACAAGTTTGATACTAAGGAAAGATCATAGTGATAATAATTAACTGTAATATAATTATAATAGAACGACATTTTCAACAAAAGTGAAGAGTTTCGTTCGTAAAACCATGGGGACTTTTATTATACATATTTGAAAAATCAAGGTTTTAGTTTAGTTTAAAGTTATTTAAAGATTTGTTTGTTTGAGTTGGGGAAAAATGTTAATTATTGAAACCATTTTTCTCAAACTCCATCCACTCGTGTCGTTCGTGGGTTTTCTTTGGACTTTTTCAGGGGCAAATTCACATAAGCACAAGGTTTATCATTTGAAACAATATGATATTTTGTACTTTTTAATACGCTCATGTTTTTTGAAGGATGTTACAAGCTGGAAACCACATCTGCAATCTGATTTATTTGGAAAGTGAATGCACCACTAGCATTAGCTCTTCTGTTTGTTTATCAGTATTGGACGTTTGACTCGCCCTGCTACATTCAGAGTAGTTATCTCGATGGGTTGAGAGAGAAGAATGATTTTGTCTAACTAAATTAAGTTACTTACATATGTTTTCACTTTTCTACAACCTTTTGAGAAGCTTAACCAGACACAAACTGCACCGACTCCTCCGATGGCTGTTATTAGTACTACAGTGAAAGTCCAGCTGATAAACAAAAGCAAAATGCAAAACGGTTTCACTTTTTCCAAGTTGACTTTAGCACCAGTATTTCTAGTATATTTCCAGCATTTCTTCAGTATGTTTTAAGCTTCTTGTTTGTAAGTTCTCCTTTGAAAAAACATATATCTGTAGGTTTTCCTGTTGTAACACGTGACCCCGGTGACTTTAAAGCTTTGGGACATTGATTTATTTGTCCCGTCATGGCAGTAACTCGATGTGTTTGATGGAATATACTGATTCACTTTGTTTACAGAGGCAGGGATGAAATGTGTTTAATGTGATTATAATGTGATCTTTCATAACTGTCCTGGAAATCGGGTTGAAGTGCATGTTTACATACATATGGGAGACCCCATGGAAATGTCTCAACATGGCCTTTGGGTGAACACAGAGAGCATTTAAAGTCGCTCATGTAAACGTCCGTTGCCAGAAGGGGAGCCAGAAGCAGCTAGTTTTCTGCTAAAATCATGTTTTTGTAGAGGCACCAGAAGACCTTTTTCCTGTTTCACTTGGACCGTGTGGGTCAGGTCCAGCATGGTAATGTGTTTTCACTTCTTGGGGATCTCTGAATGCTAACTGTTTGTTTGCTTTGTGCTTGTCAGAAGTACATGTGCATGAACCTGTGGTAAGACACCGCACTTTTTGTACACGAGCGTACGCTGGGTCTAAGATTCCACAGCTCCTTCAAATACCTCACAGGTGACCTGGGCCAGAGCGAGGATCTTATGGCCACTTTTAAGACTTTATTGCTTAGATTAGTAAACCTGTAAACCAGAATGCAAATACAGGCGGAGCATTAGGACGTCTGAGTGAAAATGCATCTTTTCATAGTTGCACCTGTTGATGGGTGGAACACAAATGAGCAGGAGGACATTTTGTGCTCAAGTTTAACATGTTGTTTTTACGAGGGTCAGTGAGATGTATCTGATGACCGTGTTGATGTGAAGACGAGGCGGGGGGAGGGGTCTGGGGGCGTGGCGGGGGTCAAAGGGCAGTATCCAGCCCTGAGCCTTTTGTCATGTTTTCTTTTGAGTTACACGATATTGTTTCAGACTAATTCTTCAGCAGACTTAAATTGCTTCTCCAGGAGCCTTCTTTGCTCATCGATTATAGGAAACACCTGAGCCTGCGATAAGTAACTGGCTAATGGTGATTGCACCGGGATGTAGCTAGTTCTGAGCTGCTTCTAATTAGATGCACAGTGCATCATGCATTCATTAACTTGGTATTTCAGAGGACTTATGTTCAAAGAGCGAGGGCTGGGTTCAGCATCAAGGTCAGTCCTTTGGTGGATGACGTTTTCAGGCTTTCCACTACACTGGAAGGAAAAAAGCCCTCCATCTGTCGGCTAGTGCACTCAAGGCTAAAAGGTGTGCTAAAATGCTTGAACAGCTCCTAGTGTAAACAGCTGTCATAATTCTGCCATGCTCAATTAATCTAACACACTACACTCTTCCAGACTTTGCACCAACTGGTTGAGCTCACACACTGGCACCTTCACACCCCCTGTACATGAATATATTTACTATAGACATTTGTGCCTCCTCTTCACCTCGGGCATTTGCACTTTGTATGGAGTAGAGTGGTTCATGTCATGTTCAAAGGAGGAGCAAAGGAAATATGAAAGTACAAATGCATACATAAATATAAATGCCACGAGAGGTTGATAAAACACTGGGAGGAGCGAAACAATCAAAGTGTTTACTTAAGTCAGAGAAGTGGAGTCGTATTCAAAGTCCAGTGACCGCTACGGCCGTTTTCTGAGAAACAGCGGAAAATTCCACTGATATTTGAAAACACAGCAGGTACTATTCTCAGACTTAACACCACAACCACTTTATAGATTGATTGTTAAGTGGGAAGTGGGAGTTTGTCAATAAAACCTGATTATAGCCTTTATATTTTCAGTCTGTTGGATTGAATATTTAACCCAGTGGCAGAAGAAGAGTTTCTGACCCATGTTCTGGCCCAATCATCTAACCAGCACAATTAGAGCCTCGCCAAACCCACGACACCGCTCTGTTTGCAGTTCTTCTGCCGTATCTGCAGTCCAAGTGTGCCACAGGTGTCACGGAGAAGACACAAAGTACTTAAACGTCGTCTCTGTTGATTCTCAGAAGATCCTTTCCACAAAGCGAAGCAAATACTTAACATGCGACTTTTGTTTTTGCAGGTTTCAAATGATGACAGCAGCAAGTCTATTATCACACCAAATATCTGCTAAGGGCTGCGTTTAGCCGTCCCGACAGGTCACGGAAGACAGACAGCGTTCATTTTCCCATTTGCCACCGAATCAAGGACTTACGAGCGCAAACAGCCCCGGGATTTGAACTCACGCCTCTTGTGCGGTGGCAGGTCACTTACATCGTCTACGTTTTCAAACCACAGCAAACATCCGAGTAAATAAACACAGAGAGAATTGTGTGAGTGTGAGCGGGGAGAAGGAGGAGAAAAACAGGATCAAAAACAAACGTATTTGCGGAGGCCTCTGGGATTTCTGAATTGGATTTGAAAAGATTAAGTTTGATTGAGTGTATTTGGTGTCATATTTGCTCCCTTGAATTGACCAACAACACGAGTAGCTCTAGGTACAATGTGGAGCACAAAAACAACACAGATATGAGGCCTACTGTGTGTGTTTGTTTGTTCGTTTGTGTTTAAAATCCCTTCGAATATCAGGGAATCGCTCGTTTTAGGGCCACAACTCGGAGTCAAGAAGCAAACACAAAAATCACAAATTGTTTATGTATTTTCTGTGTTAATTGGGTACAATTGGGGACTGAGAAAAGAGTTCAGCTCAGTTCAAAAGGCTGCATCTCCAGCTCCAGCAGCAGTCAATGAGTTGTGTATGCAACGCCCCCTGTCGGCACAGTCAGGTAATGATGTCAAAAGCACCAGCCCTTCACTTAAACACAGTTATCTGAATGATCCCACCATGCAAAGTAAATACTGCACAAACTTAAGGTCTTAAAATCACTGCAAAAAAAATAATGTGGCTAGAAAATAGTCTGAAAATCTCCAAACGACTCTCATCTCCTCCTGTGCAGGAATCAGACTATTATCACTGCTCTTTCTGCAAACTTCTGAAACATTCAAGCTGTTTTACGCATTGAAATCCTAAAGAGCCCAGTGCACGTTGTGAATACGCTGCCAGACTCACAGCTCATGTAAAAATGAAGCTTAATAAAAAGGGAAATCCTGTGTCTGTTTCCAAAGGTGTCTTCAGAAAGGGGGCACTCCAGATCTGCTTCGAGAAACATCTCCCTCTCTGATCTACTGGGGCTTTGTGCCTGAAGTGACGTGCTCTCTCACAAACTTTCAACCATTACATCATAGTTTTAAAATAGCTAAGTCGGCTCACAGAAATGACATTTTACGCACAGTGACATCAGCTGCGGGTCAAACAGTGGCTTTATCTGCGCTGCCTCTCCTCTTTATGACCGTCTTATACAGACAAATACCCCCAAATAACTCGTTTCAACTGTCATTCTCTCTGTTATAAAGTACAAACTTTGTGTTTAAGCTGAAATGAGGTTGCACTACCAAACGCATCCGCTGTACTTTTAAAGCATTACATCATTGTCTGGTCTGATGGATGAACTGATTTTCAACTCGCTCAAACTGAAACCTCCTGATGAGCAGCACAACACATGAAACACTCACATCTACACAATATATGTGTTTAAAGAGGCATTTTGAAGTTGTAGATGTACCTGCTATGACTGTGGGGGAGCGCTGACCTCCCTCCGGCTTCATCCACATCTCCAGAGTGAAATTTCCTCTGGGTATCTCTACGCCGGGTTTAAGGCGCAGCTGGTCTCCTCTGCCGGTGAAGTACACCGCTTTATCCCCGCGCTCCAGAGAGTTGTTCTCGGGCTGAGAGGTGCGCCGCCGCTGGCGCACGAGCCTCCTCTCCACCCCGGGCACGGAGCGCTTGCCCCGGGGCAGGCGAGTGGCACAGGAGCCCGGGATGGTGCCTGTAGCCTCCCTGAGGCGCACCAGCTCCCTCTTGGATCTCCCTTTTAACCTCACTGTTCCACACTCTGAGCCAAAGCACAAGATGAGAATCACCAGGCAAGACACCCAGGTAAAAGTCCAAAGTTTCATTTTGCAAAAAGATGTAATAAAAAAAATAAAAGAGACACGCGTAAAAATCTTCTTTGGGAAAATCCTCTTCAGTTTTACAGCGTCAGAATGTGTCTAAATAAACTCATAAAGCTATGCTGTTTTCCTCTTTACAATATGAAGCCACGACCCCCTCTCTGGAGCAAAACTACTCTAGAAACATTGAGGGGACACGGGAATATTTGATTCATGTATGTCTTCCACGGTGCCTTTTCTATGGGTCCCATTTAGCTCAAAGGGATGACTAATAAGTGATCAATCAAGAGGGGGGTCCGGCCAGTGCCCCCCTCATCCCTCTGGAAGCTAGAACTCACTCGCAGAAATCCACAGTTGTCCGCCAGGCTCTTGTCACACCTTTTTGTTGTTTCCTTTATCCTGTGCGTAAAAGCGCGTGAGAAATGGCACATGTTATAATCCATTCAAAAGGAAAAAGAAAAGAAGCTGTCATATTTATTACACAAAATCAGAAGGGTGAGAAAAGTGTGAGGAAAAAACAAAGCTGCTATCCAAAGTTCGTTTTAGCACCAAAAAAGTTGAGATGTTGTGATTTGCGCTTAAATGGAGGAAGAAGATGGGCACAGAACAAGCACCGCGGTCCTCATTGATTGCCTGGAGCTGAGTCGCAGAGGTCCTCGTCCGCTTTAGAGCCACTTCTTCCTCTCTTAGTCTTTTAAGAACAACTCATGTTTCAAATGTTCCGGGGCTCTATGTGAGTGTTTTTTCAAAGGGGGAAGTCACACAGGTAGGCAACTCTCACTGACGGTAATTCTCTCTATGGCACACATAGGCTAGTGATAGGATGGTGTTTACTGAGTTTGGAGGCTGTATAGGCTATGTATCCCTCTAGTGGCTACAATTTAAACAATCCCACACTTGAAGCCACTCAGCATCCTATGGGTAAAGCTCTTCAGGGTGAAATCACGTTGAACCAAGACAAAAATCTGCATTTAAAATAATAAATACGTCTTTATCCAAATGCAGGAGACATTTAAACACTTCCATTTCTGTTTGTACTTTTATGTAAATGATGTAGACTTTGAGCACTTTCTTGGCAGTCTGCTGTGGTGATTACAGAGAGATAGTCGTCAAAGTCATTCGTCCCATTATGGACATTTTCAGACGAAGTTCTGCATAAAACTTTATTGATTAAGACACAAGACGAACCACGTCACGTCCTCCTTTAACGTCACTACAATTTGACAATCTGTGACACTGATCTGACTGAAACGCAGCCCTCTTTGTGCTTTCACCTACTTTTTTTTGCCTCTTGGAACATTAAAACACATTATTTCTTCATTTCACACATAGTTGACTCACATATTCTAGTGTTTACCAGCCTCATCCTGTTCGAACGTGGATGTGGATGACAAATTATTCCACCGCAGTTTGGAAAAGACAAAAAATAATAATAAAAGCGCACGCAGACACACAGACGCACGCACACTGTTGGTGAATGTTACTTTTCAGCTTGTATTTTTGTGCACCAGAACCACTAACTGTTACTTTTAATTGCTTTTCTTAGGGTTTGGAATTTGTGGGTTTCCTTCAGCGCCAAGCCCCCAACCTGTTTGTTAACCAGGCAGCTCAAAGTTGCCACTTACCATAAAGAGGAAGAGAGACAAACATTCAATATTTGCTTTGTTCTTGGTGTGCTGTTGTGACTTTAGGCTGCATAGTTCCTTTTGTGCACGAGCTGTAGGGTGAAGGGGGTGGGATGTGAGACCGGGGAGGGTGACCTTGAAGGGGGGGAGCTGAGCCGAGGTTCACACAGACAAGTTTGGAGCTTGTTCTGAACGAGCGAGGATGCAAACATGACCGCTACAGGTTGTTAACGCAGTCCCGGGTCAGGCCGTCTGGTTGAGTAGCAACTCATCACAACTCTTCACAAACAAGCAGACGCAGCGTTAAAGAGCTGGTTTATTTGCACGATTCTTGTAAAAAAAAGGGTTAAAACACACATATATAGAGAGAGGAAACAGAATGCTTGAGAAAACTGTTTAAAAATAACCTAAAGTAGCCTAAATCTACACTAAACTCCTTGTTAAGACACTTCGCACTACCTGTTTCGAAGCATTTGCGTGTTTCTAAATGAACTTGTGAAGTGACCTATATTCTAACATATACACCCCGAACATCTGTGACTTTGGAAATGAGAGAGAGCTGTGTTTGGTGCAGGTGCGGCAGAAGCGGGGACATGTCGGAGCAGCCGAGGTGCACGCCGGCACGGCCAGTCCTGTAATGACATTCTCCCATCTCACCTGCGACCACACTGTCACTTTCTCTCTGGAAACGGGCCCTGACTGCCAACACCCAGACGATGACCTCATGTCTTACACTTGGCTCCCATTCAGGTCAGCACACTATGTACTTGCTGCAAAAGACAAAAAAAAAAAACATCACATCAAGGTAATTTGACATCACACGTCTCAGGACAAGGACGAGGGTTCACCTGGGTCTGTCACGTCCTGCGCACGATTAGGGTCATCGCAATTAGGTTCAGTAGTGACAATAGCGTTAGCAGTTTGCTGATTACATTACTCAGTCTTCACACATCCTCTCCAGGCTCTATTTGTAAGCCGCAAAGTGATCGCTTCCGTTTCACACATGCTTTCGGATCAGTCATTTCCGGATTGGATGGTGTAGGAATACCATCTTAACCCAATGACCTATGCTGATCATGTCCGGGACCCCTTGTGCAACTCAACAAATCCTCGTCAGAAAATCTTTTAATGTGAACGCCGATGGGTGGACAAACAGCAAAACAAGTCAAAAGTGTAAAAAAAAATCGTTATTCTATCGTAAAGGTTTGGAACATCTGGAAAAGTGACTATTACTCTTGAACATGGATCAGTTACAGAGCAAAAAGATGCAAAAAGATGAAATATTCCTGCTTATAAATCATTAAAAATAAGTAAAACTGCCATTACTCATGCTGCCACTGTGTTAATCATTCCTGTACTACCACTACTCTTGCTCTCAATGCCCCACATCAGTATTCGATGGCACCAAACCTCTCCCTTTTGGCTACTTAGTACAGCTCACATCTCTCTGTATAAAGTAGCAGCTTGCTCACAACGCTAACATATAAGCAGTTGCTCTGGACACAACCGCCAAACATGTTCAAATAGTAAAAAAAGTGACCCGTCCTAACTATTCCCATTGAGTATCTTCCCTGCCACAGATCTAGTTTCACTGTCACTTGGACGTAACGCAAACCGCTCCACAATAATCCCAGCGTTGCATCCGATTGGAGAGTTGCACGATTCAGCCTGAAAACCGGAAAAACACGGTCACATAATCCACTAATACACCCGAGCCTTAATCTGCTCGTGTAGCTCGAGTATAAACCAGCGCAACAAATGCTTTTACCTCATTTTGCGACTGATCGGCCATGCCAAATTATTTACAGACATCCGGAGTGTTAATACCAGGGATCAGCCAGAGTGATGAAATCTAAAAGAGATAGTGTCACAAAAGCTGACAAATGGGATTCCTTAATGTTTAAAATTAGTGCAGCGACGAGAAATACACTTGTCCTGGAGTTTAATCCCACATTTCCAACCAGCGAGATTTTAAAATAACACTTCTCGCACTGGCTACGGTTTATATAGTTAAAATATGAATCCAGTGTTTTGACTTTTTATAGAATATGCTAAAGATTACAGGAAGCGTATACGTTGGAGTAGATCAGGCTTAAGCTTGTGTAATGCTTGTGACAGCTGTCAGTCATGTGTACTCGGGACGAGGGGTCACAGTTTGGCCGGACAGCCTGTGCGTAATGGATTTATCAAAGTCTTTTCATTATATGCACCTAGTCGAGAGCAATAAAGTTTGGAAGTTTCGTTTTTGAGCATTTGAGTTTTCTTGTTTCAACTAGTAAAATGTTGCTAATTTCTTGCTTTTGCTGGTTTAAAATCACGCTTTTCGCCTCTGTAACTGGCTGTCCATGAGCGCAACACTTCATTATGTGTCGTTATCGCTAAGTTTAAACACCTTTGAATCGTCTTTGCAGCTTCTACATTGGCCGTAATGTTGTGTTTTTGTGTGTAAGAAGTAGACAGATGGATTATTTCACCATTTCACTGCAAAATCACATGTTAAATGAAGAAATTAATACGAAATGTAGATCTCAGTGGAAGATTTCACATTAACGCTGCTGCCGTTTTGCCGTTTTTCTCACTATAACTCTTTAAAATGACCATTTATATCTCAAAACGTGAGTCAAACCTCGGACTGAATCACACCGGGAGCTAATTAACGTCTTAATTGTAAAAGTAGTTGCGTTGGTCACCTCAGCTGCAGGAAATCCAGACCCACCCTGTAGATCACATCACTTCCAAATCCACAGCACAAGTGTGTTCCTCATCATTTCCACATCCTGGATTTGGGTGCTGTTGTGTGCTATGTGGTAAACAATAACCTATTATGAGTCCCCGATGGCGTACGAGGCTTGCCCTGGGTTAAACTCTGCTGGTTGTGGGGAGGGGGAATTATATACAGTCAGCAGTGAGCCGCTCGCACCACTACTGCCCCTCCGTCTAGACGCCGCGCGGCCCATATGGAGATGGTTAAAACGCTCATTAGCCAGCGCACTTGAAATACAGTTGCAGTGACGCTTGTCCATAAAAACACCAAGTCGAGCGGTTTGTGCAGCGGTACTACCCAGAGGTACTACCCAGAGGTACTACCCAGAGGTACTACCCAGAGGTACTACCCAGAGGTACAACCCAGAGGTACTACCCAGAGGTACTACCCAGAGGTACTACCCAGAGGTACTACCCAGAGGTACAACCCAGAGGTACTACCCAGAGGTGCTACCCAGAGGTACTACCTAGAGGTACTAACCAGAGGTACTACCCAGAGGTACTAACCAGAGGTACTACCCAGAGGTACTACCCAGAGGTGTAGTACCTCAGAGATATTACCTACAGATATTACTCAGCGATATTACCCATAGGTACTCCCCAGAGGTACTATCCAGAGGTACTACCTAGAGATATTACCCAGAGATATTACCTACAGATATTACTCAGCGATATTACCCAGAGGTACTCCCCAGAGGTACTCCCCAGAGGTACTACCCAGAGGTACTACCCAGAGGTACTACCCAGAGGTACTACCCAGAGGTACTACCCAGAGGTACTACCCAGAGGTATTACCCAGAGCTGTTACCCAAGCAGTATTACCCAGTGGAATTAGCTAGCAGTACTACTCAGCAGTACTACTTAGCGGTACTACCCAGAGATATTACCCAGTGGCATTACCCAGCAGTATTACCCAGCGGTACAATCTAGTGGTAGTACTCAGAAGTATTACCCAGAGATATTACCCAGAGATATTACCCAGCGGTACAATCTAGTGGTAGTACCCAGAAGTATTACTGAGCAGTATTACCCAGTAGTACTACCCAGGTCGAGGCATCAATCCCCAAGGACTGACAACAATTTGGTAAAGGATCGGAATTCACCTAAATATGGTTGAAATTGAGCCTCTTCCAAGAATGAAATCAGGAAAGAAATGATTTCTTGGAACATCACTGGAACGTTTTGCCTGTGGTGGTCCAACTGGGTGAGGACGAGTGGAAAAATGTCTAGTCAGGTGAATGGGATATGGCCCATTATTGGAAACTGTTCAAGTCATCTGGTATTGTGCTGTGCCACGCAGTTTCTACAAGTTATTATGAAAGTGTTTACGTAAAGTCATGTATTGATGTTGTAAAATAAGGGAGCACAAGCAGAGGTTCTTTTCATTATAAAAGCAATAAAAGTACAATTTTAATCGGTGAACTGGACCAAAAGTTGTAGAAGTGAAGACGTTTGACTGCTAATATTTCGTTTCAGACATTATAAAAGTAAAAATATCACACGAATGAGGAGGGTGTAGTAGTTAAAAGACGCATTCACAAACTAAATAACTGTACTCAAGTAAAAATTTGCAAACCGAATAAAGACGAATGCATGTTTTTCAAAATTAGATGTGTGTATTCATATATTTAATAATACCAATACCACCAATGTCTTTATCAGGGGTGTCAAACACGTTTTCACTGAGGGCCACATCAGCAAAATGGATGTAAAATAAATCAAACTACTTTTTTTTAACTTGTTATTTAACTGTTTCTGTGTTTATGACTTATTCAAGTTACAAATGTTGCATATGCAGTTGCCTAGATGTAAAAATATGACTGTAACTGCGTAACTTCTGATAAAATGACATTTTAAGACCATCAGACCTTTTACTTTACCCTGCCGAGGGCCACATAAAATGATGCGGAGGGCCACATTTGGTCCGGGGGCCTTGAGTTTGACATATGTGGTCTATATGATCGTTTTCTATTAAAGGTGAGGTTTGTGTCCCCAGATACGACGTAAACACGTTCAAAGCAAATATAACTTTTACTGCTGATTTATTCTTCGTTACAAAAACCTATTTAGTGTTTTAGTTCAGTTTGACGAAACAATTTAAAAAAAGTCTTTCACAGGAGGCGGGGTTTGTCCTCAAAGCAGGTTAAAGCCGACGACACACCAAAAACAAGAAGTGTATTCTCATGGCTGCCTGTCATAATATTAGCATCACCGTCCTGAAAACTTAATGAAACAACTGCATGAGATTCCTCAGAATACGCTTCAAGGATGGATGGGTTTTGACAGCGGTGGCCACAGGAGCGCTCCGAAACACTGTTAAGCACTAAAGACTGCAAACCTCAGGCCCGACTCGCGAAACACATCAGCAACAGCGAGGTGCCATCGGTTTGAACGCGGAGACCACTTTTGCCAAAACACAACCCCTCAGGAACGCCATAAGACACTCAGAGCGTTAATAAAACAGCAAGGTAAAACAAGGTAAAGCTCTGGAGTGACGCTTCATAGAGGCTCAGAGTAAACGCAGCGAAAGGAGCCGTCAGAGCAAACAGCCAGTGCACTGATATGTTAGAAGTGCTTTATTAAGGAGGATTTTATTGGAAAAACTGTGTTGTAGATAGAAGTTTGTACAGGTTTATCGCAGGGGTTATGTTCTAAAAATAACCCGTGAAGTTTCAGCTTTATCTTTAGAATTATTCTATATGTTTTAATACTGTAAAACCCCTCACCACACACTTTATACACTTTTCTCACACAGGCATTAACATTTTCTCACATTTCTCTCTTGTTTAAACACAAAGTTCAAACCTTCGTCGGTGCCTTTGTCGGTGCAGAACGTTTCATCGACATTGTGGGTTTTGTCGGGGAGAAAACTTGCAAACATACAGCACTTCAGAGTCACACTGATCCAACATTTATGTAAATTTGTCTGACACATTCTGTACTGTACAGGAGACACGGAGGAGACTGATGGGACAATGGTCTACATGGTCTACAGTCCCTCAGCCAATCAGGACGCAGAACACAATGGTCTACAGTCCCTCAGCCTCAGCCGCAGAACACAATGGTCTACAGTCCTTTAGCCAATCACAATGGAACACAATGGTCTACAGTCCCTCAGCCAATCAGGACGCAGAACACAGAGTAGTTAGTAGTTAGAGTAAAACGGCTCTAAAAAAATCCACAAAACAGTGAAAGGTGAACTGCGATATAGCGAGGGACAACTGTACTTATATTTTTCCAAATGTGAATGTAGAACATAGTATTCTCTGGTACAATAGTTCTCTGGTATCTATAAGGAACGACCTGAAAAACCCCCAGAATCCCTCACCTGCTTCTTTATCACTGATACTTGAACATTTAATCCCAGATCACATGACTGTATAAGGCGAAGGACGAGCTGCACCAAAACTGAGACGAGAAAGAGGCTTTTAGCTGTTTTACGTCACAAAAATCGAACATACTTCAAGGAAAAGCAAAACTGGATACGCTGGTGACGCAGTTGCACACATATGAGCCTGTGTACGTGTTTGTGTTGTATTTTAAACATGAAAAAGAGTCTCCGTGTGCTCTTATGGGCCCCCCTGTATACATAAAGAGAAAGAAAGAAACAAAGTGCGGTAAAAAGCTGTGGAATAAGTGGAACTTTACTGTTTTTCAGGGTTTTTTAACGTTTATAATATTAAGACTGGGGCTGTACAGGGTGAACAATGCAGAACGCTACAGTGACATGAGCATTTCAGTCAATAAAACAGCGCTGGTCTGGGCCAAACAATGAAAAAAGCCGATTATGCAAACTGGGGTTATCGAGGGCGTTGCAATGTAACAATGGCACAAAGTTGATTTAGCTGGGGATGGGTGTATATGTGTGTGTGTGTGTGTGTGTGTGCTCTTTACCCATCCCCTTGGGCTTCTTTCCTCACAGATGCCCTTCCTCTCCAAAGCCCTTATCCCACTCTTTCTGTTCTGAGGCCTCATTACAGGGCCGCTGTCAATCGTAAGGTCAAGGGTCACCGCAGAGGATCAGCTTGATCAATACCCCCTGTGCTGATCAATCAATTTGTCTTTTCACTTGCGCCAATAAGACAGCGGTCTGCATCAAAACAATGGAGCCGGAGAAAAAGGAAATGCCAGAAAGAATTAGGAAGAAGTGCAGAGCAGGAATGTGCAGAACATAAGGCCGATGGCGTCTGCTTCTCCTCAGGTTTGACAAGAGCAGAGGGTCCACCGCGTTACGAGATGTTACCTGTAAATGACAGTCGCTCCACTGCTACCGAGACAGACGTGTTCCTCTCCAATCCAAACCTTTACCCAGAAGCGGCATATGTATTATTTATGCTACAGGAAATATGGAATAATGCTTTGTGTTATGTCACATCACTGGCCAAAAATGAGTCGTTTTTTTCCATCGCAGTTGAAAATAAATAATTTAGGGAGGCCTGGGGAAGGTGCTCGTTGATCAGCGTCAGTCTCCACGGTTTTAGTCGGGTCCTTTATGTCACACAAAACTATCTGGACTCTTATGTCACACAAAACGGACGTCAGATGTTTGTAATTAGTCAAAGTAACTGAAAACAAACTGAACACACAGGTGAGAGTTTCCACCGCATCTGAAGGTGATGTAAAGTTAGAAAACGCAAGTCAATTTATATAGAACAATTGGTACAAAGTCATTCAAAGAGCTTTACACAATAAGAAAGACTTTAAAATCACAATGCAACAAATCACAACATGAATAATCATCATAAAAATTAATATTAAAAGAGATGAGTGCAGAATAAAACCCTTTCAGTCACAAGCAGCTGAACAGAACCGTTTGAGTCTGGATTTAAACATCGTCAAAGTCGAGACTGTCTCACATCTTCAGGAAGAATGTTCCAGGTTTAAACTGCACAAAACTCAAACACTGATTCAACATGTTTAGTCCCAGTTTAGTCACGGTTTAGTCCCGATTTAGTCCTGATTTAGTCCTGATTTAGACCTGGTTTAGTCCTGGTTTAGCAGGACTAAACCAGCAGTGTTCTGGATGTATTGAGGCCCGTTTGGAGAGGTCAGTGAGCAGGACGTTACAGTCGTTTAACCTCCTGGAGACAAATGCAGGATAAGTCTCTCAGAGTCTGGTTTTTACAGTAAACTTTTGATTTTTGACATGTTTTTAGATGATAAAAAGCTGCAGATGTTACTGATTTGATGTGGCTGTTAAAGTTCAAGTCTGAGTCCATTATTATCTCTATATTTCTAGCCTGATTTGAAGGTTTTAGAGAGACTGGAGGTGACTCTGACACTTTCTCTGTGTTTCTGTGGTCAAAGGTGATGACTTCAGTCTGAGTTCATCAGGAGAAAGTTGTTTTCATCCACACACTGATCTGATGCAGTGAGTGAATCCACTGGTCCAGATTCACCTGCTGCAGTGACACATAGATCTGAGTGTCGTTTGCAGAGTTGTGGTAGGACACATTATTGCTGGTTATTAACTGGCCAAACAGCAGCGTGAACAACTCCTCCTCCTGAAAAACAGGAGTTAGGATTAACAAACATATGCAGACAAATGTAAAGGCAACTATTCGTTTCTACTGGACTCGAAATCAGCTATTTTCACTTGTTCAAACGGCTGGACGCAGGCTATACATCCTAATTTCCTTTTTGCATTTGCACAGTTAAGAAAATTGAAATGATCCATTAGCTTTGATTATCAAACAGGCTGAATAAATGGGTCATTTTTCAGTATCCTCTCAAATTAGAATTGGCCAGTGTGTATTTTCAATTGAGTGTCTGCTTCTGTGCCAAGGAATTATTCCCCCCATGGAATAATTCCAGTCACCAAGTAGTTACAAATCATGGAAATGAGATGATGGAATATAGAACAGAAAGGCACTCAATGCTAAATCATTAAAAATGTACTTTCTTTACCTCAGCTCTGGAGTGACGCCTCATATGACATTAGCTGGCTCAGGGCCAAGCATAAAGAGCAGGCGGCGAGCTTTTGTGGTAAAAGATAATTCAGTTCAAACTAAAGGCAATATCCTACCACTGCACTCATGACACGCAGCAATAAAACACATTTAAACGGCTCAGAATCCAGTTTAAATGTTTGAACATTTAAGACGCACAATTCAGTTAATTCAATTGAGTTTGTCATTTTGTGGTGAGATCAGGACACAAAGGACACGGGACGAAATAAAACTAAATACATTAAATACATTTGCTTTGGGTGTCGTTTTCAGGTCTCTTTAAAATACCTGTTGTAAATGTGAAATGAACGTTTATCTGAGCCACACTTGAGCCTTAATGAGAACCATCACAGTCAGAATCAGATCCCTGCTCGGTCTGTTTTAGTTATCTGGACTTGGGGCTGGCACAAACAGTAGTCCCGTTGTGACTCATAATGGCTGTATTGCATTATTCAGTTGAACAGATTTGTGATAAACTGCAGTGGTCTGGGAAAAGGAAACGGAGGAGCAAACAGACGGTGAACTGGATGTGGATTCAGAGTGGTACTCGCTCATGGTGTATGTTTCAGCCTTGGTGAGCTGTCAACGTGGCCCCAGGGACTGTCTCCAACAACTCATTTGCAGGGAGCGAAACAGGAAAAGTTTAAAAGGTTGAAGCTCGGGCCAATTCAGCAAAATCTGTGTAGACACATGCAGACGAAAACATTAAAAAGTTGGATTATGAGCCAAGACAGAAAAGCTAATTGTATTGTATATAGTTCCTAATCATCCAGAAGCCAAATATGACAGTACTACTGGCAGAAGATGTGTGAGCCGAGTTGGGTGCGAATCAGTTGTGATGCATGAATGACGTCAGAAAAAGTAGTTAACAAAAGACAGAGCTATGCTGAAAGTACAACTCTTGGCAGAATTAAAAACTTGTAATCACCAGCGTCAGCGATGCAAATTATGGCAGTTTAAAGAAAGGGCAATGACGTGCATAAAAATAAATCAGAGGCCTTCATTAAAACTTGAGCTTTGAGCAAAGCGGTGGATGGGCTAGCATAACGCCGACGTACTGCGCCCCCCAGATCATGAGCAAAGCAGTGGATGGGCTAGCTTAACGCCGTGTCACTGCGCTCCCCAGATCATGAGCAAAGCGTGGATGGGCTAGCATAACTCCGTGTCACTGCGCCCCCAGATCATGAGCAAAGCAGTGGATGGGCTAGCTTAACGCCGTGTCACTGCGCTCCCCAGATCATGAGCAAAGCGGTGGATGGGCTAGCATAACGCCGTCGTACTGCACCCCCCAGATCATGAGCAAAGCGGTGGATGGGCTAGCATAACTCCGTGTCACTGCGCTCCCCAGATCATGAGCAAAGCAGTGGATGGGCTAGCTTAACGCCGTGTCACTGCGCTCCCCAGATCATGAGCAAAAGCGGTGGATGGGCTAGCATAACGCCGTCGTACTGCGCCCCCCAGATCATGAGCAAAGCGGTGAATGGGCTAGCATAACGCCGTGTCACTGCGCCCCCCAGATCACGAGTAAAGCAGTGGATGGGCTAGCATAACGCCATCGTACTGCGCCCCCCAGATCATGAGCAAAGCGGTGGATGGGCTAGCATAACACCGTTGTACTGCAGCTCCAAGATCACGAGCAAAGCGGTGGATGGGCTAGCATAACGCCGTTGTACTGCGCCCCCCAGATCATGAGCAAAGCGGTGGATGGGCTAGCATAACGCCGTCGTACCGCGCCCCCCAGATCATGAGCAAAGCGGTGGATGGGCTAGCATAATGCCGTCGTACTGCGCCCCCCAGATCATGAGCAAAGCGGTGGATGGGCTAGCATAACGCCGTCCTACTGCACCCCCAGATCATGAGCAAAGCGGTGGATGGGCTAGCATAACGCCGTCGTACTGCGCCCCCCAGAGATCATGAGTAAAGCGTTGATGGGCTAGCATAACGCTCCGTCGTCTACTGCACCCCCAGATCATGAGCAAAGGGTGGATGGGCTAGCATAACGCCGTCGTACTGCGCCCCCTAGATCATGAGCAAAGCGGTGAATGGGCTAGCATAACGCCGTCGTCACTGCGCTCCCCAGATCACGAGTAAAGCAGTGGATGGGCTAGCATAACGCCGTCGTACTGCGCCCCCCAGATCATGAGCAAAGCGGTGGATGGGCTAGCATAACGCCGTCCTACTGCGCCCCCCAGATCATGAGCAAAGCGGTGGATGGGCTAGCTTAACGCCGTCCTACTGCACCCTCCAGATCATGAACAAAGCGGTGGATGGGCTAGCATAACGCCGTCGTACTGCCCCCCCAGATCATGAGCAAAGCGGCGGATGGGCTAGCTTAACGCCGTCCTACTGCGCCCTCCAGATCATGAACAAAGCGGTGGATGGGCTAGCATAACGCCGTCGTACTGCGCCCCCCAGATCATGAGCAAAGCGGTGGATGGGCTAGCATAACGCCGTCGTACCGCGCCCCCCAGATCATGAGCAAAGCGGTGGATGGGCTAGCATAACACCGTCCTACTGCGCTCCCCAGATCATGAGTAAAGCGGTGGATGGGCTAGCATAACGCCATCTCACTGCGCCCCCCCAGATCATGAGCAAAGCCGTGGATGGGCTAGCTTAACGCCGTCGTACTGCACCCCCCAGATCATGTACAAAATCCGTGGATGGGCTAGCATAACGCCGTCCTACTGCGCCCCCCCAGATCATGAACAAAGCCGTGGATGGGCTAGCATAACGCCGTGTCACTGCGCGCCCCCCAGATCATGAGTAAAGCCGTGGATGGGCTAGCATTACGCCGTTGTACTGCGCCCCCCAGATCACCAGTAAAGCCGTGGATGGGCTAGCATAACACCGTCGTACTGCGCCCCCCAGATCATGAACAAAGCGGTGGATGGGCTAGCATAACGCGTCGTACTGTGCGCCCCCAGATCATGAGTAAAGGTGGATGGGCTAGCATAACGCCGTCGTACTGTGCCCCCCAGATCATGAGCAAAGCGGTGGATGGGCTAGCATAACGCCGTCGTACCGCGCCCCCCAGATCATGACAACCATAAATAAATAATCATGAGGACATCACCGGAGGCTATTTATACCATCAGAACAAACTTAACCTTGACCCTCTTTTCACTGTGACCACACTTGGCTTAGACGAGCAAAGTCAAACATCATATTTTCACACAAGGGCTGGACTCATAAGTTTGATGTAGGTATGAAATATTCAGGGCCCGCACTGGCAGCAGTATTAGAGCAACGAATCCCACATCACAGACATTCTGGGCCCGTGTGAGGTGCAGAACAGAGACCTGGGCCAGGACGATATGACGGCCGCACTGTCCAGCTGCAGTTTGTGGGAACATCGTTGTCATTTTAATCGTTTGTGGATATTTTAAACTTTATTCTGATGTAAAATGAAACTTCGTCGTCCTTTTTATCAGAAATGGGGAACGTGCTGTGAAATTACATCATTTTCAGATCATTTGTTGGTCTGTGACTGAGACGGGCCTCGTCCGTCTCCACTGGGCCTGGTCAAACGGGCTTGTTGCCACGGTGATAGATCAGTTTAATGCCGTACTGTGGAACGTTCCATGCAAAATATCTCCAAAGGTCCAGCAAAGTGCACTTTTAAGAACAGTGCCATGTCCTTTTCAGCGTACTTATACTCACACTTTTACTCGTACTCATACTCGTAACTATACTCGTACTTATCCTTTTACTTATGCCCATACTACCACTCGTACTCATACATATATTTGTACTCATACTCGTACTTCTACTCGTAACCATCCTTGTACCTATACTCATACTAGTACTTATACTCGTACTTATTCTTATGCTCATACTCATACCCATACTTCCACTCGTACTCATACATATACATATACTCATACTCGTACTCATCCTGGTACTTATACTCATGCTTATCCTCGTACTTATCCTTGTACTTATCCTCGTACTTATTCTTATCCTCGTAACTATCCTCATACTCGTACTTATACTCATATTCATACTCACACTCATACTTGTCCTCGTACTCCTACTTATACTTGCATTTATACTTGTACTCATACTTATCCTCATACTTCTACTCATACTCGTACTTATCCTTGTACTTATACTCGTAGTTCTACTCCTCCTCGTACTTGTACTTATCCTCATACTTGAAAGTGTGAAAGAAAGAAAAGTGTCCTACTGTAAAGTTTAGTACTACTAGTACTGCAAAGTACCAAGGAGTGTGTGTGTGTGTCTGTGTGTGTGTGTGTGTATATGTGTGTGTGTAAATGTGTGCATGTGTGTGTTGCAGGTGTGTGTGTGTGTGTATGTATATGTGTGTGTGTTGCAGGTGTGTGTGTATGTGTGTGTGTGTTGCAGGTGTGCATATATGTGTGTGTGTATGTGTGTGTATTGCAGGTGTGTGTGTCTGTGTATGTGTGCATGAGTGTGTGTGTGTATGTGTGCATGAGTGTGTGTGTATGAGTGTGTGTGTATATGTGTGCATGAGTGCGTGAGTGTGTGTGTGTGTGTGTGCGTACGTGTGTGTATATGTGTGTATGAGTGTGTGTGTGTGTGTTGTAGGTGTGTGTGTGTATATGTGTGTGTGTTGTAGGTGTGTGTATGTGTGTATATGTGTGCATGAGTGTGTGTGCATGAGTGTGTGTGTGTGTGTGTGTGTATATGTGTGTATGAGTGTGTGTGTATGTGTGCATGAGTGTGTGTGTGTATATGTGTGTGTATATGTGAGCATGAGTGTGTGTATGTGTGTGCGTACGTGTGTGTGTTGCAGGTGTGTGTATTTGCATGAGTGTGTGTGTGTGTGTGTATATGTGTGCATGAGTGTGTGTGTATGAGTGTGTGTTGTAGGTGTGTGTATATGTGTGTATGAGTGTGTGTGTATGAGTGTGTGTATATGTGTGTGTGTATATGTGTGTATTTGTGTGTGTGTGTGTTGCAGTTGTGTGTGTATATGTGTATATGTGTATGAGTGTGTGTATATGTGTGTGTGTGTATATGTGTGTGTGTGTGTTGCAGGTGTGTGTATGAGTGTGTGTATATGTGTGTATGTGTGTGTGTGTGTTGCAGGTGTGTGTATGAGTGTGTGTATATGTGTGTATGTGTGTGTGTGTGTTGCAGGTGTGTGTATATGTGTATATGTGTATATGTGTGTGTGTGTGAGGTGGGCACACAGACAGAGCCCGGGTGCCTGTGAGGTCAGGGGCTAGCTGGAGCGTTAGCCGGAACGACACCTGACAGCAGCTCGCTGGATGCGCCCTGGCAGTTCTGTACATTCATGTCAGGGCCGATAAAGTCAGACACCCACTGAGCAGAGCACTAGCGCGTCGCCATCAGCTCCTCCATACCGGACGAGAACACTTCCTTCCTCCCGCCTGTCCTTCCTCTTCCGATCCGGAGTGCGCTCAGCAGACAAGTCAGGACAGTTTGGGCAGAGGTGAAGGTGCAAAAACTGCGGATTCATGTTTGGAAAAGGAAAAACCTGCATGTTACTGATTTAATGTTAGTTTAACTGTAGATGTTCAAGTCTTATCAGAAAACAGGAGCCACAAGGAGTCAGAGGTAAACTATTACAACTTAGAGAAGCAGCCAAGTGGTTAATGAAAGTTTTCCATAACTGTTAATGACATATTGCTCAATAATTAACTCGAAAATCTACTTTTAAGCTATTTTAAAGGCCATTTTTGGATGCTTGGAGAGCTGGCATCAGGGAGCCCAAACCCAGCCATACACTGCCCCCTAGTGTGGACATCGTTACAGAGACAAATGCTGGAAATCAAAAGCAAAAACAAATATAGTGCAACTTTCAATCCACTGACAGCAGTTATGTCCCACTGAAGGGAGCGGCAGATGCTTAAAACACGTTCTGACAGTGGTGCGTCGGGGCGTTCGGCGTGTGGAGCGTGGACTTTGAGGCGCTGAGGCATGTTACCCTAGAACATGTGACGTGTGTGGGCTGTTGCATGTGGAGATTATGCCTCGGTAAGCAGTTAGAGCGGAGAATACCTGTGAGTTTGTGCTGACCCGGTCCAGCAGTGACGCACACTGGACCCTCTGCCTTCACTCCCTCGCTCTGCGGCCCCCTCCCTCGGCCCCCAGGGGAAGTCTTGCACGCACCTCTCACTAGCCTCTGTATATTCACTCCCCATGTGTGAGTCTTCAGGCTCTGCCCTCTTCCAAGGCCCCTTTCCCCCCTCCACATGTGCAGCAGGCCCGGGCGCTCCACCTCTTTCAGCCACTGTGGAAAAGCTTTGCTACATTTCTTTCTTGGTGGGAGTCCTCATTCATACTGTAAATAAGCAGAAACAGTCTATTTAACAGACGTTTTTCAAATGTCTCCAATGATTCCAAACATTCATTGTAAAACAGAAGCTCAGAGCTGCAAAACTATTTGTGCAATGTCGACACTAATGTGCTTTCATTAAAAGTGTGTAGACCAAACATTATCTGGCAACCCTGATATAAGAAGTCATCACATTTTGCATGATTTGGGAATAAAATTTAAGAAAAAAAATGCAATTTAAGCTAAAAAGTTCAACATGGACATATGTGCAGTGCCTTAAATCACTGCACCACCCGTGTTACCACCGTGTCAGTGGTTCAGCTCCTCGTCCTGAATGTTTCTTCTCCTTCACACTTCAGCTGTTTTATCCAAGAAAGTCTTTGGCCAGGAAATCTTAAAAATAAATGAATGCAAGTGTAACTGTAACAGAACATTAGGTCGATATTTGAGTAAAATCTGAACCACTTTAGTATTTAAATAAAACATACAACTTTTATACAATCAGAACCAAACACATTCACACAGATAATCGCAGCTCGTTTGTGTAAAGAACAAGGCTTTAGTGAAAATGGTTCTAGTTGGTGACAATTTATTCACACATCACAAAGTACAGAGGGTAATGTCTTCAACATCAAACAGCGCCGCAGTAAATGACAGAAAAAAAGACGATCCTTTTTTGGCCGTTTTATAAAAATAGTGTTGCTACAAAAGTATAAATTAGGCTTAATAACAAGTGAACTGAGAGTAAATCTACACAGGAACCTGCTGCTAAAGTGCCATTAAAAAAGTCAAAATGAACAAAATTCAAACCATTTTGTTGCATTTTAGCAGAAGAGTAGAAAAGGAAGAAATGCCTGAAAGGAGAATAAAAGCAACACTCGTATCTAAACCTGCATCGAACAGAACAGTTATCTGTGGTTGAGTTCTTAAACGTACTATACAAATGAACCTTTAATCAGAATAAGTTAAAATTAAAAATAAAACTTACAGTTGAGTCAGCGTCTAATAACAGTATCTAAGTTGAGTCTATTATATCAAAACCCTTTGAAATGCTACTGTAGAAAAAGAGGTAAAATGTTATTGGTGCTCCCTATCTTATCTCTGACATAAAGGCGCCCCCTTGTGGCATAAAACAGCAGTTCTCTTCAACATATTTACATGTTCTGAAAATGGATGATGTCACCCAATAAACACTGCTCTGTGGACAGTGGCCTCCCCTTCACACCAGACAAACTGTTTACAGGTGACTTCTGCTCTTAGCCAACCTAGTCTACTGCTTCATGAGAAATACCGGCTTACAATGTTATATACTCATATTAAAAGCATGCATATCTTAGATATACTTATCATTGAAATTGACAAAACAAACGCTATTTCTAAATAAATTCAAGTTGACACGTGTCAACAATGGCATTTTGTCCCAGAGCAAATCCTATTTAAAATACCTATTTAAAAACAGTAAGAAAACTCCCTTCGTCAGAGTGAGGATCACTGGTAACACTGCAAGTTCTTGTACAGTATTTTGATTATGTGATTCAGTTTTGTAACAACAGCTATTTTCCTGACACTCAAAATCACAACATTACTTTCAGAATATTGAGGTAAACCTTAAGATTAGTACTAAATATATCTTACAGCAATGTCCTGTTAGCAAAATATGAGTGAATGTAAGAATGTCACAGAGTTCAAACAGCAGTGGATATGACACTTCCAGGAATGCTAACTCTTACAATGCAGTGATATATATAGTTTCTACCATCCCACTTCCAAAAAGTCAGGACGCTGTGAAGTAGAACATAAATACAAAGAAAAAGTAGCTGCTGTGTTACAGAGTCTGCAGCTCACCTCTCAGTAGGAACTAATTGGGGTCTTGGCAACAGGTCAGTAACATGCAGCAAGCCACTCCAAATCCTGGAGGAAAAGTGTCAGGATTCAGCAAGGACACTTTATAAAACAGTAACGTTTGGAGTCTTTTACTTTGAACGTCTGATGGTTTCATTTTGATGCAGAGCACTGCATTTTTTAAAAATATAACTTACTCAGTCTCCTGTTAATTTGTGAGTAAAATCAATAAACTAGAACATACAGTAAAACCACCACTTTGAAATATTTTGTAAATAATACAGACAGATCTATACAGACCTGTACAGATCCATCTGTATCTATATAAATTAAATATCATTTGAAATACAACATACAGTTAGTTGGTTTACTTTGTGCTACTTGTAGACTCTACCATAGATGGGCGACTTAAATCATTCAATTTAAATTAGATTAAAACTACATTTTATAGTGCAGACTTTTATAAAGTGAATATATGTGCTTTGGATGGCTATTTGTAGTTCAGTAATTAGCTAATTTAGAAGCTTTTAGAAGCCTGAATTGAACAGCAAAGCCAAAATTCTGTATTTAAAGCCCATTTGACCACTGCGGATTCTCCAAAATCTCTACATCAGAACTTTTAAAAAGCAAATGGAAAATGCTTGGATGAGATGAAGGCCATAAACTGCAATAAAAAGGCATGAAGTTTATCACAAAAGCAGAGACTTAAGGCCCAGACACAGAAATGACAAAGCAGTACTCGATGATAGTACCAGAGGCAACAAACCCATCCACATTAGGAGGTATTTGATTGATTGATACAATATAAAAATAAATAGGTTCATTATGCACGTGTTGACCATAGCTTACTAGTCCTGAACAGTGAGATTTCCTGTTGCGTGTGGCACTAACTGTATTTGAGGTGGAGGGTTTGCCCAAAGCCCCGGTTCAGTCGGTACCCGGGCACTGAGGTCACAGTTCGGTACATTTTCGGTAAAGAGGAGAAAGAGGTTCCTGCAAGACTTTTACTGGTTCCTGAGAAAATACTGATTTCACAAGTAGAAAATGGTACTTTTCTTTGTAATGACAACAGTCATGTTTTAGATGAGGTTTTAACTATGTATTCGACAATATATTGCCTTAAAATATATATTTTAGAATACTATAGAAATGATGAGGAAGACGGCGTGTTTCGCAGACGACGGAATGAATCTACGGCGAGTAAAAGTATAAACAGACGTGGTAATGACCTGGTGTCTCTCTGCAAAGGTGACTGATGTAGCTTTACTAAATTAGCAGCATTGGAAGCTACCATCAACACTCACGAGGTTCCGGTTATTATTGAGTTTTTGAAATAAAAATGTACCACATAAGTTTAGTGAAAAGTGCAAAATGTAAATGAAAGTCGTTACAGTGAGGTCATGAGGTTATTGTTGAACCACTAGTGGGACGACACTTTTCAGAAAATATTGCATGTCCTTTCAATGCAACTTTCATATGAACGAAAAGAGCAAGAAGTAGTTAGAATAGAGTGGTACAGCTCCCCCGTGAGGTCAGTGAGAAAACTGCATGTTCCTGATGCCCTCTGTCTGATGTGAAGTACTGTCAGTGGTACTTTATGGTACAGTTTGCTGTCAAAGGTGTAGTGGCAGTAAAATCATATTCACTGTGATGTTAACCTCAAGTAGGAGGTCCACGTTGAGCTTGCTGTAAACAGTATTTACTCCCGGTGTGTGCACTTTATAACCTGGTAGGATTGTTTAGAAGAGGTCTGTAGAAAACTGAAGCAGTGAAAGCTGACTACCTGACAAAGTTGCTAGTTGAGGATAACAGCATACAGCCTTGAGCAGTTTATTCTGAGGTTGGAGGAAATCCTGTCACTGCCGCGGGTACGACTGAACCTAGTCAAACTTCACGGGGACGTTTTGAGATGAACCCCTCCACCACACTCTTCCTTTTTACTACACTTTACTTACACACTTCACTGTTTTATAGATGAGTATATTATTGTCTTCTGGGTGTTTGTGACTTACATCTAGAGTGTTCCTGTATAGTCTTGAGGATTACTTGTGTTGATAAACATTTATGTTGCCGTTGGTCTAAAACTATATAAATAATAGCCTTGAGTCATTAGTTGTGAGGTTGAGGTTTGGTTCATAGTCTTTTTTAACTGAGGTTGGAGCGTAGAAATATGAGTTTGTTCATTTCCTCAGCCGTCACCTGCTGCCTCCTCTTCATGGCCATGCTCTGCTCACACACAGTCACACACTCGCTGCGTATGGCCACCGCAGGCACGGCCAGCAGCCACAGCGCCAGGCGGGCCAGCTTTGGGAACTTCTCAGTTACTGCGGTACTCCAGTACTGGAACAGATCTGGGGTGCCTTGGAGGAGCGGCTCAGCCAGGTACTGGAAGATCTCCTGCCGAACTTGACCCTGTGAGTCTTCATTACTTGAGAGTGTACAGGAGTCCCGCGAAGGGCCGCCGTTGCTCCCAGCGCCTTCGACACGACTGATTTTAGGCATTGGGGGGCCGTCACAGTCACGGTCATCTCCAGCAGTTCCAACTCCACCTGACAAACCTCCATCCCTGCTTTCAGCTGCCATTTCACATGCCCGGGAAATGATGTCCTCGTGTTGGTAGGCTGGTACTGAGCGGAGCTTCAACTGAGGGTCCAGAACCATGGCCACCTGGTGAGCTCGTTCAACCTACACACAACAGGATTTATTACAAAGCTGTTTGTACAGTCCAACGCCTAGAAAGTACACTAAGGTTTTATCAAGAAAAAACAATGGATATAAAACCAACCTTAAAATTCTCTTTCAGCGCTTCCAGGAAGTAGTGGCAGAGTTTGCTGGCAGTGCCAGTTCCCGCTTCTCCGGCTTTGGATGTGAAGAACTTCTCCAGGCGCAGGTAGACAGGCAGGACCTGCTGCAGAGTGGGCCTCCTTTGGCTGCTGAGCTCCAGAGCAGCGAGACGCAGAGGAGCCAGGAGACAGGCCAGTGTAGACAGTAGATGCTTATTCAGGCCTTGGAGAAGTGGAGCTGTAGCTTTGCTACGTCCATAGGCTTCGCAAATCTGTTCAAAATGTGCATGCACCTGCAAAAGTGCCTCGGCCATTCTGTCCCAGCAGGGAGGAGTGGGGCACTGTGCGGGGCTGCCCTGCCCGCCCTCCTCACTTGTGCTTGTGTTGCTGTGCTCTTCACGTAGAGCCAGGGTGGTGGAGGAGGCAATGTCTCTGCATGTGGACAACAGCTCCGCCAGGTCGTGCAGACCTCGAGCCTGTAGACTGCGCTTCCCCAGCACCGCCTGCACCACCGCTCCCAAGGAGCAGCCGGCGCATCTGAGGCAGATTCTCCCACGGCTGCTGCCCAGAGGAGAGCCGCCGATCCCCGCGGCCCACACCCTGGGCTCGGACACGTAGACCGTGCGGATCTCGGACATGACGAACTCAGACAGAACATTCTGGACCCAGTGGTGCACCTGCTCAGGGCCTTCTCTCAGCTCCACCTCTCTCACCCCGAGAACATAGCGCTTGAGTCTGGGGCCTTCCACCTGGTAGGCTGTGAGAACATAACAGGCGTCTGGCCCCGACATGTGAGAGTGACATGTGACCGCGATACCCAGAGAGGCGTTGGAGCCCAGGGCACAGGTCACCTTAACTTTGACCTGATTGTACATGCGGGGCAGCTGGCGGAGGGCCAAGGCACTCATGTTGCCAAGTGCATCGCGGGTGGAGTAGGCCCCGTGCCGAGCCCCTGTGTCCACCAGGGTCTGAGCCAGTTTAAGGAAGTCCTTACTATTGATGACACTCAACATGTTCAGGTCTGAACACATCACACGAAGAAGGCGCTCGGCCACCTGCTGCCTTTCTTTCTCAGGAAGTCCGTTATTCTCTGTGGACAAAAGGAAACAGTTACAAACTGTGTATTTATTTCAAACAGCAACCAGACATTTCAATATTAACTATAATGAACTGAGAGTCAAACTAATAAGTACTTCAAGAATGTGACAACTAAAGTCAATACATGTCCTAACACAACAGAAAGAGTCACCAAAGTGTTAAAGCACATCGAGTGACACAGCTGTGAGTCAAAATGTGAACGTGGAGTGTACGCAGGAGTGAACGTGTGAACGTGTGGTACTAGTGTACGTGTGGTACTAGTGAACGTGTGGTACTTACGAGTGAACGTGTGGTAGGTGTGGTACTTACAAGTGAACGTGTGGTACTAGTGAACGTGTGGTACTTACGAGTGAACGTGTGGTACTTACGAGTGAACGTGTGGTACTTACGAGTGAACGTGTGTGCTTACGAGTGAACGTGTGGTACTAGTGAACGTGTGGTACTTCCGAGTGAACGTGTGGTACTTACGAGTGAACGTGTGGTACTTACGAGTGAACGTGTGAACGTGTGGTACTTACGAGTGAACGTGTGGTACTTACGAGTGAACGTGTGGTACTTACGAGTGAACGTGTGGTACTTACGAGTGAACGTGTGGTACTTACGAGTGAACGTGTGGTACTTACGAGTGAACGTGTGGTACTTACGAGTGAACGTGTGGTACTTACGAGTGAACGTGTGGTTTCTCTGTGTGAGACTTTGAGGCTGAATTTGAAGTTTAACTGAGGAAAGAAACTGAGCCTGAGAGCCTCTCCAAAGCTGCTCCTGAGGACCCGAAGCTGAGGAGGTTTTTGGAGAGTCCCCTTTGGTGTGGTTCTCACTGTGCGCTGAGGAGATTAAGGAGATGCTGAATTAACACAACACTGGTTCACATTTAATTTTAAAAAATGAGTATAAAAGTAAATGGTGTTGAATTAAATGGATATGTCATACACAAATGTGTCAAATCATTTACCATCACTCGGCTGTGGTCAGGGTCAGATTTGCATCAGTCTTTTTATAAAAGCGTGCTGTCGTGAAGCATTCACTACATGTCGGCGTACGGCCCGCACAGGTATCCACTCACATTATGCACAAGCATCTACACTTTAGCATGCACTGCAGTCACTGCAGGAGGTCACACTTTGTGGACTCACCCTCGTGGGACTGCATGTGCTCCAGCAGGTTGTTGTAGAACTGGAACTGGATGCCACATGCACCACAAGTGAAGGGCTCTAAAACAAATTCAGAAGGACCAGAGATGTATTGACTCTCTGTCCACGACACCCACCCAGTACAGTGTTGCAGCTTTTCATTTATAGTGTCTGCATTTACACAGTGATCAAATCAAAAGTATGTGTTTGTATAATAGGCATTAAGAGTATGTTGAAGTAAAGGTTTTTGCAGCACGCATCATGTCCATTAGACAGCCTGACTCATCCGGTTATGTGTTTGGCATGACTGTACAACAGGTCAAATAATGAGAAAAGAGGAAATATGAAGTGAAATGACTTGAACAGATAGAGGGCATCATGCCTCTTTTTGTGTGGAACAAAAAGGTGTGGCTACTTACTCTGTGCTGCAGAAAACGAGCTGGCCACCAGAGGGCTCGGAGCTCCTACAGAATACAAGCAGACATCAATATGATGCTCTATGATGCCTTTCTAATGGTATCAAAGAACAATTTGTGTACAGCACGCCGTTCCAATGTGGCTATTCAGACTGAATGAAACCTGGACATAGAATTCATTTCTTTACAGTTACAAGTCTCCTTGTAAAAAAACATTTCTGTAAAAATATTGAAAGCCTAAACTGTTCTTTAAGGTTATAATATATGGGGAAATGAAAACTAAAATGTGTAGTTTGTGGACAAATAATAAATGATCAACCAGTTACAAATGTCTAATAGAAGAAAATACAACATGTGCCTGTATAATGTACAGCTCCATTCATCAGGTCAGTGCCGTCTGACTGTGCACATAAACACACGATTCTGTGGACATTGTTCTGATTTGGGATAAATAATATTTTTACAATCTGACATGAAAAGAGGTGACTCAGTGCTCACCACTTGAATTCTGCAAGCTGTTAGTATCAACCAGGCTAGACTGAAATGTGCTCTCCAGTTTCCGCCTGAATGGACTGTCTGGTAACAAAACACAAAGGATTAAAATTATACTATTATAGTCTTTGCATAGAACATTTGTCAAAAAAACGTAAAAGAAAAATGTTCTCTACAGTTTTTATAACGTAAATGTAATTGCTAGACACCAATCTGTCTTTTTGACCCATTTTTTGTGCAGTGAGGTTTATTTATGTATTTATTTTTAGGGAACAGAAGGGGGAAGTGTGTGCAAAAGGAGGGGAAACTTACCCAATCCATTTCAGTAAAAAAAACAAAGCAAATATTAGTTTATGACTGTGACGATACTTACTTTTCAGCTTACTGGCTTGGCTTTGGGCAAATTTACTGATGTCCAGTGCACTACTTTCCTGGGCCTTTAATGGCTTCAAATCAAAGGAGCCTTGAACATGACAAATAAAAAAAATAAAATATCAGAGCCAGTCCACTGCACGGAGACATCCTGAGAGTAAAATGTGTCAAACGCAGCATCGCTTTGTACAAATACGTTAAATGAAGACATTTTCATTTGAAATGTTGTGTTGAAATATTCAGGCACGACACAACAGTGGCCTTAAGCAGTAATGGCTCACCCAATGGAGTGTGAAGAGCAACATGTTCTTGGTACGGGTTGAAATACTTGTACTGCTTCCCACAAAATTCACAGACGTAGCTTCCCGATTCTGAAGGGTAAAAAGTACAAAAACAGAGAGAAAATAGTTAGTAGATCAGTTGTACGGTGTGTCAAAAGTACAGGGTGGCCCAAAAGTCACTGACAGATGAAAAAAATGCATAACTCTTTTGTTTCTTAATATTTTTCTTTAATTTTTTCAGAGCATTTAGAACGACCCTTCCGACATTAATCTGAGCAAATACAGCACCAAGGAACGAACCCTCATTGTACAGTGGTACTTTGAGTCACATGGGTCAAATTCACAAACCCAGCAGTGTTATCATCGACATTTTAATACCAGAGATGCCCCAAGTGTAAATGCCATTAAAGGAATAATAAGTGTTTTTCAAAGACAGGGGGCAGTATGTGATCTCCACAGACCTGACTCGTCCTGATTTCTTCCTGTGGGTCTATCTTAAAGAAAAGGTGTTTGTGAATAAACCTCAGATAATAAACGACTTAAAACATAATATCAGGATCAAATAAGAGCCATAAGCCCAGAAATGTTTTAAATGTTCTGTAAAGTGTGTTGGATCAGGCTGTTCAGAGACAAACACAAAATGGTGGACACTTAAAAATCTGGGAAGGTTCAGTTTATCTACTACTAAAATTTGGTGAGTATAACTTAAGAATTATAGGAGCTACTGAAGATTTAAATGTGTCAGTGACTTTTGGGCCACACGGCGACTGGTTTCTGCATGATGGTTTCTTAACGCTTCTCAGAGTAGAATTTGAATTATTTCACTTCTACTTCAGTCAAAACAAAGAAAAAAAAAGCACACATTTAATCATCTTTTTTAAGCGCAGACTCATTTCTTTGCATTCCCACTGCACTGGGCATTTCAAAAATTAATAATCATTAGGACAAACGGGAAGCTGAATTCCATTTAAAATTCTTATCAGCAAACTCCAATGTGGGTAAATTTTTTCCCAAGCAACCTGCAAAACGGCTGTGTGCTTCGAGCCGTCGAAACAGAAAGAAACGGGAGGGTTTGAAGGACAAGTCAGTGATTGGATTGGTATGTTTAAATATAAATGCCTTGTACTCACAAAGAAATACATACTTTAGGATTTTGTAGAGGTTTTCATGGCAGGTTTTTTTTGAAGAATACAAAAAAAAACCTCAAAAAAAAGACCTACTTGGTCCAATTTTCTGATATGGTTCGACTGGCTCCTCTTTGAGACCGTCCACAGGCAGCATGACCTGTTCATAAGGATCTATTCAAAAACATTAGGAAACATTATGAACACAGCAGGTGCAACAAGAAAATGCAAAAAACCCAAAGAAAACACAATACCGTCCACTGCATGCAGGTCCCGGTGCTCCTGGAAACAGCTGTAGTATTTGTACTTCTTGCCACAAATGTCACATGAGTAACGGAAGCTGCCTGTAAAACACAGAAAACAGAAAACAGTTTATTTAGAATATTTAGGCCTGACTGATACTAAAAGTAACACGGAAACTACAAACTCAACTGAGCCAAAAAAATACAAACGGGATCAAACTAGACTTTTCCTCCTGAACAGCTGAAAGGTCTGTGTCAGATCACCATTATTTTCACTATTATTAAGTTGTGTGTTAAAGTTAAAGTGCAGTGTGTGTGTGTAATGTTTCTGTTGAGTGTGACACTGTGACACAACGAGAGACACAAGTGGCTCTGAGTGTGTCACAGATCCTCTGTGAAGCATCTGAGGCATAAACTGTGTGATATAGTGTGATATAGTGTGATACAGAGTGATACAGAGATAAACAGTGTGATACAGAGTGATATAGTGTGATACAGTGTGATACAGAGATAAACAGTGTGATACAGAGTGATATAGTGTGATACAGTGTGATATAGTGTGATATAGTGTGATACAGAGATAAACAGTGTGATACAGAGTGATACAGAGTGATGTAGTGTGATACTGAGATAAACAGTGTGATACAGAGTGATACAGAGTGATGTAGTGTGATACAGAGTGATACAGTGTGATACAGTGTGATACAGAGATAAACAGTGTGATACAGAGTGATACAGTGTGATACAGTGTGATATAGTGTGATACAGTGTGATACAGTGTGATACAGAGTGATACAGTGTGATACAGTGTGATACAGAGTGATACAGTGTGATACAGAGTGATATAGTGTGATACAGTGTGATACAGAGTGATACAGTGTGATACAGAGTGATATAGTGTGATACAGTGTGATACAGAGTGATACAGAGTGATACAGTGTGATATAGTGTGATACAGAGTGATATAGTGTGATATAGTGTGATACAGAGTCACAAACACTAAGAGTGTCATCACTCCCCCTGAGCGTCTCCACAGTTAAACTAAATAAAACTGTAAAATGTTTGTAAAATCATGTAACTGATGAATATAAAATTGTGCATAAAATAACTTTGAAAGTGACTTTTTTGCATTTATGTTTTTTGAAACGTTGAACGTGTGATACTCCCCAAAAAACAAAAAAATCTCTTAGAAAATAATAATTGTAATGGTGCAGATTTATCAAACAATGAAATAAACATTTGCACTTTTAATGATTGTCAGAGGATCGAGTCGATGAGACGACCTCAGAGTGTGAATCCCACATGTTAAAGTGAGACGTGTCACTCTGCACTTTAGTGCGACAGCAGTGTGCACAACACGATCAAGGACAAACATATAGAATAAATATGTAACACACTTTTAAAGTGTTTGACGTCAATGGAAACGCCTCCCATTTTATTTTTTAAACAATATCCTTGAGTTTGTGAGAAAGATAAAAGCCCAAACCCGGTTTAATCCAGGCTTAGGCGAGAGCAGCGAGGACGTGGTTGTCTCTAAATTGATCAGCCAAGAAATAAAAGACATCAACTAATTTCAGTCAACAACAACACTGGAAATCTGTTTAATTAAACGGTTTCCTCGTGTGTGGATTATAATTATAATGTGATATATGGTCATATTTAACATCAAACTAACTTCTGTCCAGTTTCAGTATCAGGATAAATCAAGGTGGATCCTGCTGGGACCAGGGCAAAGCGCCGTTCTGTTTGGAAAAGACACTTCTCCCGTGTTTTGACTGTGTTATTTATTATTTATTTGTCAAGGACCATGTACAAATTCATTAATCTTACAAAAGAAAAGATGATTTGTACCAGATTTAGCTCCTGCTGCTCCATGTGCAGGTGAACTCACATTTATTACAGTTACATAATAAAACTCAGTTCATCCTTAACGCATTGAACATAGGGACATTTTATCGTATTTCGCTGCTAATATTATGTTTCCTACAGTCCAAAAATCATCAAGAGGGAAGATAAACTCCGTCATGAGAACTTTACCATCACCAGGTCATTTATTAGCAGCTGAAATTCCTTAAATTTACACAAAAACTATGAAAATCACGTTGAAAAATGACAAATCGATTACAGTTTCAGTTTGTTTTTAGGCTTCGTCGACTGAGATTAGCCCAAACCCACAACTAACTTAACTATTTCCATTAGAGCAGTGTTTTATGGGTAATTTATTTCCGGTTTTATTCTCTTGTAATGAGGCAGGGTCTAGTCCAAACATGGGACGATACTGAAACGATTATTAATTACTCAAAATGTTCTGGATATGAATCATTACAGTTTTAATTATGATTAGGCTCCATATTTAAACAATTGTTGAGGTTTTGTAGTTTTTTCTGCACGTTCTGGCGATTATCTTATGTAGAAAGTGCCAGGAACGATTATTGTCAAGGCTTTTAACACGATAAATCCCATCATTTGTCTAAAAAACGAAGGAAAAAAGATCCAAAAATGGCGATTGTGTGGGAGTGAATTTGGAGCGTTTGGAGGTTTTTTTAAACTCTGTATCGGCTCGGAGAAGCGGCACAAGTTCCAGACGTGATTCAACAATGTCGTTAAACTTACAGCGATATAACGGCACTTACTGGTTGGAGTTTGTGGCAGACTCTCCCCAACCATCCCCTCGGATTCTGCGAGGAGAAAACGCAAGTGAGTCGAGCGCTAGCAACATGAAATCTGCGTCTGCGATGCGTCTTACCTCTATGCGCCCTGACGTGGGTCTGAAAACAGTTGTAATATTTGTACTTTTTCCCACAAACTCCGCAAACATAGGAACCTGAAACATACCCACATTTATTCTGCAAAACAGCGTCTCTCCGTTAATAAAGTGTTAGACAAAGTTCACTGTAAGTCATTATGTTTAGGAAGAAAAGCCAGTGTGGAACATCTGTACAATCGGGTCGTTTTGTTGATTTTGCAAATACAGAGTAACAGGAAGAGTCAACACTAAAGTCTCCGGTTCACACGAGGCGCTTCCCAAATCAAATATTTCCGATATTTCTCTCTATTTTTGTTTTGTAGAAGAAAACAAAGGTGACGGCAACACAATAAGCCAAAAAACAGATTTGTCTCACACGGTTGTAACATCAAACTATTGTATAAACCAGGGGTGGGTGAACTTTTTGACACAGTCGGTCCAAAATGTGACAGGGGGCGGGGCCAGGAGATATATGTGTTATGTAATACTTTAGAGATTTGTCCTGTAACATGTAGCAGAGCATGAATATTTGAATGCCTCGGTACTTCAGTGAAAAAACATTCTACTGTTGACTCTCGGCGCTAAATATCCACTTTTCTTTTCTTTGTTAAGCTCAGTTTTTGCAGAATGGCCGATAACAGAATGAAAAGTAACACAAGGCTGATGTAGCTGAAGTGCGGCATAATCTGGTCACGTTCAGCGGGCCGGATTATTTAAACTAACGTGCCGTATGTGGCCCCCGAGCCGCAGTTTGCCCACCTCTGGTATACACACTGCCTGGCCAAAAAAAAAGATCACACACTCTAATATTTCGTTGGACTGCCTTTAACATTGGACAATTCTTAACCCAATTTTAGTACTTTCTGCTTCTCCTTAGACGTTTTTTTCTCTGCTCGATGCCAAAGATTTGACCTCTTTTCAAACAGACTCACATCTTTTCCACGACCTTTACCTCCGTTTAATAATGAGAAGCGACTCGTTGCACCAGTTAAATAACTTATCCAATAGGAGGCTCGTACCTATTTGTTTAGTTAAATCCAGCTGATGACTTTTTTTTTTTGGCCAGGTAGCGTAACAGCCTGTACATTTTCACCAGATAGTCTTATATTTAAAGCTGGAAATATGGCTAAAGATTACAACATAATGTTTGGTTATTAAGTGTAAATTTTAGCCCGTTTTTTCCAGTGTGATAATGTAGTCTACAGTCTTAGTCGTTTAGTTTGTAATTATAATTACTGAAGGGCACCAGATGGTCATAGTTCACCGTAAGCAGAACTTTCCTGAATCTATTTTCTACATTTTTTGCGAGCCCATGGGCCATTTGTGCTGCCAAGAAAGCATTGCAAGGTAATCATCAAGACACTCCAGACTAAGACAGGACTCTTAGCCATGATTGCAATCAGGAAATGCATGTAGACTATATATTCACACACCTATGCATGAGTCAGTGCTCTTCGTTGGAGGAGGAGTACCAAGGGCGAACATACCCTCAGCCTGAGCTCGGCGTGGTCCTATTCCACCTGCGCCCCCTTCGCTTCCTCCAATCAAAACGCAGATCTCAGCAGGGTTGAGTTCTGCCACTTTCCCGTTGCTCGTCTCCAGTGGCTCCCTCTTCACGGCGGTGGGAGATGGAGAGGCGGTGGCTGAAATCGGTGAAGGTTTTTTGGCAATACCTTGAGAAGACAAACGTCAGCTTTTACTTTTGTGTACAGTAACGACGTCAATGAAACTTCTTATGCACGCAGCGTTTGCAAATTAGATTTTCCCACCCCACTATCTCGCAAATCGTTTGGCCAAATTAAAAATCAGAGAGCCAAGAGCCAGACTGCATTTGCTCGCGCCGCCATGTTGCCAAAACGAAATTAGCGTGGAAGTAAAAAGCAACCTCAGAGCTAAAACTCGGGTCAGTATAATAACTGCTTAAGCGACGTTCGTGCTGATTGTTTAAGCACCAAAGTGGAACATACTGTCTGCAGGGGGTCGGCCGGGTCGACCTCGGCCCAGTCCCCCTTCGTTTCCTCCGACTACGACGCAGATCTCAGCGGGGTTCGGATCTCTGGCCTTTCCGTTGCTCGTCTCCGCTGTTCCTTGCTCCTTCTTCACTGCAGCAGGAGACGACGTGGCGGTGGTGGATGAGGTCGCTGCTGTTTTTTTGGGAGCACCTTCAACATTAAAAGACAATATTAGTAAAACATAATCGAATCAACAAAATGCACTGAATGGAACAACATTTACATATATTTTTGTTTCTGAATTTTTAGGTAAATCGTAAAATATTAAATAGAACTAAATTATTTTGTTTTGCCGCTTTGCTAAGGGCTAAACTTCAATTTCAAACCGATTATGTAAAAATGCAGATTGTCGTAAATTGAAAAACAAACTCACATTTGAAAAAAAAGGAACAAAACTCCAAAAATACAGGGTCATGACCTCACCACATCCCGTCTCGTGTCTCCTCTAAACTATAAACGACACTTAAATTATTGTTTTAATTCACAACTAAAAGAAAAAAACGTTAATTCACTCGCTCTCCCCTCACTTCAGCGTAAATCAATGCACAAAACAGAATTTTACTGCACAGAATGAACAAAAATGACCCCAATTCTCATAATTTTGGCTTTTTTTTGGATGAGACGCAGTATTTTTTGCAGATCCTCCACACTGTGTTTAGTGACTTAAATCATTTGAAGAAGTTAAAAATAAAAATAAAACTAGACCATCAAAGATCAACTATTGAAAGAACGAGGTCTCACTCTGCACATACTACAGCAAACTGTAAAGATCCTTAAAAGCACAGACCTCTCACTTCTAGTTTGTGAAGCCAATATTTATTATTTCATCTTTTTATTAATTAAACTCAAATAAGATACTAATTCAGTTTGAACTTAACAGGTAAAATCTTAAATAAACGACTCTGAGCATATAAGAAAAAAGCAAAAAGTGTTAAAATTGTGAGATTTGTGAGAATGTTCAATGCCCAATGACTCAAGAGCGCCCCCTAGAAGTGAAGAAGTGGGAGACATTTGGGCTTAAACTCACAAAATTCGAACAGTGGTATTGAAATAATCAGACCAGTGTAGACTACAGAACCTCCTGCCGACATTATTCCATTTGTACGAAACTTAAATTTTATGAACAAGATGAAGAAAAAATCGATTATGAACCAGTGGTATTTTTCACACTCGTCCTGCGTTTAAACATTTACATAAATCTTAGTCAGACTGGGTTGAAATAAGCGTCTCTTATACAATGTCCGACACTGAGGAAGTTCATAATTCACACTTAATGCTCAGCACCACCATCACAGCGCCACCTACAGGAGAAAAAAATCACTTTGACAGAAATGGTTGAAATTTTGGCAGAAGTTTGGTTTATGTGACTGTCGTAAAACATCACTCAACACAAGCCCTAAGTTTGGGTTGATGTCCAACAGTTTAAAGGAAAAAGAAGAGCAAACATCCATTACTCAAAGTGAACGTCACTGTGACTCAAATCAGGAAAAACTCACTAAACATTAACCACAGCAACAGAGTCGACCATCTTAGTGCAAAATTGATTCTCATATATAATAATATTTTACATAGTCCACACAAAATGAGCTCACACATCTAGAAATGTTGATAATCAATAGTTTAAAAAAAATTCATTATGGTTTTTGTGTAACACGGCATCAAAAAAAGTCTGTATTTCCTGCCGTTTCTGCTCACGGCCACATGCATCAATCTATCAGCCCACACTTAATGAATGTGCAAAATTACAGCCTGAATAGAGCAGAGTAATGAGCACGCTATAGCGCCCCCTATAATATAAATTATAATACACATAAAAGGTCCAAAATGAACCAACTGACATGAAACCTGTGGGATTAATTGTAATCATCATAAACATACAAAAAAGGCAATTTCCAGTCAGAAAAGTCTGACACCAGAGCTGTATTATGCAGGAGGTTGATGGTTCAAAACCGTGGACACCGATATGAAGCAACTGGCACGAGAAACGGGAAGGGGACAGATACGGCCAGGGCAGATGGCGAGCAGAAAGACGGGCGCGACTGAGACGGTGGCGATGGCGAGACGGTTGCAATTCAGAGACGGTGGCGATTCAAAGACGGGAGCAATTCAGAGGTGGTCGCCATTGAGAGGCGGTCGTGATAGAGAGACGGTGGTGATTGAGAGGCGGTCGCGATTCAAAGACGGGATCAATTCAGAGGCAGTCGCCATTGAGAGACGGTCGTGATTGAGAGGCGGTCGTGATTGAGAGACGGTCGTGATTGAGAGACGGTGGTGATTGAGAGACGGTGGTGATTGAGAGGTGGTCGCGATTGAGAGGCGGTCACGATTCAAAGATGTGACCAATTCAGAGGCGGTCGCCATTGAGAGACGGTCGTGATTGAGAGGCGGTCGCCATTGAAAGACGGTCGTGATTGAGAGACGGTCGTGATTGAGAGGCAGTCGCGATGGAGAGGAGGTCCGCGATTTAGAGACAGTGGCGATGGAGAGGCGGTCGCGATGGAGAGGCGGTCGCGATGGAGAGACGGTCATTCAGTGATGGGAGCAATTCAGAGGTGGTGTAGGGGAGGTCGTGATATGATGTGTCACCAGGGCATCAGGGGCATTAAGTTCAAAGTCTACGGTGGAGGCGAGTCTCGGCTGCTCTGCATATCTGCGACGCATCAGGGCAACGAATCACCCGCTGACGTGGTGAGTCTTGAGCGTTCTCGTGTTGGAAACTTTGACGCCAGAGTTGAAAAAGCTGAACTTTTTGGAGACTCCAGTGATCTAGCGACGTCATTATATGGAACAAGG